>QAOC01016895.1:45911-143125 GCA_003255005.1 Begonia fuchsioides
TGATCCGATTGAAAATTGAAAAACAGATCATCGTACACTGAGAGAAAACGATAGACGGATTCTGGGCCTCCATGGTCGCCGGCGCCAAGAAATCCAGCGCCTCCGAGAACACAGGCAGTCTTCTTCGCCGGATTCTGGGCCTCCATGGTCGCCGGCGCCGCCGTAAAGCTCTGTAGAAATCAAAAACTGAGAGTCTGAGAGAAAACGATAGCCGCAGACGATTTCTTCAGCCGTTTCTTAAATAGAAGCAAAAAATACAGATGCGAGAATGAAGAGCTTTTAAACAAAGACGAAACACACACCACAGAGAAACATTGGCGCGATACAGGCTAGCAGAAATATTATACTCACGAAAAAGACGAAACGGAAAGAAAAAACCGATAAGGGGGAAATATCAAACAGATAGATGGCGGTGGACAGACGTTTATCGAAAGAAAGAGACGGAAAAGCAAACCTCCAATCGTGTGTAGGAGCTGAAACGATGGGGTTCAGAATGAGGGTTTGAGGCATTTGAAAAAAGAAGCTTCTGTCGGTGACGAAGGCTCTCGTTCACCGGAGAGAATAGAGCGCTTGATACTTAGTCTAAGCTAGGGGTGGGCGATTAAATCCGATTGTCGGATTCGGATGTTATCGGATTTCAATCCGATTAAATCCGAATCCGACAACAACCCGACAATCGGATTGAATTTTCAATACCTTTACCGATTATCCGATCGGATCCGATCCGATCCGATCGGATCGGATCTTCGGGTTGGATCAGATTCGCTCACCCCTAGTATTGAAGTTTGAATTTTTTTTTAAAATTAATATAAGAAAATAATATTTAATTTAACAAATCCGTAAACTAAATTCAGCCTGGCTACCATTAGCATCCATTGCAAGCTTTGTTAGCTTCCATAACTATGATCGAGACGGATTGATAGCGACGAAATCTAGAGAGAGAGAGAGAGAGCGTCTGACTTCTAAGCCAGCTATTGATTGTCACACAACATAGCGAGAAGCGGAGATCCTACCATCCTCACCTTTTTCGCTGGAATTTTTGTGTAATTCAATTCAGAATTTGTTCTTGTCCAATAGTTTCCTTTCATCCGAGGTTTAGGTTTCAATGGGGTGCTCTTCTTCTCTCCCTGGTAAATTCCTTTCCGAAATGTATAATTTTATTGAAAATTTCGTCTTGGTATGATCGACTGTGTTGATTTTTTCTCATCGACGAGTGATTCCTTGAATTAGGGTTTTTGGGTTCCATTTCTAATTCTGGTTTTTGGGTATCCGCTGCTATCCATCGTTCTTCTGATTCTGATTACTTGTCCGATTGTAACTTCTCTCTGTTTTGATCGAATTGTGGTTGGCAGATAGAACGCCTGGCCGATTGGGGAGCTTGAATTTAGAAGCTGGATCGATTGATTCCAAGAATCTTCGCGTGAAGGTAAGTAATTACATGAAACTTTGCCTGTAAAATGCTTGAGTTTCTTAATTTAGAATCACTTTACACTCAAACCCTTGGGGTTTTCAATTTCATTCTTTTAAAATGAATGCGTATATGGTAAAACATATCAAGATGGTCATCAAAGGAAATAAATAGTGCATACATGACTTAATATTCCTTTTACCCTCTCCGTGCAGCTAGTTTTGCTTGGTGATTCTGGTGTTGGTAAAAGCTGTATAGTTCTTCGTTTTGTTCGTGGTCAGTTTGATCCCACCTCCAAGGTCCTTATTATAGCTCTATACATCTCAGCCAATCTCGATTTTTTGTTGTAACTATAGCCGTGGCCATCTTATTTTGTCAATAATGATTATTTTCTATGAACATTTCATGGTGGAGCTACTTAATTTTGTTATTGCAGGTAACGGTCGGTGCTTCGTTCTTGTCTCAGACTATAGCATTGCAAGATTCAACAACAGTTAAATTCGAAATATGGGATACTGCTGGACAAGAAAGGTAATAGATCTTGCTTTTTGACATAATATTAAGTTGTAATGATTGAAATTTTCCCCATGTTATCTCTCCTTTTCATGAATGACGAATTATTATTGGATGCCATGATTCAGGTATGCTGCTCTAGCACCACTTTACTACCGAGGTGCTGCAGTTGCAATAGTTGTTTATGATATGACGAGCCCTGAGACCTTCTTGAAAGCTCAATACTGGGTTAAGGTCTGTTCTCAATTCACTTACAATATTTTAATTTCTTTTTCATTTTATCGGTTTCATTTTCGGTAAAGATTTTTTTTCAATCTAGTGGATAGTGTAAGAAATCTTCTCAACCGTTGATATGTTGTTTTGTCCCACATTGAGGAACTTAAAATTGTCATCGTGTTTTCCTTTTAATATGGTTCTATATAATTAGATTTTTTTCAATCACAAGTTGTTTCTCATTAGGTAGAGATATCTTCATCTGATTTCTTGGAACTTCTCATTTTTAATACAAGGTTATTGATGAAAGAATATCATAATATTTGTGTATATATTTCCACTAACAGTAATATTAGGTTTATCTTATTTGTATACCTTTTTATTATAAACGTTGAAATGTCAAGCTGCGATTGATGTAATAAATATAATAAATAATTTTCTAATCGTAATACATTAATTAAATTAATCACAACTCGTCGGGTCAACGTATATAATAAGAAAAATATGCTAAGAAAGTAAACTTTGCATTATTCTTCTTCTAAAATATTGATCTCTCGTTCCCATTTTCATGTGTAAAACTAAAGTGTTTTGAGCGTGTTCAATTTAGTATTCGAGTCATCTAATGTCAACGCCTTGTTTTTGTGAACTCTCTTTTGTGAGATTAGTTTTCTCTTCAATATCCTGAATTGTTACGGGTAGAATTCAAACAATAAATATTTTTTGAGCTATTTGTTATCATTACTTTTTTTATTTTGGCTTATCTTTTGTCCATTTAGAAAAAAAAGTTATCCTGGTCTTTTCTTTGTGACAAATTGTTGATTCTTGCTTCCATCATCTTTACTTTAAGGTTCTTGTGTTGCTTCTGATTTTCATGAATGAGTCTTTGCTGCTAATTACAGGAGCTCCAAAAACATGGCAGCCCCGATATCGTCATGGCCCTAGTTGGAAATAAAGCCGATCTACACGAAAGACGGGAAGTTACGGCTCAGGTGAGGGCGTTTGAATTTTTTTGTGAAAGTAGAAATGGAAAATAAACTGAATATCGAAGCATTCTTTTTGTTGCTAATTGATTTGATGTGAGAGATGTTCGTGTTGTGTGTTGGTGAAGGATGGGATAGAGTATGCTGAGAGGAATGGGATGTTCTTCATTGAGACATCTGCAAAGACAGCAGACAATATAAATCTGCTATTTGAGGTACAAACTCTATAAATTGTTGTCCGGGTAACATTCGATTTACATTTTTACTATATTTTTTTATTATATATGCTGACATGACAAACTCTAATTGATGTAGTTAAAGTACATTTAATATAATATAATGAAAATAATTATTTATAATATTTATTGCACTAATTACAACTCGACAGATCACTGTATATGCTAAGAATGTAAATCCGACGTTATCCTGGTTTTCAAAGGTTTGGTTAATAATGTTTTGGGTATAACTTTTTACACAAAAACATGAAAATTGTTGAAAATAATACAAATTTATGTTTTGAGACAGTTTTGTATAAAAAGGAATTCTATTGGTTTTGTAGGAGATCGCGAAACGGCTTCCCCGCCCGACGGTGACAACAACTTAATCAATCTGAATCATGAGAATTTCATTTGATTCGCAAGCAACACTCTGAGATCCAATTATGAACTTAAAGTTGTGCATATGTTAAATTTGCAAGTGTTATAAGATGATTTTATGCCATTTTAGAACGTAAAAGGGCTAATACAGACTATATAGTCTTTTGAATGTTTGAAAACAATTGATTTATATTGTAATCTTACATTTATTTTCTTAGTATATTTAACTTGCCCGCACGTGAAACTCGACCAGGTCGAGTTTGACCACGATAGAGCTCATTTTAAAGTTGATTTTTAGATAAAATTATGTAAAATCTGATTTAAAATTGATAATATTATATGAAAAGTATTTATATGATGTTACAATTGGTTTTGTATAGAGGCTTGAATCGATGAATTTCATTATAATTTTAGTTTTGGAATTTTCTAAATAAACTTTAATTATGACCTAAAGGTGGAATAAAAAGAAAATTTTGGCCTGAGTTTTGGGTAAATAGATCAAATCGGCCTTGAGTTTTGAAAAAACAAATTTTGGGTTTCTCGGATGCATCATCAGATGCATGATGCGTCCTAGTGAGGGACGACGAATTTTTTTTTTAAATTTCTTTTTTAGTAAATTTGAATAATCAAATCTTATCAGAATAACTTAAAATTTTTACCATACATTCAAAACAATAAAAGATAGTATTCTGAAAGTTGTTAAATTTTTTCGACAACGGTACAATTTACTATAATTTTTTTTATTAAAAAATAAAAAAAAATTAAAATTACATATGGTAATAAAAATGCTTAAAAATTGTATGACACACTTAGAACAATGTAAGACATTATTTTACAAAGTTTTGTGATTTTTTATTGATGTACGTAATTTTTACAAAATTTATTTGTTTATGTAGTAAACAAATTATAGTAAATCGTACTTTTGTTGAAAATTCATGAAATTTCGTGTAATATTATATTACATTGCTGTAAGTATGTGATACAATTCGCAAGAATTTTTATTATCTTGTGTAATTTTAACAAATTTTTTTGTTTATATATAAAAAAATTATTGTAAATCGTACAGTTTTCGAAAAAATTTAAAAACTTCCATATTAGCTTCTTTTATTGTTGTAAATTGTGATAAAAATTTAAAGTTATTCCGATAAGATTTGGTTAGTCAAATTTATTAAAAACAAAAAATTAAAAAAAATTTGTCGTCCTTCATTAAGACGCATCATGCATCCGAGTGAGTGACGATGCATCTGATCTGCCCCTCATGCGTCTTAAGATATGTTCGGGAAACCCAAAATTCAAGCCCAAAATTAACTTTTTCTCAAAAAAGAATTATCAAGTTAATTACGATAATAACTATTAGCACCTGACAAAAAATGTTTTTTATTTCCTAAACTCGGGAAAAAAAAGAAATCTAAATAACTAAAATTACTAATTACGATAATGCCTAAGAAAGCTTGCCCTGCATCCAACGCTTCAACATCTCCAGAGCAGCCTTGGGTTGATCCATTGGAACCATGTGTCCAGCGTCATACACCTGTCCTCAGCACCATCATACATGATCAACACATACATACATACATACATCATATACATACATATATATAGAGAGAGAGAGAGAGATAGAGAGAGAGAGAGAGACCTTTAGGAGAGAGAGAGGTCCATAGCTTTTCAAAGATCCAGCTTCTGAACCATCTACTGCAAAAGAAGTGTAGTTCAAAGCTTCAAACTCTTTCTGGCCAGACCATTCCATAGCATGAATCCATCTCGAATTACCTACTCCAATCGATATAACAAGAATCAGCGACCAATTCCCGACATAAACAGCGATATAAAGTTCGACACTTGTAACCCCAAAATCGGCACAATGATTAAAAATGCAATACCGAGAAAATTGCAGATTAGATCGTATTCTCCGGCATAGGCCAGCATTTGGATCCCATCCTCGAGCAAAGCCGGAATGCCAACTTCGAGATTTCTCATCCAATCCATCATCATTGCATTATAAACGGTATTACTACAAGAAATAAATTCTAAGTCTCCGACCCCGAGCGCCTCTCTTACCGACCTCTTGTTCAAGAAATATTCCATGTTCGAAAAGTCGTAGCACATGCTTCCCTCGCATCTCTTTCGGACGTCGTAATACTGCATAAAAATGTACGATTTTTTGTCATGTAATTAGAGATATCCGTCGCATTTAAAGATTAATCTGAGTATTCTGCGATCTTACGTTAATATCACCCAAATAAACCAAGAGGTTAGTGAAAATTGGGCTGCATGCGTAATTAGCTCGCATGCAAGAGTACGTCCCGTCCGTGCCTAGCAAGAAATCGATACGAAACATAAACATGGAAATTATGATAAAAATAACGATAGTTTTTATTTTATATTTTTAAAAATGATAATTTAAGGGGTAAAAAATTTAATTTATTAAATTAATAATTTGATTTTAAATAATTTTTATCAATTTAAAGTATAAATATTGAAAATAATTACCACATCGCCTGATTTCCCTTTCACAGCGAGGAACCATGCGGTCAAGACGATCATAAACATAATCCGAAATCAAACCCATGTTCCATGCATAATCTGCATAAGCTTTGTACTGAATTGACGGTTCAGTTAGACCGTTCCCCATTGCAAAACCCTGGCCGGAAAACAAAAAAAACCCAATTTCCGGTCAGCGAAAATCATCAGCTGGCCATGGCCGTTCTGCATTTAACAAAGACTAAAAACATTCGTACTTTCAAATTAATATGAGTTCCTTCTTTGTTTTTGTTTCCTTTCTGGACTCGAGCTGCCAGTGCCGGAATATAGTGGCCGGCGTACGATTCGCCGGTGATATAAAAGTCATTTTTTGCAAAGTCTGGATGCTCGGAGAAGAAAGCCTACGAACAGACCCAGAAGTTAAAAGAGCGAAACGATAATCATGGACTAATAGAAAAAAGAAAAAACCTGTAGAAATTCGTAAAGATCGTCGCTGATATCGCCTTCGTTGGTTCGAATATCACGGCTGTCGTAAGTGTAGCTAAAACCAGTTCCGATGGGTTGGTCGATGTACAGAAGATTAGCGGCCTGAAAAAAAATACAAAAAAAAAACAATTTAAATTTGGTTTGGGTCAACCGAGCCGAACCACTGTGTTAAACCGAGCCGATTCTATCGGCTAAAAAAACCGACCCACGACGATCTTTTTTATTTCCTATCAAAGTAATTACCTGATCCCAGCCATAATCGTTCCAAACAAGAGACAAGTCATCGGAGACAGAAAAAGGACCGTTTTCGTAGAACAATGCCATTTCACTGCTGCATCCAGGGCCGCCGGTGAGCCAAATCACGACGGGGTCCGTCTTGTTGCCACGGGATTCGAAGAAGAAGTAGAACATTCTAAGATAAAAAAAAAGAGATTCTAGATCATTAAAAGTCATAAACTTTAAGAAATGAAAGCTTGCCTGGCGGAGTATGAATCACGAATTCTGTAATATCCTGCGTGATGACCTAAATCTTCAACGGAATCGCCGGAATCAGCTATGTCCGGGAACCTGAACGGCGCTTCTACGATCTTCTTTTCGCCGGCGTTGACGGAGAAATGGGTGGTGTTTTTGCCGGCGATGTTGACCTCGGATTTGGGAAACAAGTTGAGATCGGAGATCAGTTTCTCTGCTCGGAAGCTTGATGATAGTGACCATTTGTTCTGAACTTTATTGGAAGCTCCGGCCAACGAAGATATCGGAAAAAGGATCAGAAACGTGACGGCGACGGAGAGAAAAGTAGAAGACTCCATGGTTTGCGCCGTGAAGCGCCGCCGAATGAGAGAGAAAATGATTGACTTGGGGAAGTAGAGAAAAACATTGAAGTATTTAAGAGAGAGAAAGAGAGAGATTGGCGGAGATGTTAGTTGCAGGAGAGCGAACTATACGAGGAAGACGGCGTTCGTTGGATTCTCGGAGTAACGTGGAACTACTTCTCATGACAAATCGGAGCCATCAATGCTATTGTCTTCCTGCAAGCTCGGTTTTCGGTTTCTTCGGCTCGGTTTGATCAGTTTGATTAGCTCGGTTTTCGATTTTTGGCTTTCAATTTGATTTCTAGACTTTTCTAGAATTTTTAATTATTTTAGGGTTTACTATAATTTTAACGAACATTTTATTATTTTTTTTAATAATGGCATAAGGGTTAAAATTGTTATAATTTTAAATTATTGTTTGTTTGTTAATTGAGTTAATTAAAAATATAAACTTAATATTTTAAATTCTCTTCTCACCATGTTAAAATTGAAAAATTTGACCTAAATTACTAATCAGATTATCTGATACTAAAATTGAAGAAAAACATAAAAACGTGATAATCATAGTTTTAGAATAAATTGATATTTATTTATTTATTTAAATAAAAAATTAGTGACTTTTTTGGTATTATTCTTAGCGTCTCATTTATTTAATATAGTAATAATTTTAATTAATTCAATTTAAGTTTTTTTTCTAGGGTTCCTAGCAAAGGGTGCCTGAATTTTATATATGCATCGACTCTTGGCTCTGCGCTCGATGCTCGATCGACTATTCCAAAGTTGCAATTGAATTAATATTTGATACTTTAAAATGTCTTTTGATCGAATATTTGCATGTTGTCATTTCAAACTCAAATTTATACGATGAATTGTTATTATTATTTTTTATTTTATTTAAAAAAGAAAAAATCATAATTAAATCAGATTGACATCAAATTGATGTTCCAATATTCGTCACCACTATCTAAAAATCAGATCGATCGAACCATGGTCACCTTAGTAGACTAAATTGGGAAATAGAAAATTTAATCAAAAATTAGAATTCTCATAGAATATTAAACATAAAGTTAATCTGCAGCCGTCACGTGACGTCAGCATCTGATCGTCACATATCGTTGTTACCTCTGTTTCCTCGAAATTTCTTTGTGGTTACTTTTTTCACATATTTATAATAATTATTGATTGATATTAAATTATTATTATTATTATTTTATTATAAAAAAATATCTTCATTCTTCCGTCGGGAGGGGGAGCTATTGTCGGATAATGGGGATTATGTGCAAGAACGAAGTCCACGTGGCCTACGCTCAATGGATAAGAAAACTAGGAGGCAGAAAAGTTAGTGTTAGGTTATCCAACACTCACCAAACGAAATCGTCCATATCCCCCTACGATTTCAAACCCCCGAGTTTTTCAATTTCTCGATCGTCTTCGTCCCGCGTCTCCGGTCGATCGAACTAGATATTTCTGTAGATTGAGCTGAAATGGGAGAGACTTAACAGCGAGAAAGACGAATATAGATAGAGAGAGAGAGAGTGAGCTGTTTTGCTTTATTGGGAATGGTTGATTCCACTATTTGGACCGAATCTCCAATCTCTCAAGCTAAGTAAACAACAATATTGACAGATCTTTGGCTTTTTGATGTTTTGCTCTTAGTTTTGGAGCCATTTTCGGAGCGATTGAAGGAGAATCAGAGGAAGAAATGGGGATTTGCTACGAGGATGCCGTGGTCGTTACTCCGGGATCCAAACCCGGAGATCCATACGTGATTACTGTAAATTGCCCGGATAAAACTGGATTAGGCTGTGATTTGTGCAGGATTATTTTACTCTTTGGATTGAGCATTTCAAGAGGAGGTGAGGCTGATTTCTAACGAGCTTTTTCTCTTTTCCCCTTTCTGATTTTCTTGAAGATCTGGAGCAAACAAATTTAGGATTTTTATTTGCATTTCCACAAAGTTTCTGTTTGAATCCTTGGTCGAATCGTTTCTTTTAGAGCTAATCTATTACTGGATTAACATATTACTGATGAACATAAACGTCGCAGATGCTTCGACAGATGGAAAATGGTGTTTCATAGTTTTCTGGGTAGTGGGAAAACCAGGAACCAGATGGGGATTGTTGAAGAACAGGCTTTCGGAAGTCTGTCCTTCACAATTTTCAACTTCAGGAATACATTATTATCAAATTCAGAATCAGCATCCAAATCCTCCTGACATTTTTCTCCTCAAATTCTGGTGTTCTTCACATGAGAAAGGGCTTTTACACGGTGATTCCTTTTCCCCCTTGAAATTTCATGACTTTGATGTGTTAAATTCAAATAGACCTGTATTTAATTTTGAAATTTCTTGTTCATAGATGTCACCGACGTTCTTTGTGAGCTAGAACTGACTATAAAAAGAGTGAAGGTATCCACTGCTCCTGATGGAAGAGTTATGGATCTGTTCTTCATCTCTGATACGAGGTTGTTTTTATTTCTTTTTTGGTAATTATCATGGATGTTTTTCAAGTAACAATTTAAACTTTTAATTAAATCAATTGCCGCCTTAAAATATAATTAGTTTCAACTAACACGCGAAAATTTTAATTTATCAATTCATATTTCAAAGTTTAGACAATTGTCTACACAATTTAGGTAAATTAATCATCTTTTTATAATTTAATTTTGAATTTTTTTGAACTATTATATAATCTCAATTAGGATGATTGAAAACGATAAATTAGAATGAAAAAAAATCGAGCATGAATCTAAAGAAGATGCATAATTACGATATTCTATTGCTAGGGTATATATTGATAAAATTTTGAAGTTTTATGTGTCAACTGAAAATAAACTTATAATTTGAGGTGTTAATTGATACATATAAAGTTTAAGGTATCAATTGATACAATAAAAAATTTAAAGTATCACCAGAAAAATACTTATAACTACAAGGTGTTCATTGATAATTACCTTTTATTTGTTTGGTTCATTATGAATCTATAATCAAATGTACAAGTCTTATACAGCCTCAAATACTTTGGAAGAAACTGTCATAATTTTTCTTTGGTTAATGTTTTGGTTCAGAGAACTTCTTCACACCCGAAAGAGGCAGGAAGAGACGATTCATCGATTACGAGTCGTTCTACGAGACACGCTTTTAAGTTGCGAAATTGAGTTGGTTGGTCGAGAAGTCATTGCTTGTTCGCATGGCCTTCTTCCTTTCTGTGTTGACGAGGATCTGTTCAGTTTGGAGCTGCCCTCTGCCGGCCCTCTCGATCCTCTTTCTTCGGATTTAGTCGTTATTAAGGTGGACAATACACTCAGTCCTTCTCACACAGTTATTCAACTCCTCTGTCGAGACCACAAAGGTCTTATTTACGATATCATGCGGACTTTGAAGGATTATAATATCCAAGTACGTAAATTACATTCGATTGATTATCGTTTATTATAATTTTTCTGCCATTCTTAAGTATCTTAATTTCACAATGCGAAGATATATATAAACAGATTCATGTTGACTTTCATGCGAAAGAGAATGTTTAGAAATAAGGTTATTTTAGGTTTATTTTCTTGCATTTTTTCTTACTGTATACGTTAACGTATTAGATTCTAATTAATGCAATAAATAACTAGGCCAATCTGTCACATCAGAATATACAATAAGTGTGGATATTAAAAAGTTAAACTTAAAATTACTCTTAGAAATATAAAAATGATTAATTTTTTTCCTAAATGTTGAACTTTTATTAAAACTTGATTACTCGAATATCAGGTTTTGTACGGACGTTTCTTTGCAAATTCAGAAGGAAACTGCAACGTCGAATTGTTCACGAGGCAGGCAGACGGGAAGAAAATACTCGACAACAACAAGCAAAACGCATTGTGTACTCGGTTGAGAATGGAACTTCTTCACCCTTTTAGAGTTAACATGGTCAGCCGAGGTCCCGACCCGGAGCTGCTTGTAGTCAATCCGGTCGAGTTATCTGGCCGGGGCCGTCCTCTCGTTTTCCACGACATTACTCTCGCCCTCAAACACCTCAACACAAGCATTTTCTCTGTAAGAACTATCCCGGACCCATTCATCGACGCCCATTTGGTATTCTTTCGACACTTCAATGATTTTTTTTTCAACAGGTGGAAATCGGACGGCGTATGATTTTCGATAGGGAGTGGGAATTGTATCGGATTTTGCTCGACGAGGGTGACACGATATTGATGCCGAGGAAGCTAATCGAAGAGGGTGTGAGGAATAGGTTAATGGGTTGGTGGCTGTAATTTTCAATTTGGTGCTTTTGTTCTTCTTCACTCTGAATCTTTACCGCAAGGTAACGCTGCCTATTTTTGTTCAGTGTCTGTAAATGAATAAATGCATTAAAAGTGGAAAAAATAATCTTTGTTTATATAAATCAATTCTAGCACTATTAGATAATATTTTTAAAGTTGTTATTTGGTTTTATTTAGTATATATTATCTACATTTTATACGTACATAAATTTTAAAAGAAGAATTAATAAAAAATCAAAATTAAAAAATTAATAACATTAAAATAAAATAAATAGAAGTATAAAATTAAAAAATCATAAAAATTAGTAATTAACAAAATAAGAATAAAATAAATCAATATTAATTAGTGATTTGTATATGCATAACACTTACATGTTACGAAAATAATTATATTATTTTGTACATATCAATTTGGTTAATAAAAGATACTAACAAAATATTATATGTAAAAATAAAATAAATATTAATATTGTGTATATTTCATAAATTAATTTCGTTAAAAAATACTCAAAAAGTGTTTTTTATGTAAAATAAAAACAAAATAAAAAATAATATGAAACCAAATATATAAATAATTTATTGTACCCTATCTTATGAATAGAATATTGGAATAAAAATATGAAGAGATAAGGATGAGAAGACATAACGATGAAAAGAAACAAAAAACTCCACCGAAAACATCTAGATGAGAAAATACAATCTTTCATAAACTTAAATGTAGTAAAAATATATTACAAAAAATAATATTTAAAAGAAAAGTAAATCGATGATGAGATGGAAAGAAACAAATATTTAATGAATGTGAACGAAGACTCTTCATATTTTGCAGCATCTTTTTGTATTTTATCATGCGAATAAACAAAATTTTTCATACTAAGAATGTTTAATTGCAATTGTATATGATTTTTCGAGTGCAAGTGCTCATGATATTTTTTGTAATGTCGATCCATTGTGCTAGTGGTGGATTCATAAACATAATGATTGACACAATAATTGTATTGTGCCCTATTTTCTATTTTCGTTCATTCACTTCTACGATTTCAAAATATTTTCATACTTTCGACGTTTTCGATTTCTTGGCTCGAGGGACATACGTGGATGCTTGTGCAGATGTGTGTGTCAATCCGACGAAAAATGCTAGATTCATAGGTGCAACTTCTTGCACCTCATCGTCGGAA
Organism: Begonia fuchsioides; assembly: GCA_003255005.1. Lineage (NCBI taxonomy): Eukaryota > Viridiplantae > Streptophyta > Magnoliopsida > Cucurbitales > Begoniaceae > Begonia > Begonia fuchsioides. Next base: position 58,848 of record QAOC01016895.1, read on the forward strand.
GACGGAAACGTTTCAAATTCTACGTATTTCGGCGGTGAATCCATAACAAACAATGAAGTATTTAAAAAAAAATTTCCACTTTGATAATGTTCACCGATTTGTTGATGATTGTTAATGGAAGCGTAGAACGATCAACAGCTAGAAGGCTTTTGAGCGCGATGACTTTACAACGATTTGCACAGAGAGTTTTAGGTAAAAAATTCTCTGCTAACTCCTACAATTTATAGAATTCCCTCATAACAGCTAACTTCGGTCGACCTGCAATATTTCCAAGGTTGACCGGATGTTACCGTTGAATATGGAAATTCTAGCCGTTACATTATACCGGTCGACTCTTTTTACAACGTCGGTCGACACTTTGTCGTCTATCGGTCAACTCTTTGCTATCTGCGGTCGACTATTTGCTATCTGCAGTTGACACTTTGTCGTCTACCGGTCGATTAAGTGTCGACCACTATTACACTAAGTGTCGATGACAAACCAGGTATTCCGAACCTAGCGAGCCAGATCGATTGGCTCGGTGTTGCCGAGCCCACGAGCCAGCTCGAGCGAGCCGACATGCCGGAGCTCGAGCCAGACTTGGCTCAGCACTGTAGCAAAATGAGCCGGGCTCGGACTGTCGGCTCGCTCGCTCGAATGCCACCATTAATGAAGAGTAGTTAGTCTTTTTGATGTATTAATTAATGTAATTAGAAATTTAGTGATAAATGTGTAAATATAAAAAATAAATTAATATTTTAAGGGTAATTTTCTAATTGAGGATACATTAATTAATATAATAATGATTATTTATATTATTATATTAATATTATTTTTTAAATTTAATTATAAAAATGAAAAATTATTTTTAAAATAAATAAAAGGAATGAAATCGAGGATTAGGGCAAATATCGATGATAAAAACCTGGGGAATCTCACAGCTAAGCCCTGAATCTCACCGCCTAGGCTATAAATCTGATCCATCATCCTTTGCTACTTTCACTCAATTTCGCACAACCGTGGTAAGTAGTGTTTTCCTTTCAATTTCCTGATTTTCCTTTGATTTTTTCCTCGTCAATTCCCGTTGGGGATGTTAGTTTAAGTGGTCTTCAGTTTGCAGGAGCGACGTATTTTGAGCGAGCGAGAGAGAGAGAGAGATGGCTACGAATGAAGGGTATAGAATTTTCGTCGGAGGTTTGTCTTGGGATATCGACGAGCGTCAGCTTGAGAATGCATTCAGCCGTTATGGCAGAGTTCTGGAATCACAGGTATTCAATTTTTTCCGTCCAGTTTCTTGCTCTTTTGGTTGGTAACACCAAAACGGAAGTGTGGTTTCTAAACCTTATGTTAATTCTGCATCCTACCAAAAAAAAAAATAATAGCTCCAGTTTGATGTGTTTCTCATCCTCAGGAATAAAATTGATACCCAACTAAGTATGATGAATATTTCCCTCAAGTTGACAGATTGACAGCAACATCTCTAGTTTTGACGATAACACTCAACCTTATAGTACTCTAGGCTTCGTAATTCAACCCATGTATAAAAAGGACTTTCACATACCAATGTTCATCTTAATCATTCTCTATTCTTCGTCCAAATCAATAAACAATGTGATTTTTCTTAATGTACTGTTAGAAGAGGATTAACTGATGCGTTTTCAAAAAAGATCTGGTATCTTGTTTCTTGGTTATACTTGTTTCTGATAATGTCTCCCTACTTGTTTGAATGGTATCGATTATTTATTCTCTTATGTGAAGCAAGTTTTCTGGGGCATATTTAACTTTTTTCTTGTGATAGTGTTGCATCTTGATAAAAAGATTTGTTAATTTTGCTCCTTCAGTTGGCATGGTTGTTTATCCTCGATGGTTGTTTACAAAGCAAATTGATATTAAAAATACATGTACAATGCACTATTTTTGTGAATAACTATTATCTGCTCTCAATGCTGAAAATCTAATTAGATCAACATCTGTTTTATACCAAAGGAGCTTTCGTTGATGAATTGCGGTGTCTGTATGGTATTTTGTTTCTAGAATCATCTTCAGAATGCCTCTTGCCTTAGTTTTGAAATACATATGACTAGGGCTACATTTTCTAGAAGTCAAAGCTACTGAGGTTTAACCACGTCATCGACAACCAGTTGACCCTGCTATTACTTTCTTTTCAATATCGCCTGCGATATTCCCATATCTGCTCATAAAATTGGCTTATGATGGCTGAAATGCTGGTGCCAGCTGATCGTTGTTTGTAATAGATTGTTCAAGCTGGTCTTGGGTTGGATTGAAAAGTTTCGCTGGATTACATATATCACTTTTCCTACAATGGAATCTTTTGACAACTTCTTGTGCGTGACCATTATCGATGCCCCCCTTCCCTTAGCTTGTTGGCTCATGAAACAATTAGTATACCGCAAAATGGAACTGATGACACAAACATTCAGTGGAGGTTGTACATGTAATTTCTGTCAGCACAGCACTGATGAATACCCTTACAGCATAATGTACTATAAATTTTCAGCGTAGTTGCACTTACCTGATTTAGCATCCAGTTTTGCTAACTCCCAAGACACATGAGCGTATTTTGTGCAATCTGGTATTTAAGGCTGCGTAGTGTCATTTGTGTCAGACAGTACTGATAAAGCACCTTTACAGCATAATGAAGTAATTAATTTCAGCAGCAGCAATCACCTGATTCAGCATCCAGTCTTGTTAACTCCTAAGATCTTTGAGAGTAATTTGGGCACTGTGATATTTGTATTCCTTTTTATGTGGGCTGATGCCATTGGCAATTTGAAAACATGACAAGGACGCTGGTTTGCCATGGCTTTGACAAACTATATGCACATTGGATGACATGATGGTCAGAATTCCTTACGTTTCTGCAATTTGATCCTTACCTAATGGAAACTGAAAGCTGTTGTTTTGCAAGGGAACACTTTTTCCTTTTGTTCTGAATGTGTCTGAACGTTATCCGTGGTTTAGAATCATTCAGGCTGAAGTTATTTAGTCTATTTTGGTGTTTCTGTAGATCATGCTGGATAGAGACACAGGCCGCCCACGAGGCTTTGGATTTATTACCTTTGCAGATCGTAGGGGAATGGATGATGCAATTAGAGAGATGCATGGAAGGGAGTTAGTTGACCGAACTATAACAGTGAACAAAGCCGAGCCCAAAATGGGGGAAGATATGGAGCATGTCAATAGGGGAGTCTATAGCTCTGGAGGCAGAGAAAGGTATAGGGGAGGTGATACTAAGTCTGATGGGGCAGATGATTGTTTCAAGTGTGGTCGCCCTGGACACTGGGCCAGAGACTGTCTATCAGGTGGTGGGGGCCGAGGTGGTTCATTTTCTTCACGATCTCGCTTTGGCGGGGATAGCAATCGTGATGATCGCTCTGGAGAACGTCCACGTTATATAGAAGCCCGCTATGAGGGTGGACGCTTTGGGGTTAGAGAGAATTTCGAAAGCAGAGATAGCAAATATGGCAATCGAGATCGCTTTGTCAATGATAGGTATGTGACTTTAACAGCAGCAAAGTTTCTGTCCCTCAATTTTTTCTATTTTATAAACTTCAGACCATGTTGTGTTAATATTGATTTGTTATCAAAACATTAACCCTGTGGTGGTGTAAATTTACTCAATCTTGATTTGGAGAAGAATTATCTAGGACATTTATAAAATATATGGAATACCCCATAATCTTTTTTTATGAATTGTATATTTAATTAATTTCAAATAATTCGAATCTTTGTCTGAACAATAAATAGAGCTGAGGTTATAGTTAAAACCACTAATAGAAAACCGAAATAACTAGTTAGAGTAAGCATGAAGAGGCTAAATGCTATGAAATTGATTATTTTCATACAAATGTGTATAAAGCACTTGCCTAAGCTTCCATATTTGAAAAATATGAGATAAGCAAAAATACCTATTGATCAAAAAAATTCAATTGTATCATTATAGACAAATGATACTAACAAAAATAGAGTTATATAAATAAGAAATCTATTTTTCATTTATCTATCTATCTATCTCGTTGATTTCCAATCAACAGATTCTTTGAATTGGGCAATTTTTGAGTTGAAAAGAAACCATTAGTAAGTTTAAAATTTGTAAAATCAGGCAATTTTGCAGTTACTTCACACGAGTTGGTTTTGACCAATTCTTGCAGGTATCCACCTGGTGGAGATCGATTCATTGACAGTAGGTATGGTGGCAGGGACCGCTTTCTCGAAAATGGTTATGGGAAAGATAGGGGTTACGAGAGGGAGGGTGGTCGTCGTGGTGGGAATGATCGGTACGGGAATGGGGGGGCTTTTTGCGAAGAAGGAAAGAGTTTTAGACAACGACCAGGTCCTTACGATCGTCCTAGTCGTGGAGGGCCCCCTTCTTCCTTTGAAAGGTATTAGTTATTCCTTAGTGTTTTAAGTTTTTACTCAGTTGGATGTTTTACTCTTTGAGAAATGGAGCTTTGTTATCTAGGATTATGCAATAACTGACTGTTGATTGCTTTCTTCTATTAGAGTTTGCTTTGATGGCTTAACTTATATCTCCCTCTCCCTCTTAGTATTTTACTTTTATTTATTTTTTTCAAAAGGGATATGAACTCAGTGCAGCTTAGAATGTATGTATTTTATTTTCGGAATATATGACAACTTGGGTAGCAGCAAATAGGTTCCATTGCAAAAATAAAGGGAAAAAGGTAATTATCAAATTCACCTTCAAAACACGAGATGATAGACAAACTTGATTTTAAAGTGGTTTCTTTAACAAAATCATGACTTAAGTTTGAATATGTTAACAAAGTAGATTCAGGAATGAAGTTGGTGTTGGAGATAGGCTTTTTCCCATTTTTAAAAATTTGAAAAACAATATCAGATTTGCATTGAATTTTGTCTCTTATTTAGCATAGCATAGAAAGGTAATCTAGATCTTATTGTGCTTTTTTTTAGAATGTGAATGATTTATCACTATTTTCAAAATATTATTTGATAATAATTCTTATAACTTTTACGAATTTGAGAAACTTGACTGAATATGTTCCCATGTTAGTGTACGGAAACGATGAATTGGAACTCCAGGAATTGATAGTTACCCTTAGAAAATGTTGGAGTGTTAGCCATTTGCTAGCGTGGAAAAGATAGACTCACTTGGATTGCCTAGAATATCACTTTCCAAGTCTAGAAGGTATAAAATTATGCAAAAGATCATTAGAAAAATCAAATGTAATTGCGTCAAACTCTCCCTTGCTTTAGTTGACTAAATTGTTTTTTTTTATTTTTGCTTTGAGTACCCATCTTTATCATGTGCTATCTTTTTCTATTAATTCTACTTTCCTAGCTAGCAAAAACAATGACCGGTGTTTTTGGGAGTTGACTCCACCGGCCACACCCAGTCTTTTGCTATTTTTTTCAAATCTTAGCATAAAGCTTTGGATAACCCATCAAGCTTGAAACTTCACCCACTTTCTAGAAATTGAGAGAAACTAAATTCAAGCTTGAAATACAGTTCGGTACCATATTTTGAAAAATTAAAAATATTGAATTGGGGTTGGGTTTTTAAGGACTGAGCTGGGTTTTGAGCAGGTTTTGATCGGGTTTTTCGTTCTGAGTTTCACGATTGAACCAATGGTTTTAATTATTTCGAATCTGAACTGGACCCGGAATTGTGAGGAGAAAAAAACCCCCAAACTATATCGTATCATGAAATTGTGGTTTCAGTCAAGTTTTGGTCGGGTTCTTTGGTCTAGTTCTAATCTGGTTCTTTGGTCTAGTTCTAGTCCGGTTCTTCCCATCGCTAATCATTCACATCTTCAAGCTTCTTAAGTTGACATCTCTTCATAAAATACAATATACTAGTTTGAAATTTGAAGCATTTGATTCTTCGGCTTGACTATTATCAGCAGAGCTTTTGATAGATGAAGAGAGAGACAATTGGAGGCGATGTTTGTTTCCCCATGAATGGTGAATTTTCAATGCCAGTTTCTTTTTATTTTTCTTAGTCTCGTTATCAAATTCTCCAATTGAAATTTCAACTGCTATAGGGTCAGTTGATCATGATATCTACTCGATCGATGTCCAAATCCATCGAATTAGTCTCTAAAAATGTTCTATGGTCTTTTGTTCGGGTAGTTGTCAAATTTGCCCGTGATGTTTAGGACGATCGCTCTTAAAGTAAGGTTATGCGAGTAAATTTACTCGTGACCGGCATTTGGTTACCGTTTAAGACGGATTGAAAAACGCTCGGTTCCGGACCGCATTCTGTGAAGTTTTGTTGTATTTGTCCAATTTTGTAAATTACCAAAAGTAAAAAAAAAAGTCACGATTGTCTCGTTATACTTCCTAATGATCTCGTGAAATCGGTTTGTTAAATGTTCGGTCAAGTACGTCTTTATTTTTCATCATAATTGATAGAAATTTAGCGTCAGTGCGTCACTGATAGGACTTGAATCTTTGATGTATCGATTGATAAAATTAAAAACATAAAAAGTAAATATTCATACTTTAAAATAACAATCGTAGGAATTCCAAATTCAATGTCTCGATGAAAACTATCATTAACGAAAAAGTATCCATCAATAGTAACTCAACATTTATACGATTTAAATGGTTTTACGCGACTCGATTTTTGGGCACGTGTCTAAATTTGTTATGAAAACCTCGTTCAGACCGGACGCTCAAGCCGAAAACTGCGAAATAGATTTAGAATCCTTACCAAACTTAAGTGGAAGATGATGGCAGTCACTTAAGTGGAAGATGATGGATGACTGCCATTTTTTCCAAGTCTTAAGTCGACCTTATTTGCATTCAGACATTGTAAATAATATTTATATTCGTGACTATATTCTATTTTTTAATGTGATAAATATTGATTAACTGAGTTAAGAATTTACTTTAATTATTTATAATTTTATTAAAATAATTAAACAAATTCTACGTGCTCGAAAAAAGTAAGAATAGAGACTAATTTTACTTTAAATATAAGAATATATTGTCATCTTTAGGGGAATAGTGAGGGTACTTTTGTAATTTGAGTTTACAACTTTCTATATAAGATCTCCCCTCTCTTGTAATTCTCGTATGAACTCCACGGTTCATACATTAAGTGTGACAAAACTACCTAGCTTTGTTTATTGTTAGATTATTCCGCCATGGTGGTTGCAGGACCGGCGGGCGGAGGTGGCTGCTCGGGTTTCTCCGGGGTTAGAATTCTCACGGTCAGAACCATCACCGGTAGATGGTTTGTAATTTTTGCATCTCTTCTGATCATGTCGGTCGCCGGAGCCACGTACATGTTCGCACTCTACTCCGGCGACATAAAATCTGTTCTCGGTTATGATCAAACCACCTTAAATCTTCTTAGTTTTTTCAAAGACTTGGGTGCCAACGTCGGAATCCTCTCCGGCCTGATAAATGAGGTCACGCCGCCTTGGGTCGTCTTGTCCATCGGTGCCGTGCTCAATTTTTTCGGTTATTTCATGATTTGGCTGGCCGTGACGGAGAGAATCAAGACGCCGGCTGTATGGCAAATGTGTTTATATATTTGTATTGGAGCAAATTCTCAGGCGTTCGCAAATACTGGTTCGCTCGTCACTTGCGTGAAGAATTTCCCGGAGAGCCGAGGAGTGGTGCTCGGACTTTTGAAAGGGTATTTGAAAATTATCATTTATTTAAAAAAATTCAAACGTCTGAGTAATTGATAATGATAATTTAAAATTTAATCTGTTCTTAATAGGTATGTAGGGTTAAGTGGAGCTATAATTACACAGCTTTACCACGGTTTTTACGGTGACGATTCAAAAGCGTTGATTTTGCTCATCGGGTGGCTACCGGCGGCTATTTCCGTCGCTTTTCTTCGAACTATTCGGATCATGAAAGTTGTCCGGCAAGCTAATGAGCTCAAAGTTTTCTACAATATGCTTTACATTTCATTGGGCCTAGCTGGATTTCTCATGGCGATGATTATCATCCAGAAACAAGCGCAGTTTAACACCGCCGGGTACGGCGGAAGTGCGGCGGCGGTGCTTTTTCTTCTCTTTCTACCTCTCTCCGTCGTCGTTTTCGAGGAGTATAATATACTAAAAAGGGAGAAGATGAAGACTCAAAACCCTCAACCATCTACAGAGACAGCAATTGCCGTTATTGCTTCCATAAATCAAAATCAAGCTGTGTTTCAAGAGAGAAACAACCAAACGAGCGATGAAATTTCTTGCTTTAAAACCATTTTTAACCCACCGGAAAGAGGCGAAGATTTCACGATTCTTCAAGCACTTTTTAGCACCGACATGCTGATTCTCTTCTTCACAGTTTTATGCGGTGTGGGAGGAACCCTAACCGCCATTGATAACCTGGGTCAGATCGGAGCTTCTCTAGGGTACCCAAAGAAAAGCATAAGCACATTCGTTTCTCTGGTCAGCATATGGAACTACCTCGGCCGTGTCGTCGCCGGTTTCTTGTCGGAGATTCTCCTAACCAAGTACAAATTCCCACGTCCTCTGATGCTCACTTTGACCCTCTTATTATCATGTCTCGGCCATCTTTTCATAGCTTTCAACGTCAAAAATGGCCTCTACTTCGCTTCTATAATCATCGGCTTTTGTTTCGGAGCTCAATGGCCTCTCCTTTTCGCCATTATTTCAGAGCTTTTCGGGCTTAAATACTACTCAACTCTCTACAATTTCGGCTCCGTCGCAAGTCCGATAGGCTTGTACGCCCTGAATGTAAAAGTCGCCGGAAATTTGTACGACAGAGAAGCTACAAAGCAAATGGAAGCTCTAGGGCTTCGTAGAAACGCCGGTGAGGAGCTGAAATGTGTCGGAGGAGAGTGTTTTAAGCTGTCTTTTATAATAATTGCTGCAGTTACTTTGTTGGGTACTTTTGTTTCTCTGGTTTTAGTGATGAGGACGAAGAAGTTCTATCAGAGTGATATTTACAGAAGGTTTAGGGTAGAAGATGATGGCATCCATGGCGGCGAGGCAGAGATGGAGCTGGCCAGAAATGGAGGAGCTCGTGAAAGTAGTCGGGGTTAGCTAGGGTTTTGAAATCGAATAAAATCACAGTTTCTTATCTGGGTCGTGGATTTGACAGAGAAAATCGAAAGAAAATTCAACTAGTTTCAAAGGAAATATTTACAACATGCACACGTGTGATGTAGAACACGACACTTTTACGATTAAATCTTCTAAGGTATTAGTTGGCTTCGGCCCCCACTTTGAATCTATAATCCTAGTCAACATCGTCAAGCGTGGGGCATTGAAAAGTCAAAAACATAAAGAAAAATGACCAAACGACCCTCATCTCTCCCTCTCACTTTGAAGAGTCAAATTTATGAGCTTTTAGAAGACCCGAATATGATCGGTTCACGTGAACTTATCAGTTTATAAAAACGATCCAAATGATTTCTTGTGTTTTTAGGGGTGGGTCGAACCAGCCCTTCTCTCCTGTTCGAATCGATCAGGCGAGTGAGAGAGGTTTCTGCTTCAACTCTCAAAACACCGTGATTCATAATTTGGTTTTTGTGGTCCAAGAGCCTAGAGGTGGACACAGTTTAGGTTGGGTCGGGTTCTCACCTAGCTAGTCCAACCTGAACAAATTTTGGGTTAAAAGGAAAACCCAAAATCCGACCCAAACCGAAAAAAAAATCTCGACCAAAACGAAACGGTTTCAGGTTGAGTTGAGTTGGTTTGGTTTGGTTTGGTTCACATATAAAATTAAAAAAATTACAAATGTAAATACATTGTAACTCTTGTAAGTTTGTAACGATTCGTTATGGTCGATGTGCAAAGTGTCGACGGCAAATATAAAGTGTCGACAACGTAGCTTTTAAAGTTATAAAACAGAGACGAAACACATAAACTTTAATCTCAAAAACCAAATGAGTGACGACTGAGTGACGAGTGAAGAACAAAAACGAAAATAGGAAAATGAAATTAGGGCAGACATCGGGTTTTCGGGTTGGTTTGGGTTTTCGAACAAAAATCGAAAACTAAACCGAACCAAAATAGCCACAACTGAACCCGACCCAAAATTGATTATTTGAACCAAAGTCCGACCCAAACCCGACTCAAACCGTTTTGGTTGGTTGAAATTTTTGGGTTGGTTCGAGCGGCCCACTCCTAGTCGAGCCCTTTGAAACAATGGGAAACGAAGTGTGCCCATTTTTATAGTAGTCACTCTACACAAAAAAAGTTGTGATTTTACACTAGAGTGAACTAGCCTAGATTGTAAACAGTAGAAATATGAGCATAGGCTGGATTGACGCTCAGAAGTAGGAGTGGCAACACCGGCCCGAGCCAGGCCAATTTTGTTTCTATATTTCCTTATTCACGGGCCGGGTCATGTTCAACTTGCTATTCACGAGCTGCTCCACAATTTTTTAAAGGAAAACCCGTGAAATTGGGTCAACCAGTGGATCAAAAACTTTGACCCAAAATCTGAAAATTCAAACTAAATAAAATAAAAATACTCAAAATATTACATATTTTAAATTCAAACTAATTAAATTATTAAAATAAAGAAGCAAACAGGGTAATTCTGCAAAAAGTTAAGAGGATTACAAGATACTGTAATCTAGAGTTAACCCATGATTGACGTGGCCCGGTGCCCCGCCGTTAGCCCCCTAAAAATCATTCCGAAAATGTCCCCGTCGTCTCCGGCGGCTGTTCCCTGAGTATTCGCCGTCGCAATGCTATATCCGGTGCTCCTTCCATTATCTCTGCAAAATTTTGTTAAAACTTTCACTAAACGACTAATGTCCAATTTACAGAATAATGCGGAAATTACGTATTGCTCCTTACCTGGGCCCACCAAATGCGCCGGCGTTTGAGGGTGAGCTGGTCAATCATGCCAGCTGATTTGGGATCGACGCTGTAAGCTTTAGAGGTAGAGACAGCTGAGACCGTCGCCGGAGTGGAACGAAAAATGCTCCATTGGTCATGACGTCACCCACCGTCCTCCAGTTCCAGTCCGTCCATTCCACGTCCCCGGTGTCCAGAGGAAATTTAGAGGGCTGGTTTGATCTTCGTCGGGATGGAAGCCGGAAGGTCACTCCGCTTGTGATTTCGATAAATTCGACCCGGAGACCTGAATTTCTTAATTAATATTTCTGATTAAACAGCTTATCATTTCGTTCTGATCGCATCGGTTTCCCTCCAACTTTTTCTTCTCCTTCTGTTGGTTTTGCGTTGATCTTCCTTTTCTTGAAAGGCCATTAGGGTTCTTGACATTGGTTTTGTTTATGTGAATTCAAATCTCTGAAGATTTCAGGAGTCCGATTCCTAGATGAATGTGATTAACGAGGTGACAAGCTTGCTTTTACCCAAATTATCGCTTGCGAAAAACTAATGAAGCCATGCTCTTATTGGCTGATTAACCCCGTTGTTTAGTAAGTATTCTCCCTAACACTCACTCTCTCATCCTTTCTTCTCTTTCAAATAGCGTGTAAGTTATTGTACTAAAAAATCACACTAGATAGATTCTTAGATAAGACAGGTGAGTTACAACGGACCACTTAAAAACCAAGTCTTAAATAGCCAGAATTATCATTGTAATTTAATGGTATAATAAATTACAACAACTATACCCGATAAAATAACAAACTGTTATTAAATAAAGCAATAAAAAAACACCAAATTTAACGAGGTTCGGCCAAATATGCATACGTCCTCGGACACTGCAAAATATATTTTACAAGGAAATATTACAAAGAGAGAAGAAGTAAGACCAAAATTACCAAAGAGATATAAGTAATTTCGAAATGAGATTAGAAGAATGGAGGGATGAAAAGTTAATTTATAGGGTTTAAACTCATCCCCCCAAAGATATCTTCCCGATGTGGGAGAGAAAAAAGTAAAAAAACAACAAGTTCCATGTCATATATAAAATATTTAATCATTAACATAAAAGATCGTTGTCATGATATAATAATAATTATATGTTATATAAATCTCATTTTTATATTTTCAAAATAGATTTAAAGGATTTATGAAAATATACATTTCTCAAAGCTTCGAAAACTTTAAGGATTGATGGTTAATTTTTCTTTCGACCTTTGAAATTTCTGATTTTCTATGTCAATCTTCCTCACTTCGAATAATCATGTATGAACGTGATTAATAAATCGATTCACTCAATTTATGGTAGATTGTGTTCTCAACACTTGAGACGATCTAATTAAATTTAGAGAATATTTCTCAAAAATCAAATCAGAGATTTCAAGAAAACTAAAAATTGATCTTTTCTCCAGAGAGTTTTTCAATCACTTATTCCGTTGGATTGTCAGCGGCCAGATTAGATTTTAAAAGAAATGATTTTCCTAACGGTTACGAAAATCTCTTTAATTTAAAATTTAAAATTTGTTACGTTTAAAATATTTACAAAATATAAACTAATTTTCAGAATTCAAATTAAATTTAATTCCATGATATATTTCAACATTTAAAATATTATCAAAATCTAAACTGATTTTTAAAAATTCAAATTGAATTTAATTTCGTAATATATTTTAACATTTAAAATATTATCGAAATTTAAACTGATTTTCAAAATTCAAATTGAATTTGATTTCGTATTTATTTTAACATTTAAAATATTTTTGAAATCCATACTAACTTTCAAAATTCAAATTAAATTTGATTTTGTAATATATTTTAACATTTAAAATATTTTTAAAATTCAAACTGACTTTCAAAATACAAATTAAATTTGATTTCTTAATATATTTTAATATTTAAAATATTTCTGAAATCGAAACTGACTTTAAAATTAAAATTTGATTTCATAACTTTATTTTAACACTTAAAAAGTTGTTACAAAATTCAAAAACAAATTACAAATATTGAATCAACCATTGAATACACGTAAGTAACTTAAATAGATATTGGTTGAAAACAATTTTCAAAAGTAAAAACTTTATAAGTTTGTTAATTAATTTAATAACCAATTATTCAATTATTTTATCTGATGAAATTACAAACTTATTATTGAGTGTATTAAATAATTAATTCATAATTAATTATTCAATCTTATTTGTTCATCAAATGACCTATAGTTTTAAGCTTCAATAATTTTTATTAATTGATATAAACATGAGAAATTGAGGTTGATCAATGAATTGCTGTCTTGATTTGTGAAAGCATTTTAGAGAAGGTTGAAGATAAGAGGTATGCCTGTGGAGTGATAATTGCTTCCCTAATGCCATTGCTTTTATAGCTCCATTTCATATGAATAAACTTCGTTTATTTTTAATTGGCCTTCCAGGGGGCAATTGGCTCGATTTAAGGCCGAGGAACCGAGACCAACCCGAGATTTATTTCAAATAGATGAAGCAAATGTCCTTCCTCGTCTCTTGCTGACGACCCGGGAAAAGTAAATTGTTTGAATTTGCATGGATCCGCTCTAGGAAAAGAAGAAAATCAAGGCGATATGCCCATCAATTTAGAAACTCGGGAGAATCGAGGATCGTCCGTTAGCAGGCCATTGAAGCGCACTGTTGAAAACGTTCAATCGTACAAGGAGATGCCAATTAATGTTGAAATGCGTCGAGACAAGTCAATAAGTCGGTTTGGTTTTTATTTTTTATTTTTAAATTAAAATAATAAATTAAAGGGTAAATACTAATTTATGACATAAATCATGTGGTTAGTTGTAACCAATATCTTCAATTTTAAAACTCGTCAATAAACAACTTCACCTGGCTCATGAAATGTGGGTTCAAACCGGCCTGCCCGATTCCAGTTTACCTGCGTGTACGGGCTAATTTTGCCCATCCCTAGTTCGAGTATTCCAAACTCTCAATTCAGACAACGACTCGGCCCGAAAATCAATAACTAATCCCGACGAAAAAGCCAAAATCATTACGAACTTGTATAGAAATCCCAATACAAGGATTTTGTAGCCATAAAATTGATTGTGATGAGTTCCTTTAACGTTCCAGATAAGAGTTACAGGCTCTCTTCTCATCTGGATTATGGTTAGGCGTTACGAACTCTGACACATAAAGCTATTGGCCCTAAAACCAGATTTGAACCAGCCAGATTTATCCAGATAGGCTCACCAAATAAGGCCTCTTCGCCCATATCATTCATCACATAGACACATACCATATAAAGAAAATCACTCCAGCTTCGAGCTCGATGCTCCGGTGTTCCGTTAACGGTGATCAACGGTTTACACAACTGCATCATAACGATTAGAATCTTACTTCGTTACGCGATGCTCGTATTAACCAATTCGTTATTTGAAACATTGATTGACCGACCAAAAAACGATGCCTATAATGTTCGATTAATTGGCTTAAACGACCTTGGAACGGGGTCGAATTCTTCGTTAGATGTATTGCATGTTGGGTTTTCTGTGTTCTCTTTTCATGTTGCATGCTTTGGATTCCTCGTGGATTTCGTGTTTTAATGTTTTTTTTTCATGGTTTCGATAGGGAAGTTGAGATTGAAGAGCAGGGACCAAGAGTATTACTTTTTCAGTGTGTTGGATAAGAAATATGGTAGTGGGGCTAGAATGAACAGAGCAACGAACCAAGAGTACTGGAAAGCCACTGGAAATGACAGGCCAGTTCGCCATGATTCCAAGACTGTGGGACTAAAGAAAACTTTGGTCTTCCATAGCGGAAGAGCTCCTGATGGCAAACGAACCGATTGGGTCATGCACGAATACAGGCTCGTGGATGAAATCGCAGAACAATCATTTGCTGGATTGGGAGCTGAAACCTCAATGGTGACCCATGATTTGTTTTTGTTTTTGTTTTATAATATGATTTGTGCTGGTGAAAATCTTAAAGTAATGAAACATAAGATTTCGCATGTCATATAAAATGATAAATTCAGAAGTTTATTCCTTAAATGAATCGAATCCTCGAGTTTATTCGGGTTCGAGAAATGTTCTTTTCTTATTGGAATGTTTTTAATTCATGGAATGGTTTATTTTAATGGAGAAGGATGGATATGTTCTCTGTCGAGTGTTGCACAAAAGCAATATCGGACCACCCAACGGGCACCGTTACGCCCCTTTTATCAAGGGCGAGTGGGACGATGACGATAAATCAGTCTCGGTTCACGATGAAGGGGCACGGGACGGAGCGATATCTGCCCTTGATCCAGATGTGGAAGGATTTCATGAGGAGACTTGAGCTGAAGGAAAACATAGTATGCCGTTTAATGTTGGAAAAGATGAGGTTGTTTTTGCTGACAAAAAAGTCGAACAGGTAATTGAAGACATACCAATTTAAGGTTTTGGATGTTTTTTATAGCTCTGGTTGAGGACATTTATTCTCTTATCTTGTTATGCTTCTGTCTTTTAGGAAATCACACTACTGTAGCTCTTGGTTTGTGCAAGGTTTTGCAAATTGGACAGACATGGAATGCTTGAATCTGTTTTCGAATGCACATTCAAGTTAAAGAACTTCCGGCTTTTCTTTTCGTGCTGATTTAGTTGCTTACTCTCTGTCTCAGGAAACTGAGGATAAAACTCCAACTAGTGCAATGGAATCTAGAACGGGCATTCAAAAGGCTATGTTGGCTTGCAAAGAAGAACAACCCGAAAACTACAAGCCCCTGTCGATAATCGCGAATCCGAAGCCATTTTCTCTAATCAAATGCGAAAAAGGGAAGCTCGATGATTCGAACTCGGAAATTTCAAACATTTCAGAAAGCTCAACAAGAACGAGCGAAGAATCGTGCTCATAACCGACCACCTCGGCAGTTACCGTTGCTACCGGACCAACAACGAAGAACCTTCTCTCGGCACTCGTAGAGTACTCGTTGCTGGAGTCGATCCGATTTTGAAATAGTTTTCTTCTGGGTATCGAATTATTCGACTCGATTTCATCTTAGAATACTGATATTTGTCTGATTAAAAGTGTGTTTTCTTGTTGCAATATTTGGTGAAACATCTTTTTATTCTTGAAACTGGATGGACTTAGTTGATTTACTTGCAATAACACGTAAAGGGTATAGTTGTCATTTGGGTGTTGGGTCATGGGCGACGGATGTGAATTACGTTACCCGGAGAATATCCAAGCCGTGAAAAGTCGGTTTAGCCCACGACGGACTTGCCGTGTTCATTTAGTGACGCGTGGATGCAGTGATTTTCATGCTTGTCATTGCCTGTCATTTTAGAAATCTCGCTCTCTGCGCTCTCTGCAGCCTGGTTACATATTCTTCGATTGAGTCAGTGAAGGAAAAATTCGTTCTTCGAAGCGAAACCCTAACTCCCATTCTCTTTTTCGTCTTTTAGTCCCAATTTCAATCTTCATTTTTGAAATTGAAATTGCTTTCTCGGTGGAGATTGGTGTGAGTTTGGGGAAGGTAGATTGAGTCTGTTGATTTGATTGTTGTTTCTTATGGGCCGTGGTTCTGCGACTTCGCTCGCTCCTGGGTTCCGTTTTCACCCCACGGATGAGGAGCTTGTGTGGTACTACCTCAAGCGTAAAGTTTCCGGTAAATCCTTCCGATTCGATCCAATTTCGGTGATTGACATTTACAAAACCGAGCCATGGGATCTCCCAGGTCAACCTTTTCTCCCACTCTTTCTCTATCTCGTATTTCTAAATTTATTGCTTTTCTTTTTTCTTTTTCAATTTATTTTGGAGATTGGAAATTTGTTTTTATTGTGAATTTTTTTTTTTGTTTTTCAGGGAAGTCAAAGCTGAAAAGTCGAGACTTAGAATGGTACTTCTTCAGTGCTTTGGATAAGAAATATGGGAACAGCTCGAGAACGAATCGAGCTACCGAAAAAGGCTATTGGAAGACAACAGGGAAGGACCGACCAGTTCATCACAACTCGCGAATTGTTGGGATGAAGAAAACCCTTGTTTTTCACAGCGGACGGGCACCGCGTGGTGCTCGTACTAATTGGGTTATGCACGAGTATAGACTTGACGAAGAGGAATTGAACAAAGCTGGAATCTCGCTGGTTAGAGTTGCGTCAATTTTTAGTTTTACATTTTCATTTCTTGCTAATTGCATTTCGCAAAATTTGATGTCCTTTGGGTTGAAATTGATAATGGGCTGTGGTTTTGGGTGTGGAAGGATTCATTTGTACTTTGTAGAGTGTTCCAAAAGAGTGGGACTGGACCGAAAAATGGAGAGCGATACGGTGCCCCATTCATTGAGGGGGAGTGGGAAGATGATGAGGAACTTGCTATTGTACCTGGTCATGACCAGTCGTCCCCAGCTGAGGTTCTACATGGAGATGATGTTTTTCTTGAAGACGATTCATTTGACCAGGTTCTTGGGATGTTTGTTTTTTCTTTTATTACCACCTGGACTAGGATCTATGGATATGTGCTGGATTTTGTTGCAAATGAGTACCAGATCTTAGTAAACACTGATCAAGGAACTGAACATCTAGATTAACGTAGAAAATCATATTTCAGCCCAGTGTTTTGTGAATATGTAAGAGATTCCTCTTGGAGTAGTCATCGATGTTGTATTTTTTCTTGGTCTTGTTAGTGTATAATCATTTAAGTTGAATAACTCAAAAAAATTGTGCATTTGTTTTCAGAAGAATGAGGGAAGAGTTGTATCAGAGAATGACCAACTTCGGTCCAACTTCTGTATTGGTAGCACTAGCAATATTGTTGGAGAATCATATGAGTTTACTGAAGATGACCAAAAGCCTAATGTTCGTATGGATAATAATTCAGGGCTATTCGATGAAAAGAAGTTCTTTGTTTTACCAGAACGTAAAACAAGTTGGAAAATTATCAAAGACGAGTACTTTTCTGAGTCAAGTGATAACTTAAATCCCATGGATGTGAATTACTTGCCTGATGAACAGTTTGCTCCATCCACTGAAGATCTATACCTTGAGACTGATGATCTTTTGGATCCATTTAAAATTGATCCACGTGATTTTGACGTTGTTGATGAGTATCTCACATTCTTTGATGAGGATAATAATGGCCTCGACATGGCTTTTCATCCTTCAGAAATTCCTGATAGGAAAGTTCATGCTGACCTTCCTCAGAAGGTAGAACTTTGTATTGTATTATAACTTTCTGGCTTAAACATATTCACTAAAGAATCCGTTTATATATGTAGTTGATTGATTTTACGCTCGTATCAGGTTGTGGATTGTGCAAACGAGAATGCTTCAATGAAATCCCGAGATCTTTCAGAGGCTTACAAAGACAATGATGGATCATGTTCAAAGCAAAAGACAGAATCTTCAAAAGTGGATCCAGGTAGGACTAGACATTCATTTAACTCCTTCAAATTATATCATTATCTTGCCTTTTAGTGTTTCAAAGTTCATTTCTCTGCATTATCTGTTCGGCCAGATGCCAACTATCCTTTCACCAAGAAAGTCAGCGACATGTTCGGTTGTGTACCTTCTCTATCCGAGTTCCCATCCAAAGATGCTATTCGTCAAGCTGCACAAGCTTCGACTTCAGTTCACGTTACTGCTGGCATAGTCGAAATAAGAAGCACAGGGTTGAGAGGAAATGGGATGGACCATTTATTTGGCAAAAACATGGATTTCAATCTCATACTTTCGTTCGATATACCTCAAGGTGGCATTAGTTCTCCGTCAGTCTTCGCTGATCCTGGACTGCTTCCGCACAAGGCGGATTCTCTCTGGTCTCCAGGCTTCTTTTTATCCTTCATGTTGCTATGGGTTCTGATCCTCTCTGTGAGTTTCAAAGTCGGAAGCTGTATCTATTCCAGGTAATTCCCGGGTTTTTACATAACATTTGACAAAGAAAACAAGAACGACAGGAAATTTCTTTAGTTAGCTGGTAGTTTAACCTCCTTTTAGGCTGCTTAAAAATGATGAGTGTCACAGATTTGTGTGTCCTTCATACTCGACTGTCTTTTTAGGTGACAGCTGAAGGGTAGTTTCTTCCTGTTCTTCTTTGTTTATTATATGAAAATTAAGGAGTTGAAACTCTCACTTCTTTCTCTCTCTAGCTTATATTAGTTTCTGTATGAATGTTTGATGGTTCTATGTGTGGAATCTTGGGATATGCCAAGGGAATTATCCTAAAATTTCTAGTGGGAATATAGTCTGTGGTTTAAGAAGTTGTCGATGACTTCAAGGATTGAGTTTATTATTTTAAAAATGGGAGGATTGATTGTACTGAGAACTATACTTTGGAATTATCAATACTTGAAATGAGCTGACCATGCAAAGATTTTAAGGCAACTATCGATTTACATTGATGATTATATGAATGATTGCCGTAGATATTTTAAAGTTTAAAGTTTTTAATTGACAGTTTGATTTTGATGGACAACATGTCGATGCATTTTTGTTTGATTTAGTATTTTTTGTATCGATTTAGTTAATTTTAATGATTTTGTTGTGAAATAAAAGAACATGAAATAATGTTTTTGTTTGTTGTATTAGTCAACAAATGTGTGCACAGCGTGTTTGTTGGAAGTATTATAGAATTTAAGATGTTAATTGATGACTTTTGAAGTTTGATATATCGAATTACATTCATAATTTAACAAGTAATTTGATATTTACCCATGATTTAAATCTAATTAAGATGTGCTATATTTTACTGGGTGAGACTCGTGAGTTTAGGTCGAATTTTGATAGAAAATAAATATGATTTAATGAGTATGTTTTTATAAAATTATATTTAACTTTGATTTAAAATTTTATTTTAGTTTCGATCAATTATTTTTATCAATTATAATTGACTTTTATCAAATCAATTATTTTTTACAAATATTCTATTTTAACAAGTTATTGATTATTATAAAATTAAATTTAAATTTAATCTGATTTAATTTGAATGTAATTTAAAATTTAAAATTAATTTTGATTTGGGTTTACATAAGTCTTTTTTAAATTAAAAATTAATTCAATTTCATATAATTACTCTTTTCGAACAATTAAACAACTTTTTGTAACATATTTTACTTTTTAATGGCACAATGAATGCTTCCAGNGTTTACTATCCACACACGTATTAAAACTAATCATATGTATTACAATTCAGCTTCGTAAATATCGAATACCGAACCATCTGTTCTTGTTTACTATCATC
This sequence comes from Begonia fuchsioides, assembly GCA_003255005.1. Taxonomy (NCBI): domain Eukaryota; kingdom Viridiplantae; phylum Streptophyta; class Magnoliopsida; order Cucurbitales; family Begoniaceae; genus Begonia; species Begonia fuchsioides. The sequence goes on from QAOC01016895.1 coordinate 78,841, forward strand.
GACTGTCTTGTCTCCTTGACTCGATCACATTGTCTCGCGTCTGAAAATTAGGTCAAATCATCTTCTTCCATTATCTTGTTATCGTCGCGTAGCCGGCAAAGATTTATTTATAGTTTCGTTGGGTTTACCATTTCTTGGGATTAGATTTCTTAAAAAATGGCCGCCGGGGAGCTGTGCAACATCGCCGTCGAAGGGGAGCTTTTTCGGCCGGCGCCGGTTGGTTTTGATTCGATCACCGGAACATACCATTCAACGGTCAGTCTGGGCCAAAGTCGCGAAATTCCGACGAGGTTAGATCTTCACGTAGCCAAATACGTGCTCTCGCAGTTCCCGAAGCATAGCCAGGCGGAGTCACGAGTTGCACTCATCGACTCGGCCAGTGATCGGCAAGTCTCGTACGGCGAACTCCGGCGTTCGATTGAGTCTCTCGCCTCCGGTCTGTATCATGCTCTCGAGGTTCGAAAAGGCGACGTCGTTTTCGTACTATCGTCGAACTCAGTTCTCTACCCTGTAATCTGTCTCGCCGTCTTATCAGTCGGAGCCATTTTAACGACGGCGAATCCATTGAACACTGAGTCGGAAATCGCCAAGCAAGTGAAAGACTCGAAGGCGAAATTTGCCGTTTCTTCCCCGGAGGAGCTTCATAAATTAGCTTTGTCTGGATTGCCGGTGATTCTCACGACTCGTTCTTCCGACGAAAATTTTCTCTCAGTCGAGGAGTTGATCGAGTGTTGTGACTCGGACGAGTTACCGGATGTTCACTTGACTCAGGATGAATCGGCGGCGATTTTGTACTCCTCCGGCACGACGGGAACGAGCAAAGGCGTGGTTTTAACTCACCGGAATTTGATTTCCGTTATAACTTTGCTTAACTGGTACGTCGACGTCACCGGCGCTCAAGACGACGTCTTTTTATGCTTCGTCCCAATGTTTCACATCTACGGTCTCGTCTTCTTCGCAATCGGCCTTTTCTGCAGAGGAAACACCACAGTGCTCATGAAGAAATACGACTTTGCCGCCATGGCTGACTCAATCAAAGCTCACAAAATCAATAACATACCGGCCGTTCCGCCGGTGATTCTTGGGTTCGTAAAAACCGCCAGTGAACGGGGAAAAAATCACGACTTCACGTCTCTGAGAAGAGTCGGTTCTGGAGCAGCGCCGTTGGGGAAAGACGTGGTTGAAGGCTTCAGAGAAAAATATCCTTGGGTGGAGCTCAGACCTGGTTATGGGCTGACGGAGAGCGGCGGATCGGGGACGTGTTTTGTTTCCGACGAGGAAGCACGGCGGAGAACGGCGTCGTGTGGGAGGCTGATGCCGGGGTTTAAGGCGAAAGTGGTTGACGTCGGTAGTGGGAGAGCTTTGCCGCCCATGGCGGAGGGGGAGCTGTGGCTGAAAAGTTGGACGGTGATGAAAGAGTATTTGGGAAACGAGGAAGCGACGGTGGCGGCCATTGATGAAGGGTGGTTGAAAACAGGGGACCTTGGTTATTTCGATGAAGATGGGTATTTGTATATTGTTGATAGGATGAAGGAGCTGATCAAGCATAATGGCTACCAGGTTGCCCCTGCAGAATTGGAAGCTGTTCTCTTGAGCCATCCTCTTGTTCTTGATGCAGCTGTTATTCCGTAGACTCTCTCTCTCTCCCCCTCTCTCTCTATCTCTCTCTCCCCTTCTCCCTCTCTCAATCTCTCTATCTCTCTCCTCTCCCTCTCTCTTTCCCCTTCTCTCTCCCTCACTCTCTCCTTCTCCCTCTCTCTCTCCCTCTCCCTCTCCTCTCTCTCTCCCTCTCCCACTCTCTATCTCTCTCTCTCCCAGTCTCGCTCTTCTCCCTCCCCTTCTCTCTCCCCTTCTCTCTCTCTCTCTCTCTCTCTGAAACAGCATGAGGACATTGACAGGGTGGAAGATGAAGCTACAGGGCAGATACCAATGGCTTATGTGGTGAAAGGAGACGGTTCCCAGCTCTCAGAAAGCCAACTCATCCACTTCGTTGCCTCCCAGGTTGTTTTTTCACTCTCTCCCTTGATAAGACTAGCCTACACAATTAAATTACACATTTAATATTTATTTATTTATTTTCATGATATAATTTAGAAAAAAACTATTTTTTAAATTCATATTAAATTTTATTAATTTTGAGTCTATTTATTTTATCTTTGGGTCTTTTTGACCTACAATACAATTATAATTTCACAATTTTAAGAATTGAGATCGCCACTGTATCAAAATTTAGAGTTTCGATCCAGTTTAAGGTCTCAGTCTGGTTTCGCCCACCCATAATCACAACATAAGACTTGCTAATTTAAAAAAAAAAGAAAGATGTCACGTTTATTCATTAGAAACTTAGTTTTAGAAATTATCTTATTTATTTATTTAATTATTTTGGCACTGCTGAAAATTTAAATAAATACAATATTCAGGTGGCTCCGTACAAGAAGATCAGAACGGTGAAGTTCATCAGTTCCATTCCAAGATCAGCGGCTGGCAAAATCTTGAGGAAGGATCTCATTTCCCAAACCAAAAACACTTCCATTGCTTCCAAACTATAGAATCCTCGTTTTTTATGTCACACTCAAATATATATTATAAGCTTTGCAAGCTTATAACACGGGTTGTGTTCGTTGAAAAATATTAAAATAATATTATTATGTCTATTTTATTAGTATATTTTATTAATTATGTTTAAATTTTATTTTTCATATTAAAATTCATAAATTAAATAGATGAGAAGCTACATCATACATTGATATGATTAGAATTATTACTTAAGAAAGGGAATATCAAGGTGCTATGACGATGATCATACCGCATTTAAGAAATACTTAACCAAAATTATAACGATGAAATTTCACTAAATTTATGAGTTTAATTAGGGCTGGGACCCGCGGGTACGGATCGGTTTTTTATCTGGAAAAAAACCGACCCGGTGGGTATGGTTATCTGCATAAAAAATCGTCAGTTAATTAATTATTGGCAAAACCGATCCATAACCGACCCATTTATCGGTTCGGTTATGGGTCGGTTTTGATTAATAACCGTTTTCAAAATAGTAGAAAAATAAACAAAGAAAAATAAATCTGCAGACAAAGGGGAATTGGCAAATCTGTAAACAAAGAAAAATAAACAGTTCGACAGAGGGGAATTGGCGTTTGGAGAAGTAATAAACAGTTCTAAAGATCGTCATTTTTACAATTACAATCCAAAACACATATGCGTTTATATCCATTTAGAAGCATAAGAAAGTTGATGAAAGACAAACCCGTCGCAAATGAAGATTCAACAGAGGGGAATCGGCGACTGCGAGGCGACGGCTGAGAGCGGCTGCGAGGCGAGGGCGAGGGCTGCGAGGCGAATCGGCGACTAGGAGGCGAGGGCTGGGAGCGGCTGCGGGAGAGGGAGAGGGAGAGGGAGAGGGCGAGGGCTGAAATAGTAAATATGATTAGACTGTTGATTTTTAGGTTAAATTCGGTTTATCTAACATAAAACCGAAACATAAACCGTTTTTCTTCATAACTTCGGGTCGGGTAGTGGTTCGGTTTTTTAACCATAAAAAACCGACTGAAACCGACTCATTTGATCGGTTCGGGTCGGTTTTTCGGTTTTATCCAACTCATTTGCCACCCCTAAGTTTAATGGTATAGAAAAATAGATCATATTATTTTTCAACCTTTTCTTTTTATTTTTGCAATTTTTTTTATATTTACTCAACTATTTAACTCTAAAAATAACGAATTTAAAATTATGTAACGTTTAGACATTATAGTTATGCAATATGGTGTATATTGTAAAACTAGCATTTAGAACTCAAACACAAACTCTTTTTTTAGCAATGTTACTTCTACAATTTAGTTTGACATTGTGTGACAATAATCTATTTATTTATTGATATAAGAGTTATATTAAATAACATGTAATTAAGTTAATGATGAAATTAAATAGTATTTCTAAGTTGCATGTTTAATCCATGGGATGTAGGCGAAGTTTATTAATTTTTCAACGCAAATAGCATCCTAGACTTAAACGGACGTTATAACGAGAGTTGTTTTTCTTTAAAATCGTTCGTCAAACAAATATCATTGTGCCACAATGTGAATACTTTGACGACTTTTTCTTTGCCTTGGTGACTACTAATTAAGAGTTTAATTCATATCTACTCCTAGTGTTAATAGTCTAATTAAATTATTTTTAATGTATATTAATTAAAATAATTATTTATAATATTTATTACATTAATCAAAATACAACATATAAAAAATAAATTAAAAAAATATGTTAAAAGATAATTCTGTCTAGCATTATCCTTTGACATAAGAATTAAAAATCAAAGGGTAAAAACTAAATTAAGGCCCTAGTTTTGGGTAAATAGCCCGATTCAGGCGTGAGTTTAAAAAAAAAACTAATTTTGAGCTCATTTGATGTCTGATACTGACACACTCACTCTCCTTTGGACATTCGATACGGACGCAGTGACCCTCCGTATAAGACTTTCGAATGAGGATGAGTGCATTAGAAGAAGGGTGAGTGCGTCCGTATTAAACGTCCGACGAGTATGAAATTGTGTTTTAAAAACTCATGCTTAAATCTAGCTATTTACCAAAAACTCGGCCTAAATTAAATTTTCTGATCTGGAAACGCTCAATTTCACCTCCGTAGAGAAATAAAAGAAAAAATGGTTTTAAAGTAAAAAAAGAGCTCCACATTTTTTGTAAACATACAAAAAATGCATGACATTCAAAAAAATGCAAAAAAGGCTCAATCAGACTGTTGAAATTAGGAGCGGACAAAACCGAGTTGGAACTGTGAATTGAATCAGAACAGCCGATTTTAATCAAGTCTTGGTTCTAATTTTTAAAAAACTGTTATTGATGGGCCGGTGCTGGTTTTTATGAGTAAAAAACCGTGAAACCAGAACCGAGACCGTGAGTAAAAAAAGTTCAAAAATTTAATAAAACACGACCAAAACTCAAATAAAATTCGATATAAATTTTAAAATTGGTTATAAATCCGTTTAATTACTTAAAACATAACCCAAATATAATAAAAAAAAATATTTTTTGTTATATTTTAATTTTTGTAAAATATAAAATAAAAATTAGATAAAAACCAAAATAAAATTGGAACTATTAATTATTGTACCGATTCTAAAAATCTTGAACCGTAAATTTTAATTATAAATTATAGTTTGAGTTGAGATAAGTCCGGCCCAGCCACGTGAGTACCCTTGGTTGAAACTTGAAATAGAGTGCCAACTGCCACAGTCGGATATGTACGCTGCATGAGAGTGATTAGGGGTGGGCATAAGTCGGTTTGGGTCGGATTTTTTACCGACCAGTATCGATCCATTTAAGCTTTGGTCCCAAACTCGAAACCATAGACTGACCCGAAACCCGATATCTATGAGACAACCCGACCCAAACCCATACAAAAAATTATTTCAACATAAAAAACATCCATAAAAACATTGGTAAAAAATAGTCATCAAACATCTATAAAAATAAATACATTCATCAACATAAAATCATCCATAAAAACATTAAAAAAACATCCATCAAAATATCTATTTAATTTTACTTATCTTTAATTGTTCATCATATCTGTATCTTCCATATTTTATGCACAAATCAAATACAAGTTATATGATATTTGATTAGATATACATTTAAAAAAAGTAAAGTACCTTCATTATTCAATAATTATTGGCGTATTTTCTCCAATCTGAATTTGAGGAAAATTCGCTTCAAGTTCTACATAACAAAAAAAAAGTATTATAAAAAGTCAAATAGTATTTAGGATATGATGTAAAAAAATAAAAAGACATACATTCGTCAATAGTTTCATAAACATCAACTACGTCTAGGTGATTAGGAAAAGTTGTACGAATCCAACTTTGAGTGCAATTTTACCCAACCCAATTTAAAAAAAACTCAAATTTTACATTATCAACCCGACCCATAAGCTGCGAGTCGGGCTGAGAACGTGGGTCGGGCTTGGGTTGCCCACCCCTAAGTGATACTGTGCTATTTTACACGTTGGAAGATTTTTTTTATGTTTTTTTTTAATTAAGCCTTTTTTACTTTAACCTAAGCCAAAATCAAGCTAACGGGTGTCTCTCTTTCTTTCAACTCTCTCAAACGGTTCTCTCTCTCTGGTGAAGTTTGTGTAAATTCTGACGTCATCTCCTTCGTCGATCTCTCTCCCTTCGTCCTCCGCTTTGTCACAACTTTGCCAAAGTTTTCACTGCTAACTGTTTCTCTACATTTGATCTTAATCTTTATTTTCTGTTTGATTTTCTAATTTATACGGGAAACGGAGAGCGAAGAACTTCAGAAATCATCGTGTTTTTACTCTTTTTTTGCCCTAATACTTGCATTTTAGGTACAATTAAATTCGTATTGAGTAGTCTATGGGGGGCTGCCTCTTTTATGTACAAGTGCTTGTTTATTTATTTGTTCTCATCTTTGATCCGGTTTGATTTGCCATTCATGTGCTCCTTTCATGTTTATGTTTAATTTCTTTTCCGGCTTTTGATGATTTTTTTTCCTTTTTATTGTAATTTTAGTAGGTGGTGTCTAGTTGGGATTCTCGACTTTCCGTCTGATTTTGATGAATGTGTGTTTATCGTGAGGCTCTGTACCACAGGGCAGAAAAGTTTTTGAGTATGATCTATTACTTTTGATGTGAGAAATTTGGTTGTGGTTTTTGCACAAGATATGGTTTTTTGGCAACGAAATGAATGGGGGATAATATTTTGATTTAGACTATCAATCAATGAACAGATGTAGGGTGTTTTTCGTGGCATCTGCGTGCCTATTTGTCCTGCCCTAAGAAACAGTCTGGGTGATACTTGGAATTAGGCAAGAATGACCGAGTATCAACCACCTCAGCAGAAGCCTGATTCCGCAGATGCCCATTCGGAGTTTGAGCTAGGATGGGAGGAATTAGTACGTGGGCACTTGGAGGATTGTATGTCGTTCGCCTCACATAGCTCCACAGGCAATCATGCGGGTGAGGATGATGAAGGTGATCAGCTTGTGCGGAGAAGACGGAGGTCCGACATTGAGGGTGATGATTTAGCTGAGTCATCTGCTGCAAGGCAGCGCCAATCTCGAATTTTGAGCCAATGGGCTGCTCGACAGGCTCAAGAAATGATCACAACGATTGAGAGGCGGAATCGTGAGTCGGAGTTAATGGCACTTGCAGGGCTCCACACAGTCTCCATGCTCGATTCTTCATTTTTGAGGGAGTCGCAGTCTCCAACTTCAAGGAGACAAAGGGGTGGGGCTTTAGAGACTCCTAGTACCCAAGCATCTGCAATTTTACAGATGTGGAGGGAGTTGGAAGACGATCATGTCTTGAATAGGGCCCAAGAAAGGGTGAGCGAAAGGTTGATGCAGCAAAGAAGTGTTGGTTTTGTAACCAATGTTTCAACTGTCGATATGTCGGACAGTCGTGGAAGCGAGAATCAAGAAATCCTGGGGGATGAGAGTGAGAGTGAAAATGACTATGGAGCTTGGACTCATGATCAGATAGCACCACAGCTTCAAAGGGTTGAAAATAATAGTAGGGAGCAATCCCCTGATCTTATTGAAGTTGAGAGGGAGAGGGTGAGGCAGATTGCTCGTGGATGGATGGAAAGTGGCTTGAGTGATCCTACAACTAATGCTGCTCAGAGAAGTGTTAGTCCTAGAGTGGAATGGCTTGGTGAGACCGAACGTGAGAGAGTGAGAATTGTTAGAGAGTGGGTGCAAATGACCAGTCAGCAGAGAGGAGCTCGAAGTGCGCAGAGGGAAAATTATGTCACGGGAATCAGGGATCATGTTGATAGCAGTCGTGATGGATTAATTACTAATCAAGATGAAGGCCAACCAGAACATATTCATAGGGACAGGTTAAGATTGCGTGGGAGGCAAGCTGTTCGTGATTTGCTTGTAAGAATTGAGAGGGAACGACAAAGAGAACTTCAGGGATTATTAGAGCATCGAGCTGTCTCTGATTTCGCTCATCGGAATCGTATTCAGGTCAGTTTCCAATGCTTTTGTATCATCTCATTATTTAAATTGCAGAGATCTACTGCATGACAAATGGTGGCTCTTAACTATTCTCATTAGTTAAAATTATAGTAAATGGTAGTTTTGATTATTTGACTAAAATATTATTATTTCATGGTATGTGCTTATTTAGTTGATTACTTTAAATGTATTTTTCTTGACAAATCAAGTTTTTAGTGAATGAATTATAGTTTCTACAAAAAAATTTCCAGTCCTTACTCAGAGGTAGATTTTTGCGGAATGAAAGACCAGCTGAAGAAAGGCCATCGTCTGTTGCCTCGAATGAGTTAGTTCAGTTACGACAGCGGAACACTGTTTCAGGTTTCAGGTAACTAAAGCTTGCAAGGAACTACTGTATTTCATTTATGATTATTATTCATTGTTTATGTTAATCTTACCACTTACTTTATTAGTGGCATGCTGTGATGAAAATTAAGTTGAGAATTGGGAGAGTGTAGAATGCTGAAGATAGTTTAATTTCAGTCCTGTTTTGAGCTTTTTACCAATCACTTTGTTCATGGTTGAATATAAATGTTTTTCAAGGAAAAAAATATGGTTTAGCCTAGGTAAGCATAGATACATGTATTAAGAACCTTTTTCTTTTAGCATTTCCCTCCATTTTTTTAGCATGACTAGTAGTTTAAGGTTGCCACTTTGTAACCAATCTTCAAGCACTCATTAGTGAAGATATTGGTCTATTGGCGAACTCACTTTGTTTGTCAACTTGATATAAAAGATCATCCTGAATGAATACTAAACTCATATGGAACTATATCAACTTGGTGAACTGTTAGATGAATACCCTTTAACGCTTTGCTTTGTTGTTTTGCCTACTTCAAATGGGTCTTGTCAATAGAATTACTATATACCATCACAAAAATATGAGAGAGTTTTGTTTTGCCCCCTGCTTCCCTCCCTTCTCTCAAACACGCCATTATTACAAGTAGAGATCTATATTATGCATTTATCTTCTGCGTCCATTTGTTATTTAAGCTTTTTGAGTGTTGTTGGTTTTTCTCTTGTTTTGCAAATGGTATGCAAGTCATTTAAGTTGCATACTCGTAATTCTTTTTGAGAAGTGATACATATGCTGATGTCGAAGATTGAGATTAACATTTGTTTGGCTGATTTAGGGAAGGGTTCCGATCTAGGGTAGAAAACATTGTCAGTACATCTGATGCCACAAACAACAATGATGCCAATGATTCTGCAAATGATTGGACTCAACCTGAAAGTCATGAACAGGCAGAGAGAAGTCAGGAAACTAATTTGAATCAATTGTCTGACTTAATGGAAAATATTGAAACCAATACGGTCATTGAGAACATGAATTGGGAGGAAACTACTAGTCGAAGGGATTGGAATGAACAAAGAACTGAAGATGAAAGAAGAATCTGGCAGCAAACAAATTATGAGCAATTCAATACAGAAGATGCAGTATCAAGTTGGCCAGGAAACCGTGAGAATGAATGGCCCCTTGGAACCACCACAAACGTGGGTGGAAGAGAAAGCCAAGATTCCCAAGGAGGTTGGCAACAAGATGACTCTCGGGAAGCAAATGAAAATTGGTCCGAAGGGCCCTCAGTTCCTCAAAGAAATCGTCGTTCCATTCAAATAAGACGAATGAATGGATTCCACCCTCCTGATGATGATAATGTTTATAGTATGGAACTTAGGGAACTTCTGAGGAGGTACTTTCCTCAAAAGATTCATGTAATGAAATTAATCGTTCACTTGTGCGCACTCAGGTTTTATGACCCCTTTCTTTTGCAGGAGAAGTGTTTCTAATCTTCTTCGAAGCGGTTTCCGTGAAAGTCTGGACCAATTGATACATTCATATGTAGAAAGGCAAAGTCGTACTCCCATTGATTGGGATTTGCACAGAAGCTCAGATTCTATATCACCAGAACAGCAAGATCAGCAGGAACAGAGGGGTGAACAGAATAATGATCAGCGAAATGCCATTAATAGACCTTCGTTGGTACTTCCATCTCCTCCTGTGCCACCTCCGCAACCACTTTGGCACCATGACTTGCACCATGCCAGCTGGCCTCGCCATAGCATTCATCGCTCCGAAATAGTAGGTTTTCTATTAATATTTTTATTGGAAATTTGGAATTATATGACATTATTTTCTTTAGTACACACTTTTATTACTTCAATAGCTCTGCGTGGCCTTTAATGAAAATCCATGATAAGATAACTGGTTGGAAACACTGATAAGAGTAAGCTTTTGCCCTTTCTTTCCTGATGGTTTCTACCTTTTTCAGGATAATCTTTTGTTCTCAGCTAGAAACTTCTTAAAATAGTTGTTTAGATTTAAATTCGATGGTTTATGTTAACTTGAGTTGCTTAACTGCTTGCTTCATTTTTGCATTTGGTGTCTTATGAGTAATAAAATTTATCAAAACATTACGTTATAATTTCTGGCCTATATTCTCATGGGGTTTTTTTCAATGTTCATCATGTTTGATCACCTAATTTCTATGTGCACCTCGTTCAAGTTCATGATTTATCTTCCATTTAAAAGTTTTTTTGAAGTGGTTGTTTCTTATGGTTGTATATCTGTTATATTTCACTAGGAATGGGAGATCATCAATGATCTGAGAGCAGACATGAAGAGACTCCAACAGGGCATGAGTCACATGCAGAGGATGTTGGAAGCTTGCATGGACATGCAACTGGAGTTGCAGCGGTCCGTTAGGCAGGAAGTGTCTGCAGCACTTAACGTTGGCGAAAAAGGTTTTTATTGGTTCCCTCTTTTTCACTTTTAACTTAACAAACACGCCAATTTGATGTGAAGCAAATGCATCCATTTGAGATTAGAACTAGAATAGAAGATAAAATTTAAAATACATCACTGTTTGGCTAGAATGCCATTCTGGCAACCACAAGCGAGAGCTCGGAAATGATACGCTCTCTAAGGGAGGAGTTTATATTCATATTCAATATTCAAAGATGCATATTACAACCTGATAGGATCCAATTGGGCTGAACTGATTAAGTATTTTTCATCATGTTATATCCTTTATTTTATGTCAATAGACGTACTTTTAGGGTTACTATAATATGATAGATTTGCGTCTTGAGGGGATAGGAAGAATTTAGGATAAACTTTAGGCGAGAGGTGAGTCTTCATCAATTGCTCACTAAAGAGGAGAGAGGAACCTCCATTAATTGCTGACCATTTTATGTTCTTGTTCTTGGGATTTATCTCCTTTTATTAGATATTCGTTCTCTTCCTTTTGTGAATTTTACAGGCTCTATCACAACCCTATATAACCAAATATAAACTAGCAATACCTAAAGTATTCTTATAATTATAACACTAATACTATTAATTAAACCCCTAGTGCATCACGATTTTATTAATTTATTCGAGGGTGAGCGGGTTTTCATCTTGTTTATTAACACATCCCTCATATAATCAATATGCTGTTTGTAAACATTGGAAGAGAAAAAACTAATCTTTAGATTGTGTAAAAATTGAAGAAAATTTGAACTTTAAGGACTTGAATACGATAATTTCAAATTTGAAGTCCGAAAAATAGTGAAATAAACGATTGTATATAATTTACTAACTTGTCAAAAATTATTTCTCCACAGGATTGAGTGTCGAGACCTCGGATTATGGTTCTAAATCGGGCCACATAAGGAAAGGCACTTGTTGTGTTTGTTGTGATAGTCATATTGATTCTCTATTGTACAGGTAAAACCTTTGCTTATGTGGGTTTGCAAAGGAGACAAATAATTTGCATAATCTATAATCTTAGAAGCACATAAGCCTGTAAAATCGTCACACGAATGAGAAATCATTGCTAAGAAAATGTTACCTTTATTGCAGATGTGGACACATGTGTACTTGTTCAAATTGTGCAAACGAGCTTGTTCGGAGCGGAGGAAAGTGCCCGTTGTGTCGAGCACCTATCGCCGAAGTGGTTCGAGCGTATTCCATACAGTGAATAAAGAAATGGGGAATAAAAGGAAGAGATCTTTGCAGAATTAGGGGTGGAACTGGTTCGATTCAGTGCATTAGTGTCTGAAACCATCGGTTTTCGGTTCGGTGCATACTCGGAACACACTCTGCGAAGGGAAATTATTGAATTCAACTTCGAGTGAGTAATGTTAGATTTATTAATAGTTGATTTTTTATTTCAGTTATCTATATATTAGTTTAACGATAATGTTAGGTGTATCGTCTAATTCTACCGATTATTTGGTGGTTAATTGGAGTAATTTGAGTTTTATTTACTATTCTGATTTTTTTGGATTATTACATGAACTAACAAATTAGACATCAAGCATGACTTGGACATTATCTTCTATCATAATTGTCAAGTTATATATAATTAGAATAAAAAGTATCATAATATATATATATAAATTCTAAATCTAAAATGTGCAACCTCGAATTCAGGAATTTGCGTAGGTTGCTCACTTATATTATTCTCGAACCAAAATCTTATTTTATTTTTTTAAAATCTCATTATTACGTCATTGATTATAAGCTATTTTTAGCTTTTTAGTCTCAAATTCAGTAATAAATCGAGTTTTTTTCCATGATTTGCTTTGCTAAAGTTGTGTAGTTCTTGGCTGTCTGTCGGTCTTTCTAGCGATGAAAGGCAGGAGACAAGCGTAATAATAAAACATGATATTCTACCTCTGCCATCCTCGCTGAAGCAGCCCTTACTTTAACAGACAAGCCGCCTTTTTTTTGTATTTACCCAAAAAAAGTGCGATCTTCTTCGATTACCCAGAAAACTCTCTTAAATGAATTCTTGTCTCTCATAAAACATGTTTTGTTCATACAACTTTTGGGTTTCTAGAAAAAACTATATTGCAAATTTTTATTTTTTTTAAAATCTCCATAGATTTACCGTTCGTAGATTACGTCGCGATCTAGTTGTTTCAAACCATGTATTTGAATCGAAGAGCCGTATCGATTACTCAGGCACAAAATGTCCACTGACAGAGCAGATCAAACATCCTATCTTCCATGGAAGAACAAAAATGAATAAAATAAAATAAAAAACAAGCCTAGAAACTCACTTGTCTTACGATGATTATCATGAACGATTGTCGATTTATGTGCAGAAATAGTTCTTGAATATTACCCAGAAAAGAATATAATTCAACTTGAAATCTGAATTTGAGCTGAGTAGATGGTAGTTTTCACAATGAGTTCAACAATGGCTGACTGGTTCAGATCGGCGCTGTTAAACTTTAGAACGAGAAAATCAGGAGAAAGAGCTCAATTGTTCGTGAGATTAAGTAGTATAATTCAAGAAAAGAAATTATGGATCGTGAACAGTAATCAGTATAGATGTTCTTGAGAAAGAAAAAAAAACAAAAAAAGAAATTAAATTCAGAAGAAAAAAGCAAAGAATTCCAGATTTCCGCCGTTAAATCAATCTACCGTCGAGCTTCACGAGCAGCAACTCCTTTTCTTCGATTGAGAAATCTCGGAAAACTCGAAACTCGTCCTGAAAAACTCGTCGACCTCTTCTCTATTTAGGATCTCGAAGAATTGGAGCTCCGTCAATTTTCTTTTACACGAAAAAGACCGCCGCGGCTTTCTCGGCGCCGGCGGGCAAGTTAAAACGGCTGGAATCCTGCTCTCCTCCGATCTCGGCGTCCTGCAGATTTCTCCGTCAGCGTCATCGGTTATCTCCGCAAGAACTGACGCGTCGCTGGTCGGAGATCCGTCGGTCAAGGCGTCGGAAGAGTTTCCAGGCCGTGAGGGTTCAGGCGCCGGCGACGGGAGGAGATGGATTTGGGGGAAATCTTGGAGGAGTCGAAGGTCAGCGGACATGGCTGATCTTGAGGAGCAATGGGAGGGTTGAAAAAGAGACGGGCTTTAGATTATTGTATTGTCGTTGGCTCTCTATTTATGTAGGAAATCACCTGGAAGGCGTGCGCTTTAATAAGGTATGAACTTCTAGAGAGAGAAAGTTAGAGAGAGAAAGTTGGTGGTGGGTCGGTTAATACATCCATAGTACACGTCTTGAGCTTAAATCTCTTCGTTGGAGACTACAGGTAAGTTTGAATAATTAATATTAATTAGCAATCATTTAAAAAATATTTATAATTTCTATAAATCGATATAAGTTTGTATGGTAACTTCAAAAATTACAATTTAGACCCCAAATTATTTTTTTAAATACACAAATACCCAAAAAGAGGTATTTAATATTTATATTTGTACTAATTGATTATATAGCTGGATTTGTAGTATAAGCCGCGTGAGGCTGCCACGTGGAGGCTCATCATAGGGAATGATGGGCAGTGTCGATCACAAGCCATATGATATCGTGTGCTTTTTTAGCCTTTTACAGATTTGACACGTAGACTTGAAGCATACGTAGGACCCAAAAGGTTGCTTACAGTAGCTCTAACACGCGCATGCCAGAATCTGAAACCACGCGCTAGAATAATCTTCTACTTATGACATGCATATTTTTTTCTACAATGGTTACTGCTAGTTCTCGAATCTTCCGGATCATATCCTTCAAATAATATCAAATGATCCCAACATGCAGCATTCAACGCTCTTTTTCTTGGATTGGGGTCAGGCTCAGAAGGATTCATAATTCCCGCAGGAATTGTAGATGTTGATTCTATCGTTGTGTCAATAGTTGCAAAAGTCGTACTTTCCATTTTGCAAAAAAAAACAACCAAACTAAATTTTAAAATTCTCAAATCTAATCAATATGATCAAAAAGAACAAGAACTCTACTTATAAACGAACGTTGGTCGATCGGGATTGCTCGTTGCGGAGTTCAGAATCGCTCGTCGTCGGGGACCGGAGTTACAGATTTTGAGATTTAGGTATTTCGATTTGAAGTTGCCAAGTTGGATTTCAAATGCCGATCCAACGTTCGGATCAGATCTGATTGTCTTCAATCCGATATCGATCTGATCTGATTAACGATCCGAACGTCGAATCTTAACTTGATTTTCTCCACCGATTACCTTTACTCAATCTGATCCGATCCGATCGGATTGTCAGATTGGGTCGGATCCGCCCAGCCCTAATATAAATAATCATGATGATATTAAAAATGGTAAATATCGAGTTTCCTAGGTTGAAATTTCCACTTGATTAAGTGAGATTTATTTAGTCATGTCATGCGAATTTTGTTTAACTTTTAAGGGTGTTTCGTTTCTATTTCCATTTTTCAAATAAAGGAATAAATTTAATAAAAGATAATAAATTAAAAGATGTAAATAAAGGAATTAGTTCGTAGAGACTGAGGCGCGTGGCTCTACTAGCTTTGTCCGATTTCGTAGCATAGGATCCCGTCTTAGAGCCTTCGGTAAGCCCTATCTTACAGGTAGGGGTGGGCGTGGGTCGGGTCGGGTCGAGTTTGAGAAAATTTTTACCCGACCCTAATCCTATAAGAGAAAAAAAAATTACTCTATCGGGTTATGATTGATAGATTACCCGAACCCGACCCGACCCTATTCTTATCGGGTCGATACGGGTCGGGTTATCGGGTCATCAATATTAAATAAAATTAAATCCATTCAGATATAAAATATCATTCAGCATGCTAAAATTCATTAATCGATAATACATATATATTACATCAATATAAATAAATTATTCATCAAGCGACCATTTACGACATCATTCTCACACATCATTAGTAAAGACAATATTACATGAAATCTATTCAATAATCATTGGCAAGTTGTCGCCTTCAAGTGTAAATATGTACAGACTACAATTTATAAAGTCACTAACCTAGATGTGCAAGAAAGAATAGATCTCAAATTCGATAATTACAAATAATTAAGATATATAATTTCGATCATTAACGTACAAAAGTTTCTGGTTTTTCGGTATAGTTGAATAGCTTGTTTGTGACTAAATCAGACAAATCAGATTTATTTTGAAATCATTTTGAATCCCCGAGAAGAAAATGATTTCTTCTTTAATGCTTAAGAATGTCATTTTCTTGGGAAGTATTACCAAAAGCACAAAAAAATCATTAATTGTTCATTCCTACATTACCAAAGCACCACCACATTACCAGAGAAATCATTTTGAAACAGAGAAATTAGACGACCCTTGTAGTAATACACGATGAATTGGTTTGTTGATTCAGTAAATAGATCTTCATTTTGTTTTCTCTGATTCAAGTTGAAACAAAGAAAACAAAATGAAGTGAAAAAGGTTAGAAAATTAGTCACTGACCCTGATTACGATGTGTCTGTTCCCAATTCAGACACGAGCTGCCTGTAATACACGACCCTCGCAGAAATCAGACGCGAGTTCCAGCCTCCAGGATAATCGAAATGAACTTGCTAAAACCCTAAAACTTATCGCTCAGCCCTAACCCGCGGGTAACTCTGGACATAAGTTCTTTTTTTTTTTAGTTCTGATATAAGGAGCAGCGAAGGGGGCGGGTCAATGCGGGTAAAAACGGGTTTCGCGGGTCGGGTCGGTAATTACCATAACCCGATCATAACCCGCAACTTTAAGGATTTTTTCAATTGTTTTACCCGTTACCCGACCCAACCCGTATACGTCGGGTCGGGTAATTACCAGCGGGTCAGAGCGGGTTTGCCTAGTCCTACTTACAGGTCTTTTTCATTCATTATTAAATTAATTAATTAAAAAATATTAATTAATTAAAATGTGTTGGGATTACCAAATACAAACCTATGCCTATATGAATCTTTCCACGTGACCTGCCTGTCTTCTTATATGCTTGGTTTTCACAGTTAATTATTGTCTTAATTAAGTTTAACCATTCTTTAAAAATAGTTTTCTTTTCCCAAGATGAATGCCAACCTTATTTCTTTTTGCAATTTTCTTATTTTTATGAACTCTGACTCATAACAGATAATATTGTACCAACGAGTTCAAAAATTCTATATACTCCAAATAAAAAATTTTACTGTCTCTGCTCTACCCGCAGTTCAGTGTCCGTCCACACTAAGGGACTGTTTGGCTAGAAGGGCTACTCTAAACCCCTTTTTTTAAGTCAAATGCGGCTTTATTCATTGTGTGATTATGCTTGTTTAGCACTAAAAAAATTAAATTTATATAATACTGTCTAAACCAACATCCTTTCTTCATGTTCTCTCCTTTTTGCCGAACGTAAAGTTAGACGGAGAATTCAATGTCCGCTCAAAGTAGAAGAGTTTCTCACAAGACTTGGAAAATACCCTCGAGAACAAGGCGTGGAAGGGAAGCATTTGGGGAAAGTGAAATGGAATTATGGAAGAGCCAAGAGAGAGTTACCTTAAAGTAGAAAAAAAGAGGCAATCAAGTATGGGATTCATGGATTCCCACCCACCTTCTTCTCTAGCTCCCCTCTATTAATCTCGCATTATTTGGACTAATCTCACCCTAAACATAGTTATTTATGAGTAGGGATGGAGAAAACCTACCCAAACTGATAGACTCGCTTGGACCATAGTCTTTTATCTGGTTCTGATCGGTTTTGATCATGTATGATCTTGGTCCTAAAATTTAAAAATCAAAATATATTAGTCTGGTTTTTGACATGTTTTTAAATAAGTACACAAGACTCAAATAAAGACTCTATCATTATTTGTATATTTTAAACAAATGTATATTAGAATCTGTTAAATGTTTTTTTAAAGTCTTTTTTTCTTAGTTTTGAGAAAATTAATAAATTATTGGTGTAGCACAAAAATTTCCACATACTAGATAAAGCTAGAGGCGGCTTTCGAGCCAGCTTGATCGAGCTGAGCTCGAAATCGATTGATTTGTCGAGCTTATTAAGCATATTCAAGCTGAACCTGTTGAGTTTTTTTTTAAAAGTAAGGCTCGAGTCAGCTCGCAAGCTTCGACCCTATTAGAACTGAGCAAGCCGAGTCCTGAGCCTAAACGAGTTCAATATTTTCAAAAATACATATAAGATTGAAAATATGATAAATTTAATAGTAAATAAATTATTGAAATAAATACGAAATTATTTTATAAAAAAAATTACATATTTATCGAGACAAATAATTTTAACTACGTTGGCACATACATAATTGTTAATCATGTGCGAAATATAAATTCTTCGATAGTGGCATCTTTACGTTGTTGATTTCTCTTCGTGGTATCGTATTAATCCGCGATGCATATCAGCACTTCTCCTAAATCAAGTGAGACTTCTCCGAGAATGATTAGTTGATTAACTTAGAAATAAGTAATTACCAATGAAGGTTGGTAAATTAATTTACACTAATATTTAATTATTTATAGGAAGAAGCATTTAGAGAGAGATCGAAGAGAGAGATACAGAGAGAGCTTGGGCAATCGGCAATGGATCTCACTAAAACTGTATCAAATATCCTCTGTCAGAATTTAAGGCTCAAATTACAGAGCAATCCTTCCACGCCATCTTAATTTCTCTCTGTTTCAACTTTCACCCCATCCTCCTTACACTCTCCTTCGTTTTCGATTCTTCTTCATTCTTATTCTTCCTCTTCCATTCTGGTTGCCGGCGCCGGCAACATGACGAACAGCTCAGGCCACGGGACCCTGGAGGGTGGCTGGCTTCTCGAAATTTTGACCATGTTGTCAGCTCGCGAGCCCAGTTTACTAGCCTGAGTTTTCGTCTCAGCTTGGATTCTCTTGCTCGATGATTGAATAGTGAATACCATTTCCAAATTAATTAAGGCGCAATAAATGCTTTATTTTACAAAAAAACTAAAATAAAATTCAGATTAAACCACGACAATCTTAATACCAAAAAATAAATATTTCCACGCTAGTAATCTATGAACATTTCTAGATTTTATTTCTTTAACATACGTTCTGGCGCGTCGAGTTTTAGTTGATCGAATAAATATTAAAAATAATTATTTTAATTATAATTTATTAAATATATTTTGATTAGGCTAATCATAAGTTGACACGTCAAAAAATATATTAAGAAGAAAAACTGAACAGTATTTATAATATATTATTATCTGATTTTGTCTAATTTCATGGCCTTAATTTCCTTCGTAACAATTCACGTATAATCCTTGGTTTCTGGCTCTTCGCCTAATATGATACTCGTTTCGACACTAAAATGAATTCTCACTTGGAAATATGGCTTGAATCTTGGATAGTGGAAGCATCACATGAATGTTTATGTGCTCGAAATCGTTGCAAACAATTTGATTCGTGATGGAGTCATATGAAATTCGGATTCGATTATGTCAAAACGATACATGTATAACTAAGTGGATATTGTAACATTAATAATTACCGTAAACTATTGAATTAAAACCCTAGTTAGATTAATCAACATGTGCATTTTTGTGCAATATCGCTAGATTTTAAATTAAAACTTAAACTTTGTATTTTACTTTACAATTGTTTTATCTTCNTACCAACCTATATATTTATATATTGATATATGCTTCTCTCTCTCTCTTTGTTAAATAAATTGCTTCATTCTCTCTCATGTTCATCTTTTTTTATCAACCACCCAGGCACCCACAGTCTCAAATTCCTTTCAGGCTTTTGGAATTGGAATCAAAGCAAAAGCTTGTTCATTGTCACAGATACCCATATGCCTGAAATGAAGGGTTCTTCCCCACTTTTTCTTTTTTCATGAGAAATTCTGTGAAACTCTGATCCATTTTTGCTTTCTCAGTGGCTGTTCTTGTTGACTGCATTGGCTCTGTCCCCAAGAGCTAGCACTTTCTACAGAGAGAGAGAGAGAGAGCGAGAAAAAATGGGTTCTAGAGAGAGGGGGAGGTGATTCGCATAGAAGAGTTTTTAAGTGAGAGATGTTGGCCATGGAGAAGGATTTTGATTCAAAGTTGAGCATTCAAGGAAACTCTTCTAATGGAGGAAATGTTCAGAGATCTAAAAGCTTCGCGTTTCGAGCTCCCCAGGAAAATTTCATAATCCAGGATTTTGAATTGGGGAAGATTTACGGCGTCGGATCGTATTCTAAGGTATTTCTCTGCCCTTTTGTAGGTGCGAATCGATTAATCAACTGCAATTATTTTGTTAATATTTCATTCCTTCTTGATCCGTCGCAGGTTGTGAGGGCGAAGAAGAAAGATTCGGGAATGATTTATGCATTGAAGATAATGGACAAAAAATTCATCACTAAAGAAAATAAAACTGCTTATGTGAAGTTAGAACGGATTGTTCTTGACCAGTTGGATCATCCGGGTGTTGTGAAGCTGTACTTCACATTTCAAGATACTTTTTCACTCTGTAGGTGTTCTATCCTCTCCAAATTAAACTAATATTTTTGCTCATCTCGGTTATATGATTCATTGATTTATTTGTGAAGACATGGCGCTTGAATCCTGCGAAGGTGGTGAACTTTTTGATCAGATAGTCAGGGTAAATATCTCATCATCCTTCAATTGCAATGTTTATTATTTCATTGGTACTTTCGAATGCTTAATGATGGATGAATCCGCTATTAGAACATTTTCAATAGATTTCCCATGTGTTTGAGTAACACAAGTGCTGTTTAAACTTACTCAGTAAGTTGAATCACTGTAGTTTTTCAAACATATTAATGTGTTTCGTTGAAGCATCACAGCATTATTTGTTATTTTTTTTCCTCTTCTATTCAATCAACTTTCAAGATTCACTTGTACTAGCCATAAATTTTTTTCATTTTTAACTGGTTACTCTTGTTCTTGATTATTATCAAGTATTAACTAGTCTGAGTCCATGTGTATTTGGTCTATATCTTTTGATTTTATTGCAATTGAGACTATTCAATTGTGCAATCTACAGAAAGGTCGTTTGTCCGAGGATGAAGCTTGTTTTTATGCAGCAGAAGTGGTGGATGCTCTTGAGTATATTCACAGTATGGGACTGATACATCGAGATATTAAGGTACTTTCGCTTGCACTCTTGCTGTTTTTTTCATAGGCATATAGCCACACTTTAAGGATTCTTAAATTGCAGCCTGAGAATTTGCTGTTTACTGCTGATGGGCATATTAAAATTGCCGATTTCGGAAGTGTAAAGCCGATGGAGGGTAGCCAAATTACTGTCCTACCTAATGCAGCTTCAGGTTTGTTGATTATTAATATGAAGATCAATTAGGATGTCTCTAAATGTACAAAAAGTTACATATAATGACTCTTTTTCTGGAGTTGTAAATGCAACACTTAATTTTTTTTTTGAAAAAATGCCTTTTTTTGGGGGTACTGAGATGAACTTCTATGGATGGGTTCTCCCAGATGATAAGGCTTGTACATTTGTGGGCACAGCTGCATATGTTCCTCCAGAAGTCTTGAATTCTTCTCCTGCAACTTTTGGGTAATGAATTTTCTAAAAAACGATTGAGTTTTTTCGATTATGGACCGTTTTCTGTTTGGATGAATGGTTTTTTCTATAATTACAGAAATGACTTATGGGCTCTGGGCTGCACCTTGTACCAAATGCTCTCTGGAACCTCTCCTTTTAAAGATGCGAGTGAGTGGCTTATTTTTCAAAGAATTATTGCCAGAGATATCAAATTTCCGAATTACTTTTCAGCCGAAGCAAGAGATCTCATTGATCGCTTATTGGTACGTTAAATCACAGTGATTTTTCTCTTCTTTAATTCTACTTTTCTGATATTGGATTCACTATCAAGCAATGATCATCAGGCTTTTATGACTATGTTTGGCTTTTTTCCTTGATATTTTGAAAATTTAAAATTTTCATATGATGAAAAAGAAGAAATTTCTCGGAATATCATCATCGTCAATATTTGGAACTGCTTATTGAAAAATCACTTCTAACATCAATATTTGAAAATGAAATTTCGCTCGATTGCCATGCCCTATTCTGTTTTCTGTGCAACAAAGTGTAGGCCTTAGTTGTTTTAGATGTTATCTTTTTTTTCTATATGAAATATAAAGTGGTCCATTACATTTATTGCTCGTAAATATATCAAATTGGCTCCTTAATCATTTCAGGATTTAGATCCGAGTAGAAGACCTGGAGCCGGACCAGATGGTTACTCTGCAATTAAAACTCATCCTTTCTTTAAGGGAGTCGACTGGAAAAACATAAGACGGATGTCTCCGCCTAAGCTTGCTATGGATTCTGCAGTATGCGTAACTTATTGATTTTTGTGTATTCATCGCACTTATAATTTAGTCGTTTCAACAGCTTTTTTAAATATTTTCCTTGCAAATAAACCTCAATTCCATTGATTCTTTTACCCGGATGGTTTAGTTTTAAACGATTGTTGAAGTGGTAGCTTAGTCGACGCCGATGTAATTTTTGAATTGTGTTTTTGTAGGCTCAATCGTGTGATAGTATTGACGGCCATGATTCTTTGTGGAATCCAACTCACATTGGAGATGGTGCAGTGAGGTCTAACGACGGTCCCGGAGCCGTAGATGGGGCATCATCTTCCGAACCAACCCAATCCATAACTAGGCTTGCTTCGATCGACTCCTTCGATTCAAAATGGTATGGACTGTTTATGCTATATTGGTTTATGCTTCACTAGGACTTGCCTTTCCACCCGTATGAATAGTTTATCTAATGGACAAACTTTAATTACTCTCTTATTATATATTCTTATAATACATGTTGATCTGTCAAATAAAGATTGATATGATAAATGTATTAATTAATTTTTTTGTAATTTAAAACATTAATTACACTTTAAATCTACGAATCGTTTGTTTGACACGTAAGTATGCATTGTAAACTCTTATTGTACTTTCTTTGAATATACGTTGATGTGCAAATAATAATTAATATGATAAATGTATCAATTATTTTTCTTTTGTTTGACACTTCAACGTGTTTTAAGAAGGTAAACTAAGAGAATAAGCGTAGACTTACTCTTCTTGTGATATTAAGAGAGAGTACAGAGAGAAAGAAATAACTATATTAGAAGAAGCTTTGCAGTTTGATTGATCTGATATTGTGATTGTACCAGGCAGCAATTCTTGGAGCCTGGAGAATCTGTTGTTATGATCTCAATGGTGAAGAAAATCCGGAAGCTGAGCAGCAAAAAAGTGCAGCTCATACTCACTAACAAACCCAAATTAATTTATTTGGATCCATCCAAAATGATCGTCAAAGGCAACATCGTCTGGTCGAACAAACCTGCTGAACTCTCCATTCAAGTTTCCAGTCCTTCCCATTTCAAGATTTTTACGGTACTTTGTTGTTAAATCTCTCGTTTGTTTTCTGAATTTTAGATTGAATTACTTCCCAGTTTCGTCGATTTTCTGACTGAATTCAGTGCCCACAGCCGAAAAAAGTCTTCTCGTTCGAGGACTCGAAGCAGAGAGCGTGGCAGTGGAAGAAGACGATCGAGGGGCTGCAAAACCAGTGAAATCTCGACGCAGTTTGAGATGTTGAAGAAATCATTCATTTTCTCGAGCGAAATAAGAAAATTTGAGAGTGAAATCAAGGGAGAAAGGTAGATAGTCTGAGAGAGTTTTCATTTCGGATGAACACATTTTACTAGAGCTGAGCGATTAGTCGAATCTGCTGTGCATGAATGCTTGAATTTTTAATTTAAAAAAAAAATAAAAATCACGATTACTATTTTTTTTTATTGGTAATATCATATTTCCATTTTGTTCAGTCATATGTAGTATTTATATTTTATTTTAATTTTTGAGAAAAAATTAAATTAAAATGTCGCGGCAAAACAAAATTTAAACAAATTTCAAACTATGATCTATCTATGCAATAAATCATCCTGTCTGGTTTGTCTTCGAAGCTTGATATGGTCGAAATCTCTTGATTTTGTGCGTCACTTGATGCTAAAATTGATTAATTGTGCATAATATAGTCAGAATTTATATCATGCTTAATTTAATCAACAATTTAATTTTGATTTTTTGAACGCTAACGATGATATCTCATTAAATTGATTATAATTTTGCGAAGAAATGGCATTTTAGATATTTTTAAATCCTGTGTAAAAATTAACTTTGTAAATAAAAATAGTAAATATTACATTTTTCTTAATTTTAATAATGGAATTAGTAGCTAGGAACTATAAGTTAAAGATAATTAAATATAATGTGATTTTATTGGTATAAAACGAGGCAAGATTTGAGTGTTTTCATTTCATTTGTATTACCTTCCCGGCACCGATGAGAAGTGTCTCTCTTCTCATATCTCACACCTCCCAGAAACGCATGCTTGTATAGTTACTACGTGTATACCTGTGAACTTGTCTCGATTCAATATAGCATTTCGATAGCGCACAGAATGAGATCAAGATACTACTATGGTCGATAAATCGAGACCAAAATGCGAAATTATGAGAATAAATAATCAAACAAAATCAACATAAACAGGATTTTCTTGATCATTTCAAAACATACAGAGTACAACTGAATATAGAACGATGCAAATTTCTAAAGTCATCCCAAAAATGGAAGGAACTCGTATCATTTTTTTAGAAGTGGCAAAGATTGTTACATGAATTATATAAAAGGTCAACAAAAATCGAGCACAAAGCCTCATTCGCTGTGAAGCTGCAAAAAAATTTGCAATCCGGCGGAGGATGCTGTCTAAATTTATTCAAAAAAGGAAGATTATTGATTGACTCATACAGTTTTATTCCGCAAAAAAATCATCGCCACTAACCATTCTAGCATACCTAGCTCATTTGGCCAAAAACCGAACATGACCTAAATTCTAAGTATTTAACTTTTAGAAACTTTGGTCCGAGGATGTCTCCAAAATGTCATAATGACCATACCTATGAAACAGCACATTTATAGGGCTCGCTTCGCCATTCTGTCGATATTCTTCACCATACCTGGCTATAGTTACCAAGCTACCAGAATTTCCGTTTCTCATGAAAACCGATATAGGAGTCCTGGAAATGAAGACAATCATTAAGCGTTAGAAATTCGACGAGGACTTGGCTGCCATACAAGGAAAAAAAGTTGGATTTGCAAATCACAACAGATTAATCAACACAGAAATAACAGATTGGCGTAATGACTCCACCCCATCCCCCAACTGGATCAACCAGCTACTTCTATGATGTAATTCTTCTTCTTTTCTTCCCTTCGTGATTAAGGTAACAAATTGGCAATTAAAGTACTATTATACTCCTAAGCATCGACTGGAAAAGTTACCCAAAAACAAACTGATAATTGATTATATTAGGAGTGCACAGGCATTTCCTTAATTGTCTCTAAGAAACATGGCTGATATAATAGTACTAGATGCGAAAAAAAACTCACTTCAAGACATGAGAAGCCATCAGCAACTCAGGTTCACCACCCCACACATCAGGTTGTTGTATTCTCTTAACATAGGCATCAAAGTCTCCTTCAATGAACCTAAACAAAAAAAAAAAACAACCTTACAAATTTACCACGTTAATCATCTAAAGAATCAAAATCTTTTGATCATCATATAGCTTACCACTCTGATTCTTTACGCCTCTTTAGAAGCTCCTCTACAACCTACAAAAATCAAACATCTTAAGACCATCGGTTACTCGTAATTTGAGGACATATGCCACATAACATATGATTTTGGCAAAAATAAACAGCATGTTTTCTTCAAGTATGGTAATGTACCTTGACCCTTAATTCATCTGCGAGCTCCCTTTGACGATCATCATCAGGTGCTTCTTCCCCACCTTTTAAACAAGCCCCATGCGCTAATGCCCTGAATAAACACCGTCCATCCGCTAATACACCTGCAACATTGATTATCCAACTATTTAAGTAACTCTATATATCGACATAAAAGAATAATAATTTACTTAGCTATAAAGTCGACGGTTACAAGTCATGTTTCGAGTTTGACATCAAAAACTTCAATGACGCTAGTAAAATCCATCCCCGTGAATGACTGAATCTTGATGTTTCACTTGAAGTTTGGATGTCAAACTCTGAATATTAATTGTAATCACCGACTTTGTAGTGAAGTGTATTATTGTGCTTTTAGGTAGATACTATATATATATATATTTACCTAAAAGCACAATAATCTACTTAGCTATAAAGTCAACGGTTACAAGTCATGTTCAAAGTTTGACATCCAAACTACAATGACGCTAGTAAAATCAGTTAATCAGCGAATCCATTCACCTGAATGACTAAATTTCGATGTTCAACTTGAAACTCTTAACATGAATTGTAACCGTCGAATTTGTAACAAAGTAAATTATTGTAATATTAGGTAGATACTATATATCTCTATTTAAAAGCACAATAATCTACTTCGCTACAAATTCGATGGTTTCAAGTCATGCTCAGGGTTTTGACATCCAAACTTCAATAACGCTAGTAAAATTCATCCACGTGAATGACTAAATCTCGATGTGCACTAAAAGACTTAGCAAATACATGATAAATAAACTAGAAATAACCAGTAAACAAGCTTTTCTATAACAAAAACTCAGAAGCTCATTGAATTTACGCTAGAACAATTAATAATCAAGGTATACAGTTACCAATGACCCGGTATTCTGCGGAGCTGTCATTGTTTCCATCAGAAACAACGCCGCTATAATCACAGTTCTCCTTCTTCTCATCGATTGCAGTAGGCACATTCTCTGAACTCAAAATAGGCAAATCATGGGGCGCAAGGCAAGCACAAACGCCGAAAAGCAGCCAATCCGAATCAGGACGGTGGAGCCAGCGAGCAGGACGAGTATCCCACGCAACGTTCCAAGAGCCCTCACCTTTCAGCTCATGCATGGGAATCGCAGGGCGTCGTCTGAGATCGCCGCCTCTCCCGGCGCCAGATGGAAGTATAGCATGCCATATCGACGCCGCGCCTCCGACGGCAAGCTTACAGGCGCTCGAATGGTTGCGCTGGGGTCTGCCAAACAGAATCGGAGATTGAACAACAATTCGGCTCTGATGATGGTTAATACCAGAACCGTGGATGAAATTAGAGAGGGAATTGAGGATCCAAGGCTTGGGACGTGCACAAAGAACTCCAAGCATCAGTCAATCTATGTTCGGTGCTTTTATATCATGCGCTCCAACGGCCGCTTATCCTACGCACTCAACCCCGTCAGCCACCCGCGCCTGCAACTCTTACCTTCGTGAATCGTCCCTCTCTCTCTCTCTCTCCTCGGCAACCTTTCAGATGTTTGGTGACGGCGAAGCATTTTAGCAAAGAGGAAACTCGTGGGGCCCACACTCGTGTCCATAAATGACTTTTGCCCATTTGCCAAATCTATTGTTCAAAACTCCAAATAAATGAAAAGGATTAGGATTAATAATGTAAAAATTATTAATAATGAATTTATAATGTTCGTTACATAAAGTTTATTTGATAAAGTATTTTTTTTATTTTTAGCTTAAATATCAATGAAATTCAATAATTATGTCATAATTGCATCTGATACTTCAAGCTTTAAAATTAATAACTATTACATTAAGCTTTATTAAAATGTAACGATCACTTATCATTATGATTTCATAAATTAACTCTTCCTTTTTTTAAAATTTATGTTGAAAATATTATAAATATCCCAATTTGAGGAATACTCTTCATTTTTCAAAGAGTAAAATTAAACAAAAATATAATTTAAGGGTATAAGAGGAAGCATTTTCTTGATTTAATTACATTATTTATTAATAAATAATATAATAATTGCATAGGATACTTTAAGTTTTAAAGTTAATAATTAACCTATTGAACTTTATCAAAATTTTAAGAATATCTTATCATTGAATTTTTTATTATTAAAGTGTATCACAATTTTTCAAACTTTCTGTCAATCAATGACATGAAATATCATAAATATCCCAATTTTATGAAAACTCTTCATTTTCAAAGATTAAAATTAAATAAAAATATATTTTTGATTCACAACTTGTTTTAAATTTTTAACAAATCATTAAAGTTTATTAAATCAACAAATAACACAATAAAAACTAATGAAGTATTTATTAAATTTATGATAAAAATCAAATTTACGATTGATAATTTTTAAAATTTAAAGTATTTGATGTAAATACTCTTTTTAATGTAGAGACAAAATTAGTAATTGTCCTTATTTTAATTATTTTTTATTTTACATTGAAGGAATAATAATTTATCATATTCATAAACTTCCTAATTTACTATTATTTCGTGGTTACTCCCCTAGAAAAGAGGGTGACGTGGAGGTGTAAGAACCCATTATTTTTTGTGGGTAAGAGGGGCTGAATAAGGCATCGTTTGGTTGTCATTCTGTCCTATTCTACGTATCGTGTTTCTTCCGCGTTTGTCTTGTCTCAGCTCTTTTATAGTACTAACGACCATGAATGCATTAATGCAAAGTTCCAAACTAGTCCAAAATCTGACTAGGTATTTGGATTGGCAAATAAAGATTTAACTAAATTTTTTAGGTGTCAAGTTTTAAGTAATATAATAAATATTATAGATAATTATTTTAATTAAAATAAATTAAATATCTTTCTATTATATTAAATAAAACTCATCATGTCAAAATTTAAATTAAAAAAATAAACTTAATATTATTTTTATTTAATTATTTTCCTTCTAGGCTCTTTACCCAAGGTAAGAGAAGGGGGTAATTCCAATCTTTATTAGCTAATGGCACTTCCAAGATCAAGATACGATCATTTTATGCTACTAATACATATATCTTTTTATCAACCATAATTGATGAAATAATTTACTCAATAGAATGTTGATTTTATATTACCTTTTTTCCTAACTTAAAAAATAAATTAGTGGGTATTTTCATGAAAATCTAAACATGTAGAAGTTAATAAAACTAGCTAGAACGTGTAACAATTACCTTGAGTATGAAAGAACCATGCAGCTACAACTCTGCAATTTCGAAAACGTGTAACAACAATTTAAATTCACAATTTTAGGTCAAAAGCTGTTTGAAACTAATAATACTTGACCAAGAATTCCCGGAAACCGTTTTCCGTCCCATAGAGAGACTTCAACCCGGCCAAAATGACAAAAAATTAAAAACCAAACGATAGGAAATTAGATTTAGCCACCAATTAAACGCACGGATTAAATTCACACAAAAATCAAACACAACACAACAGCACCGCACCCTGCGCTGTACCATCTTTAAATTGCCGTAACAGAAAAAAAAACTTCTAAACATAGGAACACATGAAACACCCTCCCAAATTTTCAACCTCATAGATTTGAGCAGCAGGCATCAGTGATTCCAAATTAGAATTATTATTAAAACGCAAAAAAAAAGAGAATATACAGCCAATGAATGAAACAAAGTGGGGCAAAAATTTAGACATGATTAAAATGCAATATAAAAGAGTCGGAGATCGACCAATCTGATCCAACGGTCACGATTTTATTCGATTACGTATCACTTCAATACAACAAAAAACAATTAAAACAATACAATTTCCCTGACTCCGAGGCAACAGAATCTTGTTTTTTGAGTTAAGCTTGATTAAATGAATCGAACGTAAATTACACTCCCAATTTTATTTATTTCATTTTTTAATATAATTATACTCAAATGTTTTAAAGGGAAGGGGATCATCTCTCTCTCTACTCTCTTCCACTTGTTTCTCTCTCTTCTACTTACGTCCAGACCGTATTTTCCGGCATTGACTCCCCTTCCAGAAACCCAGTTTCCTTTCCAGACTGGTTCCAGATCGGTAAGCTCAAGCTCCACTTTCAATGAGTTTAATTTCATTTCCTTTTCGTTTTTCCTGTTTATTGCTAAATATTCGCTCAGTTTTCACATTAATTGTGCCTCTTAATTCATAAACAGAGCAAGATTTGCAGGCTATCCAGGCCCTTATCTGAAGAGGTCAATTTGCCAATTGACTCACATTCAGAACCCTCTTGGATTTGTAATCCGAGGAAGGGATGCAGGGGGTCGTTTTTGGTTTCCAGGAAAATCAATGATATTGTGGGGAAGCAAATACATTTTGCTGTGAAATTTTGATCAATCTTGGAGAACTATCCCCACCCCGTCTTCTTCCCTCATAAATAGAAACTACTGAAGAAACCCAGGTATATTAGCCTCAGGTATTCAATGTTATTCAAGAACTTTTATCAATTCTCATAATTTTTATGATGTATTCTCACTGCAGTCATCAAGAATGTCCTTAAAAGGCATGGAAATTCATAGAGTAATATATTGATGCTAAGCTGGTCTAGATGAGAACAGTCGTCTCAGCAGCAATAGCAGTGAATTGATTGCAGTTCAGGTAAATAGAAGCTGAACTGAAATAGCATTTCTCTTTAGTCTACCTATCTGGTTATTGCATGAAAATTTATTTCAAAACACTTAATCAGATTTTATATCAGGCCTATATAAAGATGGGATGTCAATAGTTCACGTAATTTTCCAAACATTTGTCAATTCCATTTAGTTACCTACTTTGTTTTACCATATCAACAGTTACTATAAACTACTGATATAGCTGTCTCAAGCTAATGAGATATGAAATAAATACCTGGAAATTGTTTTCCAAATATTTATCGTCATAATGGTGCTTTATCCTTCTTCCTTCCCGGCGTCGTTTTCGACCTGTGATTGGAATATGTAGGTGAGCAATGTGGCGTTCCTTTACCATTTTTCATCCAAGAATCAAATATATATAAAGGTTTCATCATGATTGGGACTTTTGCCAGTAGGTGTAGAGGACACATGTCAATGAGGAGTATACGAGGCCAGGGAGGAGCAAGTTTATAGTGCTTGGAAGGGCAAGAAATAGAGCTAAGGAAATTTTACTTGGAGAACAAAATGAACACAGCAGGGGGGCTTTCAAGTCCCCAAGGCAAAGGATTCTGGTTTATGGGGTCTTGGATACCATCAAATCCCGAAAAACTAATTCCAGCAGTATCAAACTCTCTCACTGAAGTAAGGAACGAGTATCCATTTGGGAGAGGAGATTGGCTAAACTCGCCTGGGACTTCAAATGTGTATTCACAAATGATACCTAATAACCACATTGGTGCTCATATCCCTAATTTGATGGGCAGTATCGATAGAAGTGGCAGTAATTACGGAAATCTAACTGAGACAGGCCAAGGCTCTGGCTTTCAGGCTTTGTTACAGAGTGAGGGTCTCGGTTGGAATAATGAACTAGACGACTTTTTTTTGGAGAATACTGATTTTGTTTCATCTGCAAATAGACAAAGTTTTCCAAGTTTACATATTCAAGGGAACAGCAACTTCAAAGACATTGATAATATATTGTTCAACCAAAATCGTCAGTACTACACGACCCAAACAAGAAATCTTGACAGCTTACTTGAAAAATCAAATGTCGTTCCTCAGTTTGATCGTAGCAGAGGACACACCCAGACCAAAACAATGTTGCTTCCACGTGAAAATCACAGTTTAGAATCGGTTTCATCCAGTCACAGTAGCAACTCTCCATACCAATGTGAGTAATCTTACCTGCTTATTAATTGTAAGAAAAAAATATGAGAAATACTTAGCTTGTGTTACTTGTTGCACATTTCTTTGGGCATGCTTAATCACTGATTCTTCGAGGGAAAACAATTATATATCTCTTGATCTCAGCAAGAAACAGAGAAAATATTTGTCATATAAACTTTGTTTTGTTCCATCTTCCTAAATTTAAACTCGATTGAAAATGTTTGTTGCATTGCAAACAAACTGCAAAGAAATAGATAGGGGACTAACCTGTCAAGGGGCAAAGTATCAGATGTTAATGTGAATGCATATAGAACTCTACCCAAACAAGAAACTTTCTACTATTTAGTCTTTTATCAAACAAATTTCATGTCTTTTTTTATCATTATCGAATTACAAGGACAAAAATCTTATCTTTTCTACAGATGAATTCGTCAACCCTTCTCAACCAATTCATGATCAACACTTAGAACAAATATTACAAGCAAATACTATGTCAAGATATCCTAACACAGTTCACGTGGCACCAATAGCACCAACATCATCCAAGTTTGGAAACCAGGGTTTGGAGCGGCTAAATTTTCCAGGAGGTGAACATTCAAGTCTAGAAAAGGAGAAACAGGACACTTTTTTTAAAATAATGGGAGAAGCAACTGAACAACAATGTGATGGACTGCTGCAAAATATCGTGGACTCTTCATCTGCTGCAATTTCTACACTACATGCAGAAACACATAATTCTGATAAGGAATGTGATCAAGGGCTCTTTTTGAACGGGACGCCACAGCAGAAAACTCCAAAGAGAAGAAAACACAGGCCAAAGGTAATCAAAGAAGACAAACCAAAAAGAAGTCCAAAGCTAAGAACTACAAACAAATCAGCAGAAAAATCATCAGGAAAAAGAAAGTATGTTCGCAAGAAGGGCCTCAACGAATCGGCAACTCCACCTGCAAATGTAAAAGTGTCAGAGAATTCCAATGCAGAACCTGCGGTAAAATCATGCAAGAGAGTGTTAAACTTTGATATAGAAAATACTGGAAGTAACAACGACAGGCAAAGGAAACAACTGGATCAAGCGAAGCAAGTAAGGTGTGAGGACCTGGACTGTGTTTTAGAAACCCAAACTTCTGAATTTCGTGTCAGAGGCAATGGTGATCTTGGAAAAAGTTCAACATTGCAAACTAATCGATGTGATAATTTGCTGGAAGAAAATATGCTGTCAGGACCGTTGAGTAACCCTAATATGCCCAGTAACTACAACACAAAGTCGGAAATTAAAACTCCCAAAAAGCAGTTGCCTACATCAATAGAGCATGGTCTAGATGATTCACCTGTCACCAGACTAATCTTAGAAAAGCGAGATTCATATCTATGCCAGAATAGATCCCAAACAAGAAATAAATATATGCAGCGAAATTTCTATGGAAGAATCTTAGAAAATGAATATTCAGATCTATGGCAGAACGGATCCATACCTGGAAATGCATATATGCAGCAAAATTTCCTTGTTGACTCTATGCGGCAATTTGGGAATCAAACAAAAGCCTGTAATGTTCAGAAGAAGTCTACTGGAATAAACTTGCATAATCCTACCATATTGCCAAAACCCTTAGAAACAAGGATTGGGAAGAGAGACTATCCATGTTCAATCGTGCATGCAGATACCTGCCCAAGAAATGTACAAAGATCTCATTTTCCATATCAGCAGATGCTTCATGCAGATGAATATCAAAATGGCTGTAACTTATGCAGTTCTTTGAATATTCAAAAGAAAAAGAAATTGGAGAATATAAGGTGCGAAAACAATGAATATGGTTTGCATAACGTTAAATCATTTGGTGCAAAGTGTTTAGAGTTGGGTGAATTAAGTTCAGAAAACAAGCAGGCAAAGTTTAACACTGGATCAGCCTATAGGAACCTTAGACAAATGCCTTTGGAGCAAAATTTCACAAGGCAGCCATCTGACTTTCTATTACTCGCAGAAAGGATGGGAAAGACTAGTGAAATGGCAAAAGGCCTCCCTTCTCTGACAATTATTGAGAAACATAACTTGCCTCCAACACCTTCTTTCAGAAAATCACCCATTCAGGTGGGCGAACAGGCTCATGGTTCCTGGAAGTTGACCACATCAAAAAGGAAACAAAATTCAGGGCTAATTTCATCCCATTCAGAATCATCAATGACCAAGAAGAATCAAAGCAATAATTATGAGCATTTAAAAGGTACTTTGTTTTAAAGAAATATGTAATTGATATATTTTAAAACTTGTACTAAGTAATGCAGATATAATAGCAGATGACATCACAAGGAAGATTAAAAGTCTTGATCTCAACGACAAGCCTAATAAAGGAGGTGGACAAGAACAAGCAATAGTCCCATACAATGGTTCAGGTGCAATAGTTCCCTCCATAGGATCTGATTTCATAAGAAGACGCAGGCCAAGGCCAAAGGTAGACCTTGATCCGGATACAGAAAGAGTTTGGAGATTGCTAATGGGTATTGAAGGAACTGAAGGCCTTGAGACTAATAAAGAGAAAGAAAAGTGGTGGGAAGAGGAAAGAGAAATTTTCCGCGGACGAGCAGATTCATTTATTGCTAAAATGCACCTGGTACAAGGTAGAACTCTTTACTGACAAGTACAAAGCTTCAATCATGTGAAGTAGCCTAAATTTTGACGATATTCCTTCCCTGCTTACCTACCCAGTCTTTCTTTCTGAAATGTCAATGCAGTTAACCAATGACAAAATGAAGTAATTGTACTTCTCATATAGTCAAAAGTTACTACAGAATCGTGTTATATACTGATTCTCTGAGAACAAAGGAAGCTGTCACACATTAGTGAGAATGATACATGTAGCCTTTGACAATCACAATTACTTAAATATTGAAAACATTGCAGGAGATAGACGCTTCTCCCGATGGAAAGGATCAGTAGTCGACTCAGTTGTAGGAGTTTTCCTTACCCAAAATGTCTCAGACCATCTATCCAGGTAAAAACTTCAGCTGTACCTGTCAAATTATTACTTTCTAAGATCTGTAGACCATCTTTTTGATGTCTTCCTCTCTTTGCAGCTCAGCCTTCATGTCGCTTGCGTCAAAATATCCTCTAAAATCAAATACCAATAACAGAACAAGCAATGAGGATGCTATTAGTATATTGCTTTATGAACCAGACATTCGCCCAATAATTTCTGACGACACCAGCCAATTGCGGAAACAAGTGTTGGATGAAGAAAGTTTTTCAAAATCCCAAATTTCAACAAAGCATCTGAAAGATTCTCCAATCTCAGAGGTAGCTAAACTCTCCATGGAGGGAGAGAGACAAAATGTAGAGGAAGAGGTCATATCCTTGCAAGACTCTGAGTCCTCAGTCACCCACTATCTTGGAGGAATCAGATCATGTTCGGGGTCAAACTCAGAAGCAGAAGACTGTCCTAATGGCTACTCATCAATAAAAAATTCTAAGCTAGATTTCACTAATAGCCAAATGGTTAGTCAACCTACCTCCTTCACTCAGTTTTATGGTCATATCAGCGGAAGCACAGCTTTAGATGAAGTCTCAAGGAATGGAAACTTGCAAGTATTTGATACAATTCAAGCTTCTCCAAGGTCAGAGATTGATGCCGTCGACAAAATCCATGGGCGGCCAGATTTAAATACTCCTCCAAGAAATGATGATAGCCTACCATTGCAAGCACTAGTGCCTCCTACCAACAAACATATCTTGAATCCAACTCCTCACTCTGAAATCCTGGAAGTAGATATCTGTGAGTCATTCAGTGAAGAGAGCACATACTCTTGGCCTTCAACAGGTTCAGAATTAACCATGGCTAAAGATTTGACTTGCCTAAGCTTTGGGGAACTGGGGAAACTCATAGGAAGAAATAAGGAGCAACAGAATGGACCACCTAGCTTACAAGAAACTCCATGCATAAGCATTCAATCAATAAGCGACCAGACAGCAAAAACCTCCTCTTTTAGCACTCAATCAGAATTTTTAAAGGTACAACCTTCCCATGGTCCACAACTTCAGAGGAGCTACAACATCCAATCAGAAAGTACATCCTTTATACAAGTTTCCGAAGCTTCTGCTGACAAACAGACTTGCTATGGACAAAGTGTCCATGTCCCTAAGCATGCAGAAAAAATTAGGAAACTTGGGGACGTAATGCAAAAGGCAAAGAATCAACCACAGTGTGTAAATGGCTCAGTTGGACAAAATTCAAATGAGTTGATTCATTCTTCTCTGAATAATTATGAGAGAGATGCCAAAATTTCAAATATAAACAGCAAAAAGGTCGGAAAGGAGAAAAATACCACAGTTGACTGGGACAATTTGAGGAAGCAGGTTATGCCTGATGGTATGAAGAAAGAAAGAAGCATCGATGCAATGGATTCATTGGATTATGAGGCAGTCAGACTTGCTGATGTTCATGAGATAGCCAATACGATTAAAGAACGTGGGATGAACAACCTTTTAGCAGAAAGAATCAAGGTATGAACCAACAACAAAATTATTATTAATTCAGTGACATCACGTAATCTAAATACTAGTCAAACCATTCTTACATCCAAGTTATGCGACAATACTGCAGGGCTTCCTAAACAGAGTCGTGGAAGATCATGGAAGCATTGATCTTGAGTGGTTAAGAGATGTTCCACCTGATAAAGCAAAGTAAGTTAGCTTCAACTCAATTCTTTATAAATCATATAACCATCTCATTGCCAAAAACAATTATCAGTTGAAAGGAAACCTACGTCTGTAGATATTGTCTCTCATTTTATAATTACTGTTGCAGGGAATATTTACTTAGCATAAGAGGAATTGGGCTTAAAAGTGTTGAGTGTGTGCGACTTTTAACCCTTCATCATCTTGCTTTTCCGGTTAGTCTTAGACAAGGGTACTTATGCTTAAGTGACAATATATATGAGAAATCTGACGAAAACATTGCACGAATAACAACATCAAGGTTGATACAAATGTTGGAAGGATAGCAGTCCGGTTGGGTTGGGTACCACTTCAGCCATTACCAGAATCACTTCAGCTACACCTTCTAGAATTGTAAGAGTTTTATTTCTACTAAAGCAAGGATGAGACACTGGTTGGTCATAAAATGCTGACACAGATTCCATAGGTACCCTATGCTGGAGTCTATACAAAAGTTTCTTTGGCCAAGATTATGCAAACTTGATCAACGAACCCTGTAATTTCATACATCCTCAATAGACTTTCTATAATTAGAAATTAATTTATTGGGGGAAAACCTAATTTCTTACTCTTGAACTCCAGGTACGAGCTACATTACCAGCTGATAACATTTGGAAAGGTAACACATCTAACTCTTTCTCATTTCAGCTTATAAATGGGGAAAACCAAATGGTTTCCAACTATTATTCCTTTCAGGTTTTCTGCACAAAGAATAAGCCAAATTGCAACGGATGTCCAATGAGAGGAGAATGTAGACACTTTGCCAGTGCTTTTGCGAGGTATATTAACCCTTGAGGCTTATCTAACACAGGGAATTATCAATATATTATGAGGTTGATTTTTATTTTATACTCATAAGTTGTCGAGTGAGGAAAAAATTGGGTGACCAAACATT
The DNA here is from genome assembly GCA_003255005.1 of Begonia fuchsioides. Lineage (NCBI taxonomy): Eukaryota > Viridiplantae > Streptophyta > Magnoliopsida > Cucurbitales > Begoniaceae > Begonia > Begonia fuchsioides. The sequence continues at coordinate 115,774 of QAOC01016895.1, forward strand.
ACACAAAATCTCCATCAAGGTAAAATGTGTTATTGTTGAATCAATTCCTTTAAGCAATTCTAATCAACCTAGGCATTATACCAAATTGTATGAGTATAAAACTTACATGATCTCCTAAGTTAGATGAGGAATGGTAGAATAAAAATCAGCAAAAAGCTGAGCAGTGAAAAAGCCAAAAATACTAAAATCCTAATATGTATTGCATTTGAACTGAATTGGCATTTTGTTTCAAGCTGAACATTAACCATGTTTGCTCCAGCGCAAGACTTGCTCTGCCAGGACCAGTAGAACTGGGCATGGTGAGTTCAGCAAATCCAACTTCTGCAGCAACTCCACCGCCAGTAAACATCACACCGATGCCACTGCTTATAGAGACAAGCTCAGAAAGCAGAAATTGTGAACCGATAATTGAAGTACCTCTAACACCAGAACAAGAATGTGCAGAAACATGTTTAAGTGACATCGAGGACTCATTTTTTGAGGATCCAGATGATATTCCAACAATCAAAATCAGCGTTGAAGAGCTCAAAACGAATATCAAAGATTATATACCAGAAGGTGACATGTCCAAGGCTTTGGTTGCCTTAACTGCAGCAGCTGCTTCCATACCAACTCAAAAGCTGAAGTATGTGAGCCGACTGCGGACAGAGCACCAAGTGTAAGTTCAAATTCTTGACAAAGTGTTTTGCATGGTGAGTTTAGGTACAGCTGGACCAGATTGAATGGAACGTCTACTAATCATTCACACAAATCTGTATCTGGACCCAGTTTACTTGGACCTATCCAGTTAAATTAATCTTTCACAAAAAAACTTTAATCAAAGCCTTCAACATTATGGAAACTTCGCATCTGCCAACTGTTTCTTATTGCTGTCCTTGATCAACACCAAAATCAAAGTCTTGTGAAAATTCAATCAATCAAAATAAACTCTCAAAGCACAATCCTAAAATTTAGTTCTTTTTGCAGGTACGAACTTCCAGATTCACATCCTCTCCTGGAATGGGCAAGTTCTATCCAAATTCCAGAAACATATACGAAACATTATTAGCTAACTCCTGCTGACTATTAATTATTTATCCTTGCAGATGGACAGACGAGAACCAGATGATCCAAGCCCATACCTTCTTGCAATATGGAAACCAGGTAATTTATGGGAGGCAAAACTTTGAAAAATCATAACGTAAAGAATAGCAAGTATATAAACAGCATGCATCTATACCATTGAAAAAACAATTATTGTTTGATGCAAACCATAAAATGTCATTCAATTTATCAAAATATATCTGCATTTAACATAATGACACAATGAACGTGGTCCCTTTTATAATTCAGTGTGGGTGCAAGATTTGGAGATGTTTCAAACTAATAATGTTTCATTTTCAACCCTCCCAGGAGAAACAGTAAATCCGTTTCAACAAGAGGAAAAGGACTGTAAATCCCAGAATCCAGACATACTATGCAATGAAGAGACGTGTTTTACGTGCAGTAGCATAAAAGAAGCCAAGTCACAAACAGTCAGAGGAACACTTTTGGTAAAGCATATAGATCTCAAATAAGATTCAGAAAGATGGATCAAAGAAATCTCTATTTTCTGTTGTTGATGTTTGATGTGTACACGCAGATACCATGTAGAACCGCAATGAGAGGGAGCTTTCCTCTGAATGGTACATACTTCCAAGTCAATGAGGTAAACTTTGCTTTTCATTGATAGAAACCTAATGGTCTCGTTGCTTCTTTACTGATTTAAGGATTAAAAACAGCATACGAAGAATGGCAAAGCAAATTATAAGCATTAAAAAAGTGAATCTACATGCAACCAAATTTTGTAACTTAGGTATTCTCACGACTAAGGTATATTACCTTGCAGATGTTTGCAGATGATGAATCTAGTAAAGTTCCTATAGTAGTTCCAAGAGCATGGATCTGGAACTTGCCAAGGCGAACAGTATACTTTGGAACATCAGTGACTACAATATTCAAGGGTAAGAACTGAAGAGACCTTGAGTCTACTATGCAATGATGACTTTACCTATTTACCATTTTCTATCAGAAGTTCTAATGGGCATATATATATGCCACTACAGGGCTTTCCACAGAAGGAATCCAATACTGCTTTTGGAGAGGTATGCATAACACTTAAAAATGTAAAAAGTCCAGAATAGCAATATTTATATACGTCAAACAACCAGAATTCAAGTAGTTCTATTCTCAAAGAATTAACTAAATAGCAATTCTAGTTTTCAGAAACTATTGTAATCGACCTCTTAAGTCCTTAAATATAATCACAATACCCACAAAGTTTGGGAAATCAGATTATATTGACTTTGTTTGTGATTTTTGTAGGATTCGTTTGTGTCAGGGCATTTGATCAGAAAAATAGAGCACCCCGACCACTGACTACAAGATTACACCATGTAGCAAGTAAGCTGGTCAAGGCCAAAGATGAGAAGAAACAATAGAAGAGTAGTCCAATTTATCATCGACAGAAGGAAAACCACAGCGTAATAAAAATGAAGCGGAATAGGAGAAGAATACTGACTAACTCATTGTTGTACATTTAATCATTCTTTGCCTAGCATTAAATAAGTTAACTACATGTTGGCACAGAAATCTAAAATTTCCAAAAAGGAAAATTCAGTTCCCTGTAAGAGAAAGGGGTAGCATGTAACAATTGAAATTCTAATGATAGTTCCAATTCATGCTCAAGACAGGCATTTTTAAAAGTTCAGTGCGTAGATCAATTTCATCTTCCCCTCCCTAATTAAGATTAATCATCGTAATTCAGTAAATGAAATGAAAACATATATTACCCGGTAAGATCCCCCAAAACTTAACCAATTCTCAGAGTATTTCTACAATTATTACTTGCGAACGCAAATAAGATGCAATGAGGAAATGAACAAGCAGAAAGTAAAGCAGTTTTCAATAAAAAAAAAAAAAAATTAGAGGAAAACCAGAAAATAAGAGGCGAAAGGAGCATGGGAATGCATATGAATTGATAAATCGGTGCTTAGCGTATTTTAACCATCGCCACGAAGAGGAAACCAGAGCAATAGAGGGCGACGAGAGGTTGGGGAAGGAAACTGTTTGAAGCTATGGAAGTTGAGGCTTCGCGGTCTTTCTAAATACGTTTGGCGCCTCTGTTGTCCTTCCAACACGATGTCGTTTTGTGCTTACCCATCGAACGGGAAACGGTCTTTCGAACCACCACAACCCAGCAAATTTAAAAATAAACCGGTTCTTCTTAAAAGCACTAAACCATCATGTGCATTTTTACAAAAAACCAACTCGTGAGTAACTTTTCTCCAAGGAGTAATTAAATTGAATCTCTATTTGTTATTATTGACAAGAAAAATACCATAAATTACAATCAATTGAAAAATTGATATTTATAGAACTTAAGATAATAAATAAATGACAATTTTTTTATCACATTTATTATCTTTTTAGAATAAATAATAAAAAAACCGAACCAATTTGAACAAATGAAATGGGCTTGGGCTTTGGCTTTAAAACCGAGCTGCTCGGTCGGTTCTGGTTCTAAACCTCGAGCCTATTTTTATATCTACTAGTTTTCACCCCAAACTCCTCGCCCTAGCATCCAACTACTCGCCTCTTTCGCTCGTCTTCTCAGTCTAACTAATCGTCCCGCTGCTCTGCTCGCCTCCGCCTTACTCTCTCTCTCTCACCTATCTGTAGGTTCATTCGCTCTCGTTGTTAGTATTCTGCGTTAAGTAATACTTTTTTATGTGCTTTTTCTAGAGTTTAGCTGAAGGAGGCTTTCTTTTTCTTTTTTGTTTCCATGCGACGGTTTGTTAAATTTTCTGCACGGATTGAAATGTAATATGCTGTTTATTCGATTTTCTGTTTGTTGTATCTGTGAAACTATTCCGCAAATTCATAATGATGGAGGATTTGGTACGACTTTTATGGTTTTCTGTTTTTAGTCTTCTATGGTTGATTGTAATTGCATGGCCGCTTTAAAAAAATTCTCTTATGGAAAAAAAAAAAGCACAAAGTTATCTGAACTAATATGCTTTAGCATATCTTTTCTATTAGTGTAAATTAGTTATTTTTTTATGTTTGTTTTACTGAAAATTTTTATTGGCTATTATATTACGAAAGATTTGAATAATCTTGGTATTTATTTGTTTTTGCTTTGTAAGTAAAATGGGTGCAGAGGCGAAAAAACTTATGAAGAAGAGTTTGAGTAAGGTTACTTCTCAACTTCCAGCTGCGGGGGGTAACAAGGAAGCTTCTGATTTTTTGGTATGCTTATTTTAGCTTTTCTCTGGGCGATAGTTGTCTTATTTTCCTGTGATTATATTTATCATCTCTCTTCTCAGCCATTGGAAGGTGGTCCTGGGCGAAAAATATCTGTTCAAAAGCCACTGGAAGATACTGCTACAGTTGTCTACATTGGTAGGATACCACATGGTTTTTATGAAAAAGAAATGGAGGGTACGTGATTCTTTTACTCTTGCCACATTGTATCTCGTATAGTTACTTCTTTTATGCCTAAGTTCTGGCTTATGCCTGAATTAGTGTAAAAGTTAGAGTTTCATTTTCTCACAAATTAAATCTCTTCGTAATTTCTTCTCTGGGCTAAAGAATTTATCTGTTAAATAGACATTGTTCTTCATCTGAAGCTTCATCCCAGATTTCCTCTGCAATAAGAGAGGAAATTTCTCATGCCTTTTCTTAACTTTAGTTTTTCCTTGAATCTTAATCTTGCCAAGATCATTCAAATTACATTCATTGATGCTTTCAATTTCTTCCTGCTTTGCATGTGCATGATGTTGGGAGTTATCTTGTGGGCAACATATCTGTTCCAGCCTACTTTATGTTTCTCCTTTTTTTTAAACTGGACTTGTGCTAACTCCAAATCCAGATTATGCTTTATGGATGCATTTTGATAGATTCCTATGAGTTGTCATATTCTTCAATTTGTGAATTCTTGGAAATATCAGTAGGGTGATCCTCTTTCCCATGGCCTTGAGCAATTGTAGAGTAGATCACATTCCAACCCTAGTTGCAAGTTCAGACGATGTTAAATGATCGTGGGTTGTTATTGAATGAACTTATGCATTTGTTTTTCAATTGATCTTTCTCAACAGTATCAGTTCTTTTTCTATGCTATCAAAATTTCTCTTTGTCAAGCTTTGAAATCGAGTGCAGGGTATGTTTGAACTCTAATTCTTTGGTTACTTTCTCTGATTTGGAAAACTAGTATTTCTCTTACTCATCAGTTGCCCTTTGGCGTGAAAATAGTTGTGCTAATGCATGGGCTACAAATCCAATGTTTCATACTTGCACCTTAAACTTCAAAAAGCATTTTGTCTGTATGCAATTTGCTTACCAGATTATTAATATTCAGTCAGTTCTCACTGAGAACATATGTCCTTATTAGGCCTCTTAATTTAAACATTTTTATTCATTAAATCTTAACTTTTATCCGTGTCATTTATTGATTGGGGGTGGGAAAGATTTTTATAATATCTTATACAGTTTTCCTGTTTTAAGCTTAGCTAACACCTGTTAGGCTTCTAGTTGCAGTAATTAGCTATTATCAACTCAATCTTAGTAAATGCACTTAGTATTCATATCTTTAAATCTTGCTTGATATGCTTGACAAGTTTTTATCGTTTAAATTACTGTATTGATCAATTTTTTAATTATTGTTTATTTAGTGCCCATCTGCTTCATAGCAATTTGTTGGCTTTTGCAGGTTTCTTTAGTCAATTTGGGGCGATCAAAAGATTAAGGATTGCCAGAAATAAAAAGGTTTGTAACTTTTGATTGAAAAAGATTATGTGTAGTGTTATTATTGGATTAATTTTTGATACATTGTAAAAAGACAATACCTGATAGTTAAGTTTGTATTCTGGACTATTTATTGTCTGGTAAATCCGTTCCGTTGTTTTCTATTAATTGACCGAGATATATTGTACCACAAAATCTGTACCAAAAAAGTTTCTTATTTTTATGGTAGTTATGTGCTTAATAGTCTTTTAACATTGGAGTTGCTTTTCTCCCTATTATTGTTGATTCTCTACGCCTGTTTTATTTGCTGCAGACAGGAAAATCAAAGCATTTTGGCTTCATTGAATTTGGCTCTACTGAGGTTTTTTTTGTTTAGATTTGCCAAATACCTCTTTCATTTTGATGATTTTTTTTAAATAATTACAAACAATGGTATTTGACGTCGCAGGTGGCAAAAATAGTAGCTGACTCCATGAATAATTATTTGCTCTATGAACACATTTTGAAAGTCCATTTAATTCCTCCAGAGAACGTCCATCCAAGATTGTAAGCAATTTCTATCCTGTTTTTTTGCGGGGTATAAATAATATTCATTACTTTTCTAGATTCATTGGATTCTATGAAAAAAATAAAGGTCTAAATTGAGAAAGCTGTGCAATAGGTATTCTATCAGTGAGTCTTATTCATGAGTTGTCCTAAATCACTAATCTGCTAATTTTCAATATGTGCTTGTTGAACATCACAACTATTATATAGTGTTAATTTGTATCAAACATCGAAGTATTGTATGGAGCAGAACATATGCATTGGTCACTTGACTCTCTCTTGTTTCGTTTTGAAATTTTATTCATAGATGGAAAGGATTTAACTATCGGTACAAACCGTTGAATTGGGTCCAAATTGAGCGGGAACAATTAAACAAGGTATTCATCTCGAATAGAAATCTATGTCTATTCAAACTACTCAAATTGAAGTCAATCTAATTTTCAACACGGCCGAGATGATTCAGGACAGAACACTGTTAGAGCAGACAAAACTGGTGGAGAGGATCGTGAAACGCGATCAAATTAGACGGAAGAAAATAGAGCAGGCGGGTATTGACTATAAGTGCCCAGAAATTGTAAGTAAAACCGTTTTCGATCATTTTATATTCTTATATTTATTTTAACAACCAAGAAATGCACGATTAAACAAATACTTTGAATAGGAACTCGTGACATTTTTACTAGGACTAGAAGAACACGACTAATTCTCGCTATTATAGAACCTTTATGAGTAATCTGTGGGGAATATTGCAGGTGGGAAGCATTAGACCGGCTCCAAAGAAGGTAAAATTTGATGAAGAATGAGATTACAGCCAGTCTTTATCGTGGAATAAACATGGTCAAACTGGGAGGGAAGATTTACAGCTACCTGGGGCTCTTCGCTAGACTTCTTTTCACCGTGTTTTTCAAATGATTTTTGAATTTTGCCAAGTACGAGGTTATGACCAAATTTTTAAGTGATTATTTTACCATTGTTATTTTTTAGTCTCATAATTTTTAACTGTTTGATGATGAAGTTTGTTTATTTTAATAAGATTTGGCCGTAAAAACTAGTCAAAATTTGTGTTAGAAGGATGAAAAACTGCTATGTTCATCCACTGCGGAAACCATCATACCCGTGACTCGAAATTACTCGAAATTGGCGAATCCATGAACAATCTAACTGCGAAAACTATAACTTTGGTCTACATTCCTTCTTCCACAAGTTATATTCTTGACAGCGCTGCGAAGAAAGTTCTAATGAAGATCAAAAGAGCAACAATGGAAGAGTATTTGAGAGCAGCGACGTGAATCGCCAATGGGATGAAGAAGAGCTGCAAAAGAACCTGAACGCCGGCCCAAGTCAGCAAACCCGTCAACGCGACGGCCAATATGTTATCTGGATCCGGGTTCAGCAGAAGCTCGCCCTGATGTGCCACCGGGTACGGTCGGCACGTCGTGGGTCAGAAGAGTGCGCGCACGTAGGGCTCGGATTATGGGTGAGTGCGGGAAAATGGCTCGGGCGAAATGGAGATTTGGGATGCGGAAGCGAAATGAAAGGAAAATAATGGTGAATGGTTGAATGAAATGGGAGATGGTTAGGTTAAATGGAAAAATGGCTCGGGTGGCCAAATGGAAGGAAAATAAGACAAGTGGAGGAGAAATGTGAAAGCTCGGGGAAGTGGATAGACTCAGGAGAGTTTTTGGGTTTAAGATGATCGGACAAATCGAACACTTGAGCAATCAAAGTGTCTGTTGGTAGGCCTTACCCGCACTTGGATATGACTCACCGATCGGACGTGCAAGGAGTGACGCTCTTGGCCGGATATGACTCACCGGAGAAGGGTACGTCGGAAAGAGCTTCGACTAGTTAGGAAAAAGGTGCTAAGCACAATTTTTATTCAAATTCTCTGTCTTTCCAATGAAGGCCGATACACTTAAATAAACTCAAAAATAAAAATGAAAAAGAATTAAACTAAGTCCTTGGATGTGTCGGACGTCATGGATCAACCGAGAGAAGATTTTCTTTGACTGAAATGAGACCAAGGCGTCCCTCTTCAGCTGATGGTTCGAATCCAATAAGATATGCGCGGTTGAATTTGAAACGAGACCAAGGTGGACCGGGTGAAGACCTTCGGTTGACCGAGAAAGTGCGCGCGCCGTTTGACTGAGGTTTGACCAAGCTTCGGGCATCAAAGAATCCGACGCGTGCCAATTTGAAATAGATGGTCCTGATGCTCTCCTCTTCAACTGGAAATCCGAACCAACATGGATATGCGCGGCTGAATTTGAACGGAGACCAAGGTGGACCGGGGAAAACCTTTGGTTCACCGAAGATGGGCACGCGCAGCTCTTTCAAAATGGTGACCGAGGGTTGACCGTGCTTCGGACCAAAATGCTCCTCTTCAACTGAAAATTCGAACCAACAAGGATATGTGCAGCTGAATTTGAATTGAGACTGTGGTTGACTGGGGAAGACCGTCGGTGAACCGAAAATGGGCGCACGCGGCTCTTTCAAAATGGATGATGCTCCGGTCAATGTGGGATTTGTTCGGGCTTAATTTGAAATGGAGCTTCCAGGTGTCTGAAGTTTACCGAATGAAGGTGCGCGCCCAGCTAATTTGAATGAAGATCCGCCGATGCTCATGGGTGTGCGCGGGCTCATTCAAATCGGCAACCTCGGGTTGACCGAGCTCCGATCAACTTAGGATTGGCGCGGGCCAATTTGAAAGGGAGACTGCAGATGCTCCTCGGTTGACTAAAGGTTGACGTGGGCTCGACTAATTTGGATGAAGGCTCGTTGGGCTCACGGGTGTGTGCGGGCTCGTTCAAATTAGCGTCCTCGGGTTGACCACGCTTCGGATATCGGGGAATTGGCTCGGGCCAATTTGAACATTGACCTTCCCTTGACCAAATAATCAGATTATTCAAATAATCAAGTCAAGGGGTCGATAAAATCTGATCCAAGACTTTGAGTTTACCGAAGCTTCCTTAGGTTGACCGAGACTTTCACTAGTGCGCTCCAACACTTAGCCGTATTTCCCCTCCTTTTCTTTGGGCCTGCTTTCCTTCTTTCTCCAACAATTATTTGCCAATAAATAAATAAATAAAAACAAATGTGACCGAAAGTTGACTCATGGTGGCCGAAGGCTCGGGCTTTACAGGTGAACACTCAATCTGTGAGAATTGGATCGAGCATCGGTCACTTATTCCATTGAGCGTCTGTGAGAATTGACCGATTCTTCGCTGGTCATGCGGGTGGGCTCCAACATATATTAATGTATTTTTACAGGTGGGGAACAAAAGGGTAGATGAAATGTAGAAGCGATGCCGTATTTACACAGCGTCGTCAAAGAAGTCCTACGAAAACATCCTCCGACCTACTTCCCGCTGACCCATGCAGTTACGAAGCAGACGAAGCTAGGAGGCTACGACATTCGGACTGACGCAAACGTCGAGGTTTTCTTTCCGGCCATCGGAGAAGACCCCAAGCTATGGAAGAACCCGGAAAAATTCGACCCTCGCCGGTTCTTCTCCGGCGAGGAGGACGCCGATATAACCGGAGTGACCGGAGTTAAAATGATGCCGTTTGGGGTGGGAAGAAGGATATGTCCAGGCTTGGGAATGGCTACCGTTCATGTCATCTGATGATGGCTAGAATGGTCCGAGAGTTCGAATGGAGCGCTTGGCCGAAACATAGTGCGTTGGATTTTAATATTTCATCGGAGCCAACTTCTACCATCTTTACTTTTAATATTTCATCCCTTAATTCTACGCCACCTTCTATGCCTCTCGATAATAGTTGCGGCGACCCATGACTCGAGCTCATTTGCACGTCTTCTTTATCCGATGACCCAAGCCCAAGCCCACGGTTAAGCTAGATGACCCAAGCCCACGATCCCACTTAAATTATTCCTAGATCTATTAATCAATCGACAAGCTGGCATTAAGTGGCAACAAATGTGTGATAAAATTAGAAAATTGCAGTTGGAAAAAACCACATGGGAACGGTACGTTTCATGTCGGGTTTTGGATTTGACCATGATAAACTCATGGGTTTTGAGTTATGAAGACTAAAAACCAATCTCCATTTGTTGAATCTGAACTGATTTTGAGTTTCGGTTTGGATCGATTTTTTTAAAGTTTTTTAAATAATATTATTTTAGAAGTCGATATTGAATACTTTGAATTTTAGTATAATTGTAATAAACACTCTTATATTACGCTTTTTTTCTAATTTAAGATGTTATATTCTTCAATATAATTAATTTTAATGATTTATCAATTAATAAAAGAAGATATAATAATAAATTTTTATTTTTAATATTTGGATTACAATTTATTAATGAAATTAAATAGACAAATATTGCTAAATTAGTAAAAAACATGGTGACATGATATTTGGTGTAATCATATTAAAATTCAAGGTATTCATTGATGACTTTTATAGCATAAAGCTTCTGTTGCAACTAATTTCATAGTTCATTATATAAATTATTATTTATACTTTTAATTTTATAAATAAAATATTATTATTTGTTCAATATTTAATTATCGTTTTACGCGTTAGTTTTTCATGCCGACATAAAATCTAAAAATAGAAAAGAAACCCAAATTTCAAAATAAAACAGTATATAGCTTTTTTAACAAATAACGTAGCCAATTTATTGCTGCCCCTAAAATAAATTACCCAAAGTTAATGATTTAACATTTTAATTGAGTTATATTTCGTATTAGTAAGCATTCTATTAACTCATTTAAGTTATTAGCTAACAGATTCTTGTCACTGTCACTCACTCTACCTCATTATTCCGCCCAATCACACACATGTAATGCACTATAATTGAGTCTGATCATAACATGTTCATCGTTCGCGCAGACGTGACGTGGAAGATCGATGATTTTTAAAAATTATAGGATTTTTTCAATTTATTTGAACAGAGTTTTTTTTAATTTTTATACAATAATTTAACTATAACTCTAATTTAATTCAATTATTTTTGGAGTGTAATTGTGAATTTTTAAAATAATATAATAAGAAGATAAATTTATGGTACGTTAATGAATGTCTCATGCATGTATATGTAAACTTATACGTACATATATTCCTGTGTTAGATTAATTAGAGGTTAGATTAAGCTGGAAGTTTGGTGAGTGAGCATTAATGGCGAACTTTATTTGTATTTTCAACTTCTTCAGTCAGTCCGTCACCAACTTTTCATCACCACCTTCAACTTCCCCGAGCTTTTATTGAATCCACCTGCAAATTCAAGCTTTCCGCCATTTTTATACTCTTCATTTCTTGAGCTTTCCTTTTTGTACCAACCATCTGTTCCTCGACGACGCTCATCAAATGGCTTCCCTCTCCTTTTACCCTCCTCTCGCCCTTTCTTCTTCGTTCCCCAGCCTTCTTTTCACAGCCATGGCGTTTCTGATCTCTCTTCTCCTTTTTGTTTTTACGAGAAGGAACAGATCAAAGACGGTCAATCTCCCTCCCGGACCCCCGGGGTGGCCGATCGTTGGAAACTTATTCCAAGTTGCTCGCTCCGGCAAACCTTTTTTTGTGTACGTTGACGAACTCCGGCGACGGTATGGGCCGATCTTTACTCTGAGAATGGGAAAAAGGACGATGATTATCATTAGCGACGCGAATCTCGCCCATGAAGCTCTGATCAAACAGGGCGCTGTATTTGCTAACAGACCCAGCGAGAATCCGACGAGGAACATCTTCAGCAGCAACAAATTCTCCGTCAACGCCGCCGTATACGGCTCCGTATGGCGGTCTCTCCGGCGAAACATGGTGGAGAACATGCTTAGTTCGAGCAGAATCAAAGAGTTTCGTGAAGTGAGAGAAAACGCCATGGATAAGCTTATAAGTCGCATTCGAGCTGAATCGGAGGCCAACAATGGCGTCGTGTCTGTGAGGAGAACAGCTCGCTTTGCCGTCTTTTGCATCCTCTTAGCCATGTGTTTCGGCCTCGAAATGGACGAAGAAACAGTCGAAAAAATGGATCAGACCCTCAAATCCGTTCTTATCACTCTTGATCCGAGAATCGACGACTTTCTTCCAATCCTACGATTCTTTTTCTCCAAAGAAAGAAACAAAGCTCAGAAAGTGAGAAAAGAACAGGTTTCTTTCATCGTAAAATTCATCAATCGCCGGCGCCGAGCTCTGGAAGTTCCTGGTTCGGACAGCTCTGCAACTTCATTTTCGTACTTAGATACTCTCTTCGACCTGAAAGTCGACGGGCGAAAATCAACGCCGACTGACTCGGAACTTGTCACTCTTTGTTCGGAGTTCATCAACGGCGGCACGGACACGACGGCGACGGCAATCGAGTGGGGCATCGCTCAGCTAATTGCCAACCCTCGAGTTCAGGAGGAGCTTTACGATGAGATCAAATCTAAGGTACTCATAATTTCTTTTTAATAATTAAAAATAATTCACTTTTACACCAAAATACATACGGCAAGATTGATTTAGTTAGTTTGATCGATTAACACTTCCGAGTTTAAATAATTATTAACAAATATTTTATCATGAAATAAGTTTAAAATGTCAATTAAAAATACACGTATACACTCATACGTTGAGGTATAAATTAATAGAAATAAAAAAATGTTCATACTTATTTTGTGTCAATTGATATAATTAAAAATGTATAGTGTCATTTTAAAAACGTTCATAGTTATAAGGTATTCATTGATAATTAAGGTAAAAATTACATATTATTCGTACAAAAAAGTCATACTTTTTGTCGATATTAGCTAAAATTACCGTGATTAAACATATATTAGGGTATTTTTACAGGTGGGGAACAAAAGGGTAGATGAAAAGGACGTAGAAACGATGCCGTATTTACACAGCGTCGTCAAAGAAGTCCTAAGAAAACATCCTCCGACCTACTTCACGCTTACCCATGCAGTAACGGAGCAGACGAAGCTAGGAGGCTACGACATTCTGACTGACGCAAACGTCGAGATTTTCTTGCCGGCCATCGGAGAGGACCCCAAGCTATGGAAGAACCCGGAAAAATTCGACCCTCGCCGGTTCTTCTCCGGCGAGGAGGACGCCGATATAACCGGAGTGACCGGAGTTAAAATGATGCCGTTTGGGGTGGGAAGAAGGATATGTCCCGGCTTGGGAATGGCTACTGTCCATGTGCATCTGATGATGGCTAGAATGGTCCAAGAGTTCGAATGGAGCGCTTGGCCGAAACATGGTGCGTTGGATTTTACAGGGAAGTTGGAATTTACGATAGTCATGAAAAGTCCTCTCAAAGCAATGGTCAAACCTAGGGTTTGAGGGATTGATTAAATAAAAAACTTATGATTTTATGTTAAATAATATTTGGACTTGATTTTGTTACGTAATGTAGGCTTGAAGAGATTTTATTTTCTATTTTGCACGTTTTATCAAATAAAAATAATAATATCGTCTATTTTGGTGCTAACTTTATAAATCGAGTTCACTTCTACAACTCGTGTAACGTGTCTTTAGAATGAAGATGTGTACATAGAAATCGCGGCACAAAATTTGTAACGAAGCTAACATTACTTTGAAGTTGTTGAGTGTGACGCCTAGTCCGGGGCCATTCCCCTTAATGAACTTCTCCCAAATATTCATGCTCATCAATTCTATCTTCCAAAATTAATGGTACTTTTTTTACAATGTACTTTAATTTTGTACTGTAATTTAAATTTATTCTCGTGATATTATATAATATAAATAATCAAAATAATACTATTTATTCCAAGAAATAAAATATAGGAACACATAATAATGAAAATTAGTCGTAAAATTATAAAGATAGAGTAAATTCATTTTTATTAGCACATATTTTGAATTTGAACTTTTTTTATTCAATATTAATGTATGTAATTTTAATTTTGAGATGATGCCCATTAGATTTGAGAGATTATTAAATAAAATATTGTTTTTCTTATTTCAATAATATTTATAAATGTTAAATTTAATTCTAATTTCGATATTTTAATTATAAATAAATTATTGTAAAAAAATTGCTTGGCTTATTTAATGAACTTACCGACTATGCAGATGTTGACGTGTCGCGTTCCCGATGGCCCTCGTTAATTCAATGAACTCCTAATTTGGCTTGCTCATCAATGCAGGTCCCGCAATTCCAACTTCCTTTATTCACTGAATTCATGATAAATAATAAAGAAGATAAATAACATTTTTTATTAAAAAAAGTTTCTCCATAGTTAGTTTTACTCATTTTATAGTTTAGTTTGTAAAATTTTCAAAATACAATATTTATTTTGATTTTGATTGTAATAAAATCAAACACATTAAAAGAGTAAACAAAAAAATTAAATTAAATATGCGTATAAAGAGGCTCTAAGTATGATTCATCACTTGTACCCAAAAGGTGAAATCTCTCGCCCCCAGGGCCCCCACACCCCGGCCCGATAATTTGTGAGAGGATTAAATCACGGTGACTTAGCGGCGTAGAGATAGGAGACCTTTACCTGATATCCCAAGAAGCTACCCCAACATTGGAGGTAATAACTCCCACACTATGACAGCGAAGACGTCGAACTTAGGCTCTTATACTCAATCTATAGTCTTTGAGCCAACTGCAACTAATTTTGTCGAACAAGGTCATTAAAAGCTAGCCGTCCACACCAAAGTTTATATGATGCGAATTTCCGATCCATTGCACCTAATTTTGCCCAATAATACAGAACCTTTGATCAATTTTGCTATGTGGATTCGACATCCCACGATATTTCAACCTAGTTTGGTAGGATTTTGTCAACGATCTTAATTATTTTCGATTTTTTCAACCTTTTCCGTACACCACCAATTTTACCCTAAGTATTTAATTAAAAATTATTTTTAATTACTCTTTTTAGAAAAAAAGAATTTTTCGAATAAAAATGATTTTTTCAAGTTTTTAATTTAAAAAACTTTTATTTTTTTAAAATAGCAAAAATAGGAAACAAAAAGGGTCAGGTGGGCTGAAAAATGACCCTACCCGACCCGTGCCCACTGCTTGATAAAGATAGTATCAACCTAAGACGTTCAGTGATGTTAAACTCACATCGGGTTTGAAGATCCAACTAGGATGAAATGATAAATGGGCTTTATGGGCTCAGTAAGTCAGTCCAGTAGGTGAAACATGGGCTTAGAAGGCCCATTAAGGGAGGCCCCTCCTTGTCTGAGCTCGTGACTAAAGTTTCCAAGCAACAGAGGAAGAGTTAGCGAGACAGGACTCGAGCGAGAGAGAGAGAGAGAGAGATTGGGAAGAGCGAAAATAATGGCTGAAATATAAATGAAACGCCAAGGAAAAAGTGAAGGCAATAGACGAAATGACGTAGCTACCCTGCTCCTGGTCTCCCTCTCTCATTTTCTCCTTCGGTTTCCTCTGCGGCGTCATTTTTTGCTTCTACTTTCGTTTTTCAGTCAGACTGTCTTTCAACTGCATCGGCTGGCGGATTTCTTTTGATTCTTTCTCCAGGTTTGTTCTGCGCTTTTATTGATTTGTTTTTTTGTGGATTTTTTTATTAGTCGTTCTTGCCTGGCGTCGTTTTCCCGATTGATGTTGATTTACTGAGGAGAATACAATTGGAGAAATGATAATTGCTTGGAGATATTTTGCTCTCGGAATGAGTTCTGAAATGCTTGCTTTGAATGTAGTCTAAATGAGTCCATCGGAGTACAAATGGAGTCAGTTTAATAGTTTTTGCTCTGGATCCGGTTCTTGGCCTGCCCATTTCGATTTCGATATCGATATCGGAATCTCTGTTACTTTTTCTTTTTCGGATTTCTATGGCTACTCTGGTTTCTGCGTTGTGTACTGAATTTGTTTTACCCTTTGTTTTGTGGCTAGTACCTGGAATATTGAAGTGTGGCCATTTCATCTGCATTGGATGGAGCAGGTTAGTTGTGGACGATTTTTGCAATATACCTTCACGCTTGCGCGTGTTTATTTTTTTCGTTATCGTTTGTTAATCCTACTGCGCACGGATTTTTTTGTATTTATATTTCTTTGTTTTTAATAGTGAAGTGCTTCCATTTCATCTGCACATGCTTTTTTATTGTGTTTGACTGTGGATTGTTTTGTGCTTCTTTTAGTACGAGAAAGTTGAAAAGATTGGTGAAGGAACCTATGGCGTTGTTTACAAGGCTCGTGACCGCGTCACCAATGAGACAATTGCTTTGAAGAAGATTCGGTTGGAGCAGGAAGATGAGGGAGTTCCGAGCACGGCCATACGAGAAATTTCACTCTTGAAAGAAATGCAGCATGGAAACATTGTTAGGTATATATCTGACAGAATACATTGGTAGAGGTGGGCTGGGAGCCCATTGCATAGAAAAGAGTGTATGTTACTTTTTGCCTTGCTGGTTTTGTTTTGTTATTTGAGCCACAACAGTAAAAAGTTTGCTCAGACTTATCGTTGCAGTTACGTGGAATAAGCCATGGAAGCATTAGTTTGAAGGAACTTGTTTTTGTCTAATCTAAATTGTTTCTTGATGTTAAGCTTGATTGACTATAGACGTTTTAGTTTAGTTTGGGTTCTTGAAACAATTTTAAAATGAAATGTAGGGTTGTTTTTTTATCTACGTGACACTTTTTTGTAATTCGAATTTGCCTTCAAAACGCCATTCATTTCTTGGTCAAAGTTCTTTTTCTTTTCCAAGATTTTGTTGTTTTTCATTGCAGCATTCTATTGGCATTGAGATTAGAACTTCGATGTTGAAACAATTCAAAGTTCCTTGCTGTATTTTGTGCAACGCAATTTGGAAATATGCATTGAAATATTTTTTTTCTAACCTTAATGAGAATATTTGTGTTTTTTCCATGCATTGTTTTAGTGAAGTCTCTGATCAAGAAAAATACTACTAAAACGGTTTTAGTAAAACCTTTACGATTCTGAAGTCAGTATCTGTTCGATGTTATATATTATTTAATGTGAGTGATACTCAAAATTATCTTTTTGGTGGAGAAATTTCTATGATCAAGAAAAAGAACGGCTAAGACTATTATGCTTCAAAATCAAATCTCTTTTTCAATTCCAATGTTATTGATGGTCCTTTATTGATATTGAAGACTTGTAGGCATTTTGATATGTCTTGTAGCTCAAAATATGAAAATCAAAGGCCATTGCCCCATTTCTTTTAACATGTCAAATTTCAAGAAGTTTAGTTATCTTTCATATCGTGTTCGACGAAATTTTTTTTTACTTTTGTTTTCCTCTAGCTTCCAACTCATTGGATAGGTAGCCTATAGCACCTTTGACCATTTTCTTAGTCCATTGTTTGTCTTTCTTACTTGCCATGTGAATGCTCGAGGTTTGTCTTACTTGATGAATGTAATAATATTCTTGGCTAAATGTAAAAATATTGTGGATACGTGAATTGTTTGGTTTCCTATGATGTTCTGAAATCTGGTGAAGATACTTCTATAACAAGTTATGTTTTGTATTATTGTTGTAAGGTTACAGGATGTGGTGCACAGTGAAAAGCGTTTATATCTTGTTTTTGAGTATCTGGACCTGGATTTGAAAAAGCACATGGATTCCTCTCCAGAATTTGCCAAGGATCTGCGTCAAATTAAAGTGAATATTATTATTATTAATTGTTCTTTTCTTTATCTTATTTCTTTATTTAAATGAAATATACCAATTGATTTAACTTAATAAACAAGAAAGAATTACTTGTTATGAGTAATTTAGGGCATTATTTTGTGATGACGTCTAAGTTTAATTTAGTTTTTTTTATTCTTTATGTTACATTGGTCTTGGGGAAAATATATAAGTACTGTATCAGTTGCTGGGTCATATACTCTACATAAAACACCTGGCTTTCTCCTATATGGTCCTTTTAGTGACTTAAATCAGTTTGGGGATTTTATTTATTCAATTTTCACTATGTTCCTCATCATAAAGTTTTCTATTTTTCAGATGTTTTCTTCCTTCGCCTGCCCTAATCTCATGCTTTTCCTTGTTGTAAATTATGATGCAGTGAGTAAATTTATTTGAAGCTATTAACCATTTACATTTCTGCAGATGTTCCTCTACCAAATTCTTCGTGGCATCGCTTACTGTCATTCTCATAGAGTTCTTCATAGAGATCTGAAACCTCAAAACTTGCTGTTAGACAGACGTAACAACTCATTAAAGCTTGCTGATTTTGGACTGGCTAGAGCATTTGGTATTCCTGTTAGGACATTTACACATGAGGCGAGTATGACTATGCTAACAACATAAATGTTGAAATCATTTACCTATAGATTATGATATATGCCTCTTTGACTTCACATAGGTCGTGACTCT
Source organism: Begonia fuchsioides (assembly GCA_003255005.1). Taxonomy (NCBI): domain Eukaryota; kingdom Viridiplantae; phylum Streptophyta; class Magnoliopsida; order Cucurbitales; family Begoniaceae; genus Begonia; species Begonia fuchsioides. The sequence continues at coordinate 134,364 of QAOC01016895.1, forward strand.
TTGGTATAGAGCTCCAGAAATATTGCTTGGTTCCCGTCACTACTCCACCCCTGTTGATGTATGGTCGGTTGGTTGTATATTTGCTGAAATGCTAAATCAAAAGCCATTATTCCCAGGGGATTCCGAGATTGATGAATTGTTTAAGATATTCAGGTAAACAGCTCCAGTAATATATCCTTTGCTTTTTAACTCTGCTGCAAACATCTTTGAACTGTTTTGCTCACACATCATGTCGATCAATGTTCCTTACATAGTTTCATTTAATGATTTGGTCGTAGTTGTTGAGCATTATTTTGGATAAGTATATTTAGTTGTTAAAGGTCTTGGATCATAAGATTAGTATAATCTGAAAAATCGTCCTTTGTAGCATCATTTTCTTTCACGGTAGGCTATAAACTCCATTCATATCATTGGGTACTCTCTTTGTGGCAGCAGGGTGTGTAAATAATTTCTTAAAGCTCCATTCCATTTCTCCATTGCCAAATCTCATTGACTTGAAGTCACATTCATTTGATCCATTTAGGAAACTAACTCAGGAACTTCATATTTTAATGAACTTTTTTTTCACTTTCACCTGCCTAAATAAAGAGTGATGGGCACTCCAAACGATGAAATTTGGCCTGGAGTGACTTCGTTGCCCGATTTTAAATCCACCTTTCCTAAGTGGCCGTCTCAGGTAATAGCTTTTAGTTTGTCTTCTAGATCTGGTAACAGGTTCTGGAAGATTATGCAAAAAATTGTGACGAACTTGACATTTTCAGGACATGGCTTCTGTTGTTCCAACCCTTGAATCAACCGGTGTTGATCTTCTTTCTGTAAGTAAAAATACAACCTTCAGTTTATTCTTATCCTTTATCTCGGATTCCTACATAATGAAAAGTCCAGCAAGTTCTGTCGCCAATGCTTCTGAATAAATTTAAACAACTCAAGAATTTAACCATTTTTTCTAGCTGATTCCTACAGTTATGTTCCTTACGTTTCGTGGTTGCGGGTAAAAACCCAGTGCAACAAAGGCATCTCTTTTTGTTTTTGTACTTCTGTTTTACTGCTAGTTTACTCAGTTTTGTATGTCTGTTTTACTACTACTGTTCTCGGTTTTGTACTTCCGTTTAATTTCTAGTTTGTTCGTTACAATTAGTCTCGTTAATCAAATTTTCAAGGTTTCTGATTAGTTCCATTTAATCGCTTTGATATTGTAGAAAATGCTCTGCTTGGATCCCACCAAAAGAATTACTGCCAGGAGCGCTCTCGAGCATGAATACTTTAAAGACATCACTTTCGTACCCTGATGCCGCCATCAAATCTTTCATGGTAAACAAAGTGTCTACAGTATCGATGTCTAGCGTTTTAATGTTTTTCATTGCGTGATAAATGAGTGATTTCTTCGTTTTTACGAACGGTTTGATTGTTGGACTGAGTTTTGGTTCGTGTTAATGTGGGCGGAGGCATTGTGCTAAAGATTTATACGTGACTAGCAAGTAGGGAGTGACCATTTCTGATATTGGCTTGTAATTTTTTGTTCTTGCGTGTCTTCATGCTCTTTTTTTTGGGCTGGTTTCCTTTCCCTGTTTTTGGTACTTCTATTTTGGTTTACTTGTGTTTATTTTAGCATTTATATTTTAGGACTTGTTTTTATTTTTCTGATATTTTGCATACTAATTATCACGAAGGGTAAAAATCCAATTTAGACCAGAATTTTGAGTAAATAACTATTTCTGACATCGGCTTGTAATTGGGTGTTCTTGTTTGTCTTTATGCTGTCTTTTTTGGGCTGGTTTCCTTTCCTGTTGTTTACTTGTGTTTATTTTGGCTTTTATATTTTAGGACTTGTTTTTACTTTCAGATATTTTGCATAGTTTTGTACTAATTATCATGAATTAGTTGTTCTAAGTGCCGCGTTTCTCTTTTGGAGTTTTTGTGATTTCTAGTGTGATTTTTATATTAAAATCCTTATTTTTTTATTTTGTGGTTGTCTGTTGTTGGGTGATAAAGTGGTACTAATACGAAGGAGTGGGCAAAATCGAGTCGAGATCTTGATCTGAATTGGAATCGTCGGTTTTGAATCAGTTATTAATTTTAATTTTTAAAGACCGTCTAATTAAGAATCGGATCGTGGGTCAAAAAATGATCTAACATTGAATAAAATCTAATTTAATTTAAAATCAAATTAAATTCAAAATTAATTTTAAATCTTATTTAATTATGATTTAAATATAATAAATAATATATATATTTTAAATATAGAATTGGATACGGAAAAAGAGAATTTAGCTTGTATTTTATGATTTTGATTTTGATTCACTTTAAAATTAGCCCGGATTATATCGTGCTAGTCCCACGTGCCCTTGTTTATCTTTAGTCAAAAGATAATTTTTTTCCTCAAATTTTTTATTTGTTTATAAGTTTAATAAGATTGGATAAAGGTTGCTTATTTTATTTTATTTTTTATTCTTCAATAACCTAAAACCTCATAAATCGTACATATCACACCACAGCCCTGTTCTGTCAATAATTATATATGACTAATATTAAGTTTACTTTGGTTATTTTCGTTAATACGTCGAGTTGTAATTAATCAAGTTAAAATTATAATTAAAATAATTATTTATACTATTTATTATAAATAATTATAATTTAAAAAAATACAGTAATAAAATAAAATTAAAATTGATTATTGTTTATAAATTTAAAAGATATCATTAAATCTAATGACTGGTGAAAATTTATGACAAATAATTAGTCTAACTTAGATTTTTGAAATATAAAAAAGAAATAAAGAAATTAGGAGATTTTTTTGGGAATTAGACGAATCTCCGCTTCGTTTCTGATTCTCCACGACTACAAAATTGAGAAGATGCTTGGATATCTTGCGATCAACTCAGATTCCCCTCTCACCCTCTACCTCCATCTCTCTAAAGTTCTTCCTCAATTTTCTGGTGCTTAGTTCGCCGTTTGTGCTCGTCTACTGGTACTTCTCTCTTTCCTTTTTTCCATTTTTTTCAAATCAATTCTCTGTGTTTCAGTTCCTTAATTTCCTGCTTTCTTCTTTTCGATTTATGGCGGAAGAACACGAGCCACAGTGTATATTTATATTTTCTATTTATTCTGAGATGCTTTCCGCTTCTCTCTATTTTGTTCAGTCTGTGCTGGATGACCTGATTTTTTTGTCTGTTGATTGTTTTACGAATATCTTAGATTCGTCGGTTTTTCTTCGTGGTTTTCTATTCTCCTCTTCCTTTTTGAATGAGTATTCATCTGCCTACTTTTGCAAAATGTATAATTCTTTGTTATCTGCTTCACTCTGCACTTCAGACTCTGATTTATGTCTTTTATTATTTGAAATCCCGAGATCGTCAGAGGTACAACAGAGCTGAAATTATTTTTGTTGATGATCGTGAAATTTTGAAGTACCGCCTGTTTACAGAAATGGAACCTTTTAAGTTAAGGTTTTTAACCAACAAGAAGTGGAAGGAGTATGGGGCTCGTTTCTTGCTGTTTGTAGTTTGTGGTTCCCTTATGTACAAGCCGACAATAATGTTTTTCCATTTCTTTGTGGTTTTATTGTCCACAAATTTTTCTTATATGGATGATTGTTACCTTGTAAACATCTTCGTCGTGTTTTATTTGGTGCCTTTTATGGCGACTGATGTTGGATCGTTCTATGCAGTACGTTTTCAATTTGAGCAAAGGGTTCGTAAATTTTCAACGCATCAATCTTTGCGCTCGTGCCAATGCCTTCTGGAGAGGCAGTGTTGCAAATTTTTTCTCCACTTGTACCACCTACATCATTCAGAAAATGTGTGAATAGGAGGCTCTCAAGGGATTCTTATTTCTTCAATTTGCCATGTACACCCAAGAATAAGTGTAAAGAGATCAAAGGAGAGCTATATGGACGTAAGAAAGCTAAAAGATGCTGGCATTTAAGTTGCAAATGTCAACATTCAGAAAATGTGAGTGGGACTAGTACGGAAAAGGGAAATGGAACCTGGTTTGTGGATGGAGCAAAGAAATTAGTGGTTGATGGACCAGATGCTTTGGAGTTTCAGGATGTTCAAATATTAGAACAACAAAATGGCAGTTCGCTGTCTAATGAAGCAAATGGAAATGTTCAAGAGACAATTCAAAATGTCAGTGTCCATTCTATCGAAGATGAAGCATGGAACTTGCTGCGTGAGTCGGTGATTTATTATTGTGGTAGTCCAATCGGAACAATTGCTGCTAAAGACCCAGCCAATCCCAATTTGTTAAATTATGATCAGGTCTTTATACGTGACTTCATCCCTTCTGGTGTGGCATTTTTGTTGAAGGGAGAGTATGATATTGTCAGGAGCTTCATCCTCCATACACTTCAATTGCAGGTAATGAACTTTAATCCTTTTGCTATGTCGTTTAAGTTGAAATATTTCTATCCTTGCCGAAGATTTTAAGCGTATGTTTCAATCCTTGAACCACTTTTTTTTACTCAATTTCTTTTTAGTGTCCTGGAACCACTTTATGCGGATTTAAATTGTTAATAAATTTATGATCTTGGTAAGGTAATTATTTTTATGATAACCTAAAAAAACCGCATTTATTCCAAACCAGAACAATTGATTTGATCTCTTCCCTTCAGCCACAAATTCCAATGGTCAATTATGTCGTTGTGGTTGTAGTGTTTCCTCAGTACTCTAATGATTTGGTGGCTCCTTTGGTCGGAGCATCTCCATTGCCGATGTTTTTAGGCGGTTGTTTGTATTCGGTTCCATCTTATATCCCCATTAACCCTGCTTCTCCTTCATGTTCTTTTCTAAGTCCACCCTTGGCAGATTTCATCTTCGGGTTGCCAAAAATTCCTCCATTTTTGTCTCAGGGGTCACTACTATGAAAGTTTTTTTTTCTACAAAAATTAGAAAGAGAGAGAAACATGTTTGAGCTCGACATCTCAAACTTACATTTGCAGGTCAGTCAAACAAGCTCTAAAACTCAACAATGACGGTTTTCTTTTCAACCTCTCAATATTGTAATAGAAAGTAAGCGAAATTATCCACTTTGTGATTTCATCTTTGATCCCATGAGATTTTCATAAAATGATCTGGACTTCTCTTGTGTCATGTGCTTTGCACATGATACAATTTAACGACCTCTTAATATCCAGGTGTCTGTTGATAAAACGCTCTGAACTTCATGACGTCATTAAAGAAATTACCTGCGAGATAATTACCCATAAAACTTGCGTGTTGTTATGCATTCATTATTATATAGATTCATAAAAACAATCATGCGAGATTAATGCAATTTAAAATGACGTTGACAGCATCAGCATTTTGTCGCTGTGAATATGGATCATTTCTCATTTAATATATTATTGGTAATTGTTGCATGACTGTGTTCTATGAAATTCAAATGAAATGACTATCGGAGCTCTTTCATGCTTGTCCGGGTAATTTTACTGCAATGGAATTTGCAGAGCTGGGAGAAAACAATGGACTGTCACAGTCCAGGGCAAGGTTTGATGCCTGCGAGTTTTAAGGTGCGGACAGTTCCATTAGATGGGGATGACACAGCAACAGAAGAGGTTTTGGATCCAGACTTTGGAGAGGCAGCAATTGGCCGTGTTGCACCTGTTGATTCAGGTGATTTACTTAGACATGGAGTATTGTTTTGCTAATAGAATCTCTCTTGTGCTACGTTTCTCAAAGTTCTTTCATGTTCTTTCTCTTGTGCAGGTTTGTGGTGGATTATTTTGTTACGCGCTTATGGAAAATGTTCTGGCGATCTCTCAGTTCAAGAGAGAATTGATGTCCAGACCGGGATAAAGATGATCCTAAAGTTGTGTCTTGCTGATGGATTTGATATGTTTCCTACTTTATTGGTCACTGATGGTTCTTGTATGATTGATCGCAGAATGGGAATTCATGGTCATCCTCTGGAAATTCAGGTGAATATGTGTTCTTCAATATTACAAGTGAAATCGCACATTAAACAATTTGATTTCGAAGTTAGCAGAAATGTGATTAAGGAATAAAAAAGCAAATAAAAGTTAAATATACGTTCTTCTGATTGAGGGGGTTGATCGTGTTAACATGATAATTAAACCTAATCGCATCTGAGAGACCCATTTTCTGCACAGTAGTCCATGGAACTGGTTTAGAGGAAGATATAAATATGCAAATTACCCTTGACCAATTTTCCAAGCTCCCTCTAAACATGGTGTTTGACACAAGTGCCCAGAAGCTTCTCCATTATGTTCATTCTCAACAGTTCTCTAAAATTATATTTGACACCTTTATTTCTCCACTTTAGCTACAGAATTTAAGGTTGTGAGGAAGAGTAAAAAGATAAGGTTAGTTATTTCAATTCGAAAACATGTTCTGTTGGATTCATAAGATTTTAGAATTGTTATGGAGTAAAAGATATCTTTTAAGCATTTGATATTTTACTATTGTTCTATTTATTTGGATATTTTCTTATTATGGAAACCCTCCCTAATTTACAAGCTGTATTTATAAATAGACCCCTACCTATGACAACTAATATAAAATTCTGAAGCTACTAAAACTGAATGTTCCCAACGTTTCTACTCAACTTGTCCATCTCTTCGTTTCAGGCTCTTTTTTATTCAGCATTGCGATGCGCACGAGAGATGCTCGCTCCAGAAGATGGATCGAATGATCTTATAAGAGCACTAAACAATCGTCTAGTTGCTCTGTCATTTCATATCAGAGAATATTATTGGGTAGATATGAGAAAGCTCAATGAAATTTATCGTTATAAAACGGAGGAGTACTCGTATGATGCTGTAAATAAATTCAATATCTACCCAGATCAAATATGTCCTTGGTTGGTGGAATGGATGCCTAGCAAAGGCGGTTATCTCATAGGGAACCTTCAGCCAGCTCACATGGATTTTAGATTCTTTTCTCTTGGAAATTTATGGTCCGTAGTAAGTGGTTTGGCCTCTGTTGATCAATCGCATGCCATTCTAGACCTCATTGAAGCCAAATGGGGAGATTTGGTGGCAGATATGCCACTGAAGATTGGCTATCCAGCTCTTGAAGGCCAGGAATGGCAGATTATCACAGGCAGTGATCCCAAAAACACGTGAGTTGTGGATTTGACTTTTGTTAGATACTGAAAACATCAAAACTGTTAGAAGTAGCATACCAGACATCTTTTAAAAACTGTTTTTGAATGTAACTCTGAGAAAATGCAAAATTGTTAAGATAAATTACATTTTTGAAGAAACTATAGTAATGAACATCATGTTTAGAAAATAAAACAATTGGTGATCATGAAAATCTCCAGCCATATCCTTGAATATTGAATTTTAGCTTTGAGTTCTGATTATCTTCATGTTGAATGTTGATTTTTGGTTTATCCAGTCCTTGGTCCTACCACAATGGAGGCTCCTGGCCAACTCTCTTATGGCAGGTAAGTTTTCATTGAATCCTTAGTCATTACCATACAGCATTCATTACTACTAAGCTCTTGAAATCTCTTGGTTTCGTATTTTTAGAATTGTAATACACTGTTGGATTTAAAATTTTGTATTCTTGATATTCACTTCATGACAATGAACTCTGTTAAATGAAATAATAGTAGGTTTATCCTGTAATTTTATATTGAATGATGTTGCATTGTTCAATGTGTAATTAATATAATATGTATCATAATCATTAAACAAATTACTGACAATGAAGATATAAAATTTAAAAAAAAAACTGTAGGATAAAGATAATATCAGATTTATCTTCGTAACATATTTTCTTATCATACATACTGACATGTTGAGCTTCGATTAGTGTAATAGATATAATAAATAAGTATATTAATTGTAATACATTTTAATTAGATCAATTACAACTTGACATATCAACGTGTACAATAAGAAGTCATGTTAAGAAAGTAAACATATCATTATTCGTAAGATAAACCTATTATTCATCTAAATGTTCCATGGATTCTACATACTATGTTGTGACTGATCTATCATATATTTTGTCAGCTCTCGGTTGCATGCATAAAGATGAACAGACCCGAAATCGCAGCAAAAGCAATCAAGATTGCAGAACAAAAATTATCCCGGGATAAATGGCCAGAGTACTACGATACCAAGAAAGGAAGGTTCATAGGAAAACAAGCACAACTCTTCCAAACCTGGTCGATTGCGGGTTACCTCGTGGCGAAAATCCTTCTGGCCGAGCCAAGCAAAGCCAATATCCTAACAACCGAAGAAGATTCTGAACTCGTCAATGCTTTCTCTTGCATGATCAGTTCCAACCCAAGGCGAAAACGGGGGCAGAAGAACTCGAAACAGACATATATTGTCTGAGGTAACGCCATTTTCGTGCATGCAGATTTTGCAGCTTGTTTTAAAATTGCATATGCATGCAAATTAGCATTAAATTGTTTTGGCTACGCTTCGACATGAGGATTTGGAGTTGCAATGCTCTAGTGTATTTAGGTGCTACTTTTTTATGGTATTGTGACTAATATATTACTTATTAATTAACACAAGATAGGGACTGTATAAGAATTGTTCAAGTAGAGCATTGGGCATAATCAAACTGTTCAATTCAGCTCATTTTGGATAGTTTTTGATAGGTCATTTGGCATCGGTTTAAGTATAGATAATGTTATTTAAAATAGACCATAGGAATTGATGAATAATAGGATATTGTTACAACCCAAGCATATAAACATCTGGATAATACTAAATTTTATTTTTTAGTATATTTTTTATTATATACGATAATATATTAAATAATTATTTTAATTGTAAT
>QAOC01016895.1:143330-166555 GCA_003255005.1 Begonia fuchsioides
AAAAAAAAAAAAAATCTCGATCGAGAAAAATTCCAGGATTCAAAATCCCATAAAATCTAAAATAAATATAGACAAAAGTGCTACACACAAACTCAAGAGGTACAATCAAATGCATACCATGAAAGACGATCAAAATAGAAGAAAACAAGCATGTTAGCAAATCGGCGAAGGATAAGAGAACAGAAGAGAGGCAGATAAAGGAAGAAACCAAAGGTCAAACCTTAATTCCTGTACGAATGGGTGAAAACTAAAAAATCAAACGAACCAGGCGAAGGAGAGTGGGGGGAAGAAGCCTACCAAGCAGCCAAAAAGGCAAAGATTTATAGGTGGGCAGAGGCAAGATTTTGTTTTGGCGGGAGCACGTTTTGTGAAAATTTAGCATAATTATATATTTTTAAATTTAATTTGTAGGTCATTTTGAAATTATCGGAGGCTAACGAAGGTTTGTCTAAATCAAATCAAATCAAATCAAATCAAATCAAATCAAACCAAAATGAACCAAACCACAATATGACAATTCATATAGTCTTGGCAACAAAAGGGATGAATAAAATCAACCTGAAACCGAGATTAAAATTGTCAGTTTTAATTTGATATTGGTTGTAATTTTCAAAAAACTGTAATTGATGGTCTCGTTCCAGTTTTTAGAAGTAAAAGATTGAAAAACCGAAACCGTAGATCAAAAAAGTTATAAAATCAAATATAAATTCTAAAATTAGTTATAAACTCGTTCCATTTAACCTAATAAAAAATATATTTTATTGTTATATTTTAATTTTTTTAATATAAAATAAAATTGAGTTAAAATGAAAACAAAACCGAACCGTTGTTCCGGTGCCATTTCCAAAAAACCAAAACCATTAATTCGATTTTGATTCTGTTTCAAGATAAAATCAAGTCAAACTCACTTGTACCCACCCCTAGGGAACATGAAAAAAAACCGGACGGTTTTTCAGTTTTTTTGGAGGTATGGGTCGTGTTCAAGATGAATTCCGAGTTATTTCAACTTCAAATTTGAGCACGATTTTCGACCCACCAGTTCATTTTCGATCCTCAAAACTATGAATCCAATCATAACGGGCGATTACTATATCCAAAACCGAGCACAATCTCTACGGGACTGAAGATCAGACCAAACCGGAATTGAACTTTCTCTTCCAATTACAAATCCAATCTGATTTTAATATGAAAAATCTCCTGTAATGATCAATTTCACAAATCTCAAATTACTCCTGAATTCCTAGAGAGAGATAAAGTGAATACATGTAGTACATAAAACAGTGGGCAAAAATGCGATGGTTTTTGTGAACTGGCTGCTGATTTCATTTCAGCTTTAGGCCCTTCTTTTCCTGCTTTTCTCCGCCACTTTCTCTCTCTATATATCATCACTGTCTTAGAGAGAGAAACAAAAGACATGTCTCAGTCTAACATGGGAGCTACAAGAGTTGGAATTGGAATGTTTTTGGTTGTATTCATCCATCTTTGCACCAATAATGCTGATTTATTTCCTCTAGATCCAACTCCCTCCACAGGTAAATCTTTTCTTCATATCTATTCATTCTTCAATCTAACTCCCACAAAGAAAATCGACTTTTGCAGATAATATCAAACAAAACGGGTCTGAAAATGAAATGGGGAGGTCTCCATATATCCAAGGAAAGGCAAATTTAGTACCTGTTTATGCTGCCGGAGCTGCCAGACAACGCCACCGGAAAAGCCACCGGAGCTCGGCAAATTGCAGCCAGAGCTGTGCTCGATTTTTATTGGTGGCCATCGCCACCACTTTGGCTTCTTTTGACATGATCTTTTAGCTACATAAACTAGGTAAAACCGATGAAGCAATTTGTAATTTAGAACTGCTCTGTATAAAGTTTCTTTATGGCGTAACCTTAGGTAACTCTACTTTCTATTTTGCTCAGAAATTCCAAGTGCTCTCTCTTTTTGTACATAAAAGTAAGTCGGACCTCCATTTTCAAATTCATACTCCATTAACACAATAAATAATCAGCCCCATGACTTCAATTATATCTTCAGAAGACAATGCAAAGGACAATTTTCTCTCAACAAGCATCGAAAATATAACTAAATTTCAGCCCTCTAGCGTTTGATTCGACATGTTCACCTTTTCGCTTGGATGATGTGAGACCAACATTGCTTAGCTTCAGCTGCTTCTTTCCGACACTGCCATTCTGACTCTGGTGTTCATAGTCCTCATTGTCACATTCCCAGTAAAACAACAATAAATGGATAAATAAGATTGTGACATTAGTCTTGATATAAGATAGTAAATGAAGCCTGAAGTTTGATTAGTATAATAACAGCTAGTTTAATTAGTTCGTATCGATGTTAGACTCTGCTACAAGAATAACCATAGGATATCAAAATAACCAAGTATTCCAAAATAGAGTGAATTTGACACGTTTAACCCAATTCAGATTCTCTAAAATCCTTCGAGCATTCTGTTGTTTCATTGAAGAATCTCAAAGAAAACCCTCCTACTGGTTCAATTGGTATTATTTTATGCTCATAAAAGTTTGGAGAATCTAATTCGGGAAGATCATTGTCTTCTCAGCTGTTGTTTTAAAAAAAAATGTTCTTGTGAGTTTTCTTCAAATCATCAGCAAGTACACCTCGATAGAAGAATGGTCAACTGTGTGAGATGAATAAAAGCATTTTGTAGGACTGACCATAAAACTTCAACCATATTTTTGAAAAATGGATTGCATGTACCCCAACTGAATCGAACCAATGTCGGAAATCCAAAAACTGAGTGTTTGTGATCTTCCAACCAAGCCTTTGTTTCAGGATCTGTACAACATGTTCCCCAGTTGATTAATTTCATCATTCAATAACATTAGAATAAGAAACAGCTCATATTTTCACCTCCAGGGTATCCAGAACCAAAATTTCTATGCATTATTTCAGCTGTTTCATCAAGCAACCAACCCTTTAAAGCACGATCTCTGGTGACCTACAAAAAAATATTAAACATAAGCTGCATACAGGAAGAAGTTTTTACCTAGTCGAAAGAGAATTAAATTACCTTTGCAACTATGCTTGCTCCACTCACGACTGGATAAAGACTATCAGCCTTTTTTTGCAACCACAAATTTGATAGATGGAAATCTTTCTGAGAGTTTTATTCTGTACTTTTCAGGATCATCCACTGTGTCCACATAAACCTGAGCTGTTTTTCTTGGATCTATGACACCAACAGCCCATCCAATTGATTCATCAGCTTTCAAATTTTCAATTAAATATATATACATACATTTATATAGGTTTTGGCAAAGGATTTAGAGAAAAACCTGCAAAATTCAAAGATGAAAGAGTCTTCTGATAAGAACGAGAACAATACAAGCACCCATAAACCGTTGGCCCTGAAAACACCACGAACGACAAAAAAATCAAAAGAAGAACTCCAAAGTCCAAACTACCCTAAATGGACGGGAAAAAATAAATACAAAACCTAGAACGTGTCCTCGACCGGCTTCATCGATACCCATAATACACGGCTTTGAAGCCCATTCGGGCAGTGGATGATCAGACCCCATGATCGCCCATTCGGGCAGTGGTTGTTCACCATCACCATATATTTAAGGTGCTTTTCCATTATCACCTTAAAAGCCATTATTTTTTGTAATTGCAGTTTGAACCCTAACCCCATGATCGTGTATGGGTCCTATCTATAATTTAGAAATAAAAAATCGTGAAATTAGGATTAAAACGTACATAGAAAAAATAGCAAATAGAAATCAGACTATTTTCATGGTTATTGTTCTAAAATTTCGAATCGACTAAATTATTCTTCACTCAAAAAATTCAAGTTTTTAGAATAATTATTAATTTATCATGATATCAAATATAGACATCCAAAGTTAGATCTTCAACCGAAAAAAGGTTAAGAAATAACATAGATGATTAACTATCTTTCAACTAAATTGAAAATTTTAAAAAAATTACATAATTTTAAAATAATATATAAATAATTAAATTATCATTTAACATTTGACACTGTTATCACCCGCTTCGATTTTATTTCAGGATGAAGCTGGACCGAACTAGTACCGTGTCTGGTTGGTCTCACCCTACTTAAATCTTCAACTTTAACTATTATACTTCTGCAGGAGCGTGCGACCACCCCCTATAAAAATGCTATTATTAGTGTATATCTTAGGCTCAACCAAATATTTGTAATTAACCAGAAGCAAAGGACCAAAAACGTCTTCCACAGATAAGCTGCAGAAAATAAACGAGAGAACAGAAACCACAAGAATGCCAAAGTTCATCTAGAAATCTTTCGGCCTTCTTTAAATCTTCAAAATCAAGTGAATTTCAAGATAAATAAGGATGTTTTCGAAGATAAATAGTGTTTGAATCGAATTGATTTCAAGGCAATCCGAAAGAATCAAGGCTTTCCAGGCCTGCCGCCGAGGATAGGCGGGGCCTCCCCTCTAATAGCCTTCACATAGGCCACATACTCGCTATAGAGCATGGTGAATACGGTGCTCTGATACCGAGTCAGCTGTATCTGCTGCCGGAGCGATTCCATGATGCTACCGCTGTAGCCCGCTTTCCGCATAAGCGAGTCGATCGCCTCCGTTTTCGTCCAACCTGAAATGCTCAGAAAAGAAAACGATGAAGCGGGTTAATGGAGGTCAATTTCATGTATTGTTTTAAAGCAAATGAAAAGCTAGCCTTCATGAGCAGCAACTTCCGGCAAGTACGTAGCATTTCGCCTCAAATTATCCCCTGGATCGGTGAACTCAATAATTATGCCGTGTTTCCCTACCTGCATTGAAAATCACCACAAAAACTCAATCGGTATTACATCATAAGCAAGCCTCCAATGATAGAATCTTAGGCCATTTCAGTCTAACTATGATATTATATTACGTCGAGGCAAGTTTCAATAATATATGAATATGGAAGCAGGAGTAGATTGAATAGATTAGATCCTATATGGTTTTTCATCTACCTAATTAATTTACCTCCCAGTCTAGATAACCATTGGCCGTTTCGTAGTCGGTCAGGATGGAAACCATGCACTCCAAGGAGGGTAATTCTTTAGGTTGAATTGGTGGAAACCTGTGGTCCTTCAAAGCACTGCAAGACTCGAAAGAGTGATCACAAGTTAAGAAACACAGCTGAAAATAGCATTGATCGACAACAAGTCAAGCTTCAATCGAACAGAAGATTAATCATACCTAATTATAGCAAAATCCTTGAAGCCATCGACCAACCCTCGAGGTTCTAGAGTCCCGATACATCCGCGAAGACGAGGTTCTCCACCGTTGATCACTTTTTTCCAGGTAACGAACAAAGGACTGAAGTAAAATTTCAATTAACAACCAGAATCTATCTTCAATCCCTTGAAAAAGTTTTGATATTATAAAGCAACAGATCAAATAACATAATTTTAACAGTTAGAGCAGTCTAAGAAGAGAATTCATAGACTGGATTGCAGATCAGGTAAAAAAACAGGAAAAATGAGGATTTCGAGCTAGAAATTCCAGCAACATTATGTTGGAAACAGATTGTTCCCAGTTCTTACAATAATTTTTTAGATAGAAAAGTAACCATTCAATATCATAATCGAATCTCCATATTCAGAAACAAAAGATTCCATAAATCAGACAAGCAACTGAATGATCGATGAAAAGGAGAAATGATTAGAAGCACATCGTAAGTGCAATAATTAGAAGAAAGAAAAAGAACAAAATCAATATCATCCGGGACTGAATGGAATATCCATAATCAGAAACAAAAGATATCCCCAACCATACAAGCAACTGAAGATCAATGATCGATTCGAAATCAAACAAGATTAATAAGAGAAATCGCATGCATTCACCGCAACTCAGTTACAGATTAAAAAAGAAAGAACTTACTGTTGACCGTCATCGAAGGCAGGAGGAGGAGCGTCATCATCGTTGTAATGAGCGATGAGGGTATCAAAGCAGTACACCACCATCTCCTTATTCGCCGACACCATTTTTCGAAATCAAGCAAAACCGAAATTAATTTTGGTGATTTTGAAGCAATTGATGGCACTAATGGAGGAAGAAAAACCTCAATCTGCCGATATTCTTTAGACAGAAAGAGAAGAGAGAGAAACAGGAAATAAAGCTTCTCTCTCTCGATTCTAGAGCGCAGCGCAGGCTCTGATTCCCGGAAAGAAAAAGAAAAAGACCCCCCTTTTGCTTTCACAGTCCCTCCCTAGTCCCTCCACTGAAGAATCCTGCTCCAGCGTCTCCATCTTTATTCCTCTGAGGAAAGAGAGGAGCGAAGCGTTTGGTTTGTTAGATGGGTCGGGCATAAAATTGGGTCGGGCATGGAAATTGGGTCGGGCATGAAAATTGGGTCGGGCTTTGAATGTGGAAAACTGAGCCTTTAGATGGGTAGGATCCGTTAACTGATGGGCTTAGTATTTAAGATCAAGTATTTATAAACTGTAAATTATTTTTTTAATTGACCGTATTAAATTGAATTCGAATCGTACGTGGGAGAATCTCATTGGCTATATGAAACGCACCGCTGCATCAGTATATCACTGACCCCAAGGAATTTTTTCTTGCGGCAAAAAGAGAAACCCTAGTTATCAGTTGGTCTGTCTGCCGCCACTGCCGTCCCGTCGCATTAGCGCGAATCTCGTCTGACATTGCCGTTTCCGATTGATTCTGTAAGCTCTTGTTAAAAAAAATTATTATCTTAGTTCTTGAGGTCAAATGCGTTGATGATTGACTTTTGAGTTATTAATTCGGTTTGTTTTTTTGATAATTTCTTACTCGACGCAGCCGAAATGAGGGCATTTCTTTGTGAGTTTCAGACGTAGGTTTTGGTTCCTATTGTTGTTATATTTATATCGTGATGATCGGATTGTTTCCGTTATCACATTTTCTGCCAACCGATGCTCTTTCTGTTCCTTTTCTCTGAGTCTTTTTGTGCTGGCATGAATGTGGGAAAAGTGTTAACGGCTTTTTTTATCTTTTATTTCGTATGTTTGAGAGGCAATATTCCTAGCTATTGAAATTTAAATTTTGAGCTGTTTTATCATTATATCCGAGATGCCGTTTGAAATCTATCGTGCAGCTCTTGGAAGTTCTTGTCTCTCATGTCTAATTTTTTGCATATATTATTATTTTGTGCTTCGATCACCTGTAATTTGATCTGGAGAAAGCTAAAGTCATAAAAGAAAACCAGGTGACTAATTATTTTCATATTCATGAATATTGAATGTGGTAGTGTAAATTTAATTTAAAATAGCTTTGAAGGCCATGCATGTTTTAAATTCGTATTTTGTTTTTTTTTTATTCTGGTAAAAAGTTTCTGACTTGGTTGAGTAACAAGTGAATAACTATAATAATTTTTAATAACTGGTGCTACCATAAATCCTTGAAAGTTGATTAATGATTGTGTCTGATTTTTATTTCCTGTTACAATGCCAAATTATGTTTTTAGTTAGTATCTGAGTATATTTGAAGCCAAGTGGCTTGCTATGGTTATCTGTAATATTTTCATATTTGCATGCTTGTTCCATTTTTTTTTTCAGTTTTCTTATTGATGGTAATTGTTAAACTTGTAGTCTTTTATTTCTTTGCTTTCTTGCAGAGTGAGACTATTCTGAAAGATGGGTCGAGTTCGCACCAAGACTGTTAAGAAGTCATCCCGTCAGGTGATTGAGAGATACTACTCACGCATGACACTGGACTTCCACACAAACAAGAAGATCTTAGAAGAGGTGGCAATTATACCATCAAAACGGCTGCGTAACAAGATTGCTGGGTTCTCTACACACTTGATGAAGAGGATCCAGAAGGGTCCAGTCAGGGGTATCTCTTTGAAACTTCAGGAGGAAGAGCGTGAGCGTCGCATGGACTTTGTGCCAGAGGAATCAGCAATCAAGATCGACGAAATTAAGGTGGAGAAAGAAACAATTGAAATGCTTGCTGCACTTGGAATGACAGAGATTCCGGGACTTGTTGAGGTCGAGCCTCAAACCTCAAGCGCCCCAGTTTTCGGAGCTCGTGCACCCGGAAGGAGGTACTGAAGCAACTAAATTTCCTATAGATATTATTCTAGAACTGGATTAATCACTTTCATGGTTGGTTGAACAATGGTGGGAGTCTTCACTTTTGTTTTCAAATTAAAATCACCTTTTCAGTTTTGAGCATGTAACTGTTTATGATTAAGAAAAGTTGAACTTTTCACATCTTTCTTTCTTCAATTTTTGGATTACTAGAAATTGGATTCATAGTTTTGATTAGGATTTGTCAAAGTGGACTAAGGCTTTTAGGGGGAGCGCAAAATGAAAAAAAATGGCTCTCAAAAGCCTGCAGTTCCCTGCAGGTTGCCCTGCCTATGCTTAGCCCCGAAATAGAAATGGCATCATAGTACGGATTCGATGCTCGAGGGATTGCCGATGATTGAAGCGGTGGTCAATTTTGTTTGGCTACTGTTTCTTCTTAGCATCATCTCATTCCTCACGAATCCGCCTCCAAAAGCCAGAACAGATTATCATCTTAGTGTCTAATTCTATTTCTCTCTCTTTGATAGTCATCAATTTAATGGCATGTTTGCTATCACGTTGATGGATGAATGATTATGAAATGTATTGTAAACATGGGTGCTCGTGGTTTGGCTTTTTTCAAAATTAGGATCAGGCCATTAAATTTAAAAAATATATTGAAAGTATAATGATTTTATAAATTATGTAATTATATTAAATTTACTTAAAATTTTCAATATCTCATATCTTTTGATTTTATATACAACATCTTTAACATAAAATTTATGAATGTAAATTTATCGATTGTAATTCATCTTAGTTTTGTTCTTTAAAATTAAAAAATCAGCCTAAATTTGATATGAACGCCTAAAAAATTAAATTAAAATTTAAAATTTTAATTAAAAATTCCGTTCAAGATGTTGGGTGAAAAAATTTTTAAATTTTTTGAGTGTTAATGAAGTTAAAAAAAAAAGTGTTTTATTGGATAAAATGAGTAATCATGTATGAGTGAATAAAATGTGATTGGACAAAATTGTGACCAAAATTTGGACATCAAAATTTCCTAGTGTAAAAGACTTTTGACAAGGAACTCGAAGGGAGCGGATAATGGAGATCCTCTCGCTCTCCGCCTCCACCCACACCTTCTCCACTTTCCATCGCTCCCCCAATCCATCTTCCATTTCCTATTCTCTCAACTCAACCCCTCCGCCGCCGTCCTCCGACTCATCTCCGTCTGGCCATCTCCGGCGACCAAAAACCTTGAAAACTACCCTTCCGGCCTCCAATTCTCCAGCTGGGAAGCCACTCTTTAATCCCCTGAAAAATATTTCCGAAGCCTCCCGTCTTATGGCTCCATCGCCGCCGCTTTCCCCCTCTCTTGCCGGTAAGCTTTGGTTGTCCAGCAAACTCTCTCCTCCCCCTCCATTAGAACCTGAAACATTCCAAGAGTGTAAGGAGAAGAGTGTGCAGAGTGAAAATGAAGATTCTGTTTCTAAAGAGGTTCAATTCAGGCAAGAGGGCAAGATTTTTGTCGGTAATTTGCCCAATTGGATCAAGAAACACGAAGTTTTGGAGTTTTTTCGGCAGTTCGGACCTATTAAGAATGTTATTCTGATCAAGGGTCGCGATGATACTGAAAAAAATGCTGGGTTTGGGTTTGTAATATACAGCGGTTCCTCTGCTCTAAAGTCGGCAATGAAAGCAGTGGAGTTTGATGGCGTGGAATTCCATGGTAGGGTACTCACCGTGCAGTTAGATGATGGTAAAAGGTTGAAGGAGAAGTCGGAGGAGAGAGCTAGGTGGATAGAAGGCAACAATGGCGATGAGTCTCGATCCAAGTGGCATGAAGATAGAGAGAAGTCCCGGAAGGACTTTCGAAAGGTCATTGAATCTGTGCCTCAAAATTGGCAGGCTGTTGTTGATGCATTCGAGAGGATAAAGAAGGTAATTTTTATCAGAAAAATTAGTGAATTTCTGTATGAAATGCTCTTGAGCTTCATTGAGTGATTGAAGTGAAAAGAAAACTAGTGA
This sequence comes from Begonia fuchsioides, assembly GCA_003255005.1. NCBI lineage: Eukaryota > Viridiplantae > Streptophyta > Magnoliopsida > Cucurbitales > Begoniaceae > Begonia > Begonia fuchsioides. Next base: position 153,370 of record QAOC01016895.1, read on the forward strand.
TCTCTTTTATTCCTAGTAATGAAAAAGAGAATTTGGTTTTGAATTTCAATCCCATAATTGTTATTTATTTGATTTTCCAGCCTTCGAGGAAAGAGTACGGGTTGATGGTGAACTACTATGCAAGACGAGGTGACGTCTATCGGGCCCGTGGAACTTTTGAAAGGATGCGCGCAAGGGGAATAGAGCCCAACTCACATGTCTATACAAAGTAAAAACTTGTTCTGAACTTTTCTCTATCTTCAAAATAATTTCAATCTATAATTGTTGATAAAATCGATTTACGTTATGATTTTATTATCCAATGGGGATGTGGATTATCATAAGCTATTATTAATGGTATGGATGGTATTACTTTTGGATTTTTTAAAGAAAATTCATATAACATTTTTATATCTCCACAATTTTAAGTTTGTTTATATTATGCAGCCTTGTTCATGCTTATGCAGTTGTCAGAGACATGGATGAGGCATTATCTTGCGTTAGGAAAATGGAAGAAGAGGGCATGGAATTGAGTTTAGTGACATATAGTATACTTGTTGGAGGATTTGCCAAAATGGGAAAGGCTGAGTAAGCAATTTGTTTTTTGGTCATCAAATGCCTTTTTTTTTAATTATAATATGCTTAATTTTACTTAAGCTTTTATTTTCCATAAATAGTTCAATTATTATACCTTATTTATTTTTAAGGCACCTTTTTTAGCATTGAAATGATAGGCAGGGGAATACTCTGTGAAACTTTACGAACTTGATATTTTTTTCATTCACAAATTCATATCAGAGATTCATTTCTATGCATCTTTCCAATAATCTATTTTATCACTATGAAAGAGCTGCAGATCACTGGTTTAACGAGGCCAAAGAGAGGCATGCGACTTTGAATGCTATCATATATGGAAACATTGTTTATGCTCATTGGTGAGTGGCAAGATAAGTATTTTATTCTATCTCTTAATATTGTTCTCACAATTTTGTATAGCTACTTCCTGTTTACGAACTAGCTTTGATCTTATTATAAAATGATTAGTTTTTTTTTTAATTTCCACTCATCTACCCATAAATAGTCAAGCTAAACACACAATTTTATCATAAACATTTGTTCTATATTATTCAGTTTAAAGCACAATTGGATTCATATAATCACTTTTGTTGCTGGTAAAGAAAAACCAACAATTTATGTTCGTTATCGTGTACTTGCAGTCAAACATGCAACATGGATCGAGCTGAAGTGTTGGTGAGGGAGATGGAAGAAGAAGGCATAGATGCTCCTATTGATTTATATCACACCATGATGGATGGTTATACAATGGTCGATGATGAAGCAAAATGTCTTATTGTTTTCAACAGACTTAAGGTAAAAACTCTGACCAGTGCATATATTATTTTGAGATGTGTCTCCTTCTTCCTCAATTTTTTGCTGTTATTATGATTGTTCTTCTTTATGCTTTACATTGTTCTTGTTATCCAAAGCCTTCAACGTTCAAAGTTTATATGTATTCTGATTTGGGGTTTTTTGAACTGAATCCCATTTTGCAATATGAACTTGTAGTTTAGAAACAGTGAGCCTTCGAGCACATGAGCTTGCTGCCTAATAATGTGTTGAGTTATAATACAGATTTTATGAATAAGTTTGCTTTTGTCGTTTACTGATGATAACTGTACCTTTGCTGGATAATAGGAATTTTTTTTTCAAAATTTTACAGCTATTGCTAAGAAGAATATTATGACTCAATTTAGTGTACAAGTGTTTGATGCTTTAACCAGGTCACCTTATATAAGTAAGATATGAAAGTTCTTAAGCACTTTACTTTTATTTCAAGTAACTTAGTGTTTATTGGTTATGTTTCAGGAATGTGGTTTTACACCTTCAGTTATTAGCTATGGATGTCTCATCAATCTATACACCAAGGTAATGCTCCTTATCCATTGCTGATTCAAACATCTTTTTTTTTGCTTATTGCACTTTTTTTTAGTATGCTTGCACTTTTTTTTTTGTTGACGGCATGTACTATAAATGGCTGCCTGCCCCTTGGTTAAATCATCATTATTCCTTAATTTATTGTTGTGCAAAAATGTTTTTTTTGGAAAGATAAGTTGCAGAGACAGTAGCAAGTTTTGAGTGGGAGTAATCAATTATGATGTGCTGATGTCTAGGTGGAAGATGATTATGAAACCTAAGTAGGTAGCTTGGTAAGAACTCATAATTATTTAGGAATTAGTGAGATTGTAATTTCTATATGTTTATTTATTTGCATGAGCTATACTTACTAAGTTTCATGTGATTAAAAAATAAGTTGATCGTGTTATATCAATAAACAAAATATTCATATCTACATTTTGGATTCCTTTATTTGGAATAGAATGTGGAAGACTAATTACAATGGGTTATAAGTTTGATGAGTTGACTGTTCACAAATATATACCTTTGTATTTATACAACCACAGTTATACACAAACAAAATTATGACATGTTTTCTGATTAACAATCTGATAGAGCCCAACCGGCTGAGCCAAAAGGCCTTTACCATTTTGTTATTTCTTTTATACTGATTCAATAGGCTTAGTTTAATGGTACTATAAATATAAGATGCTTGTGTCTCAGGGAGTATCAAGACTTTAGGGTAAGCTTTGGGGAAGATGTGAGCCTTCATTAATTGCTCACTAAGGAGGAGATGAGAGCCTCCACAAGTTGCTCACCATTCTATTTTGTTTTGTGTTCTTGGTGTTGATCTTTTATCTATTATATAATCGTGCCTTTTTTATGTTGACCCTCTTTGCTCACTCTTTCAGGCAGGGAAGCTTTTTAAAGCCTTAGAAGTCAGCAAAGAGATGGAATCATTTGGCATAAAACATAACATGAAGACATACTCCATGTTGATAAATGGATTTATAAAATTGAAAGATTGGGCTAATGCATTTACAATCTTTGAGGATGTGCTGAAAGATGGCTTGAAGCCAGATGTAGTGCTCTATAATAATATCATCAAGGCATTTTGTGGAATGGGTAACATGGATGGTGCCATCCGAATTGTCAAGGAAATGCAGAAAGAAAGGCTGAGGCCTACAACTAGAACATTCTTGCCGATTATACACGGTTTTGCGAGAGCTGGAGAGAATAGGAAATCCTTGGAAATATTTGACATGATGAGAATGAGTGGATGCATTCCGACTGTTCACACTTTCAATGCTCTGATTCTTGGCCTTGTTGAGAAGCGACAGGTAAATCATGTTATGAAATTTTGGTATATATAATTCTTTGGCATAAATCAATTTTAAAAGGATTTACAAAAATATTAAATTAAAAAAAAAAAGATTCTTTACCAATAGAAAGGTTGAAATTTTTTATCTATTTTATTACATATATATTCCATTCATATATAAATTAGACAATGCCAGACGATGGTCATTAGACTCTTTTCTTGTTGTATTCTTTTTTGCAATAATAATATATTATTATTATTATACTTTTTGTCTTTCTTTTATGTTCGTCCATAATACATTTTAAGGGACTTTCGTAGAATCCTTAGATTACGAAAGGAATCTTATATATATATATTATTATAATCCTAACATCCAGGGTTAAAACCAATGCGGAAGGACAGCATTGAAGTTTAAGACTCATTTCTTCCATTGCAAGTTTTATTTTTCAGATTGAGAAGGCTGTTGAAGTACTCGACGAGATGGCATTGGCAGGAGTCAGTGTAAATGAACACACATACACGACCATCATGAATGGTTATGCTTCTCTGGGTGATACAGGGAAGGCATTTGAGTATTTTACGAAATTGCGGAATGAGGGTATGAAGCTCGATGTGTTTACATATGAGGCATTGCTTAAGGCCTGCTGCAAGGCAGGCAGGATGCAAAGTGCATTGGCAGTCACGAAAGAAATGAGCGCTCGAAATATTCCTCGAAACACCTTTGTTTACAACATATTAATTGATGGGTATAAATTCTTTCCACTTGATTATCATCAAAACTGGGACATTATTGCCCCCTTTCTCTCCAACCGTGTATTATAAAACTCGTCAATGCGGTAAGTTTGACCTCCCTAAATTGGGTGGTCTATGATTGGTTATGTGGCCCATGAACTACAAAGCCTGGATTTTAGGTTTAGAATAATGTTAGGTTTACCTTCTTAGCGTAGTCTCTTATTATACATGTTGACGTGTCAGAAGGTAATTGATATAGTTAAAGTGTATTTTAATGTAATTAAAATAATTATTAAAAATATTTATTGTACTAATCACAGTTCGACACGTCAGTATGTATAATAAAAATATATGCTAAGAAAATAAACATAAGATTACTTTTAAGTCTATTATTTTCTTCGTTCACAGCCGAAGGTTAAGAAAAATTAGTTTTTACTAATTGGAAATGGTGGCCATCAATTGGGTCTGGCCTCGACCAGGCTTTAGTGTGAATGCCAAAAATGGTAGTCATGAATATTGCTAGTTTTGCTCTTTAGTTTCTTCAACTATCATTGACTGGTTTTAAAATGCAGTTGGGCTCGAAGAGGTGATGTTTGGGAGGCTGCTGATTTGATGCAACAAATGAAAAAAGAGAAAGTTCAACCCGATATTCATACCTACACGTCTTTTATAAATGCTTGCTGCAAGTCTGGAGACATGTCTGTATGTATTTAATTACTTGTTCAATTTATTTAATGCTGTGGTTTTTATAAGAGTAATGTTAGATTTATCTTTTTAACATATTTTTTTATTATACACATTGACATGTCAAGCAACAATTAATGTACTAAGTATAATAAATAATTATTTGAATTATAATACTTTAAATACATTTTAACTAGATTAATCACAGTTCGACGCGTCAACGTATACAATAAGAATGTATATTAAGAAATTAAACCTAACATTATTGTTTTTGCAAAGGCTGTCCAAGCAACTGCACATGATGATAACATTTGACAATATCATTGATATTATATTTTCATATGAACTAATAATATAGTTCATCAATTTTTTATCTTCCAGAGAGCTGAAAATACAATCAGGGAAATGAAATCTGTTAAAGTGAAGCCAAATATCAAAACCTTCACCACTTTAATTCGCGGATGGGCTCGAGCCTCTCTCCCGGAGAAGGCTTTGCGATGCTTCGAAGAGATGAAGTTTGTCGGTTTGAAGCCAGACGAAGCTGTATATCATTGCCTAGTGACGTCATTACTTTCCAGAGCTGCCATTGCAGAAGCTTACATCTATTCTGGCCTTCTTTCTGTTTGCAAAGAGATGGTAGAATCGGGCATGGTTGTGGATATGGGGACTGCAGTTCATTGGTCCAAGAGTTTAAGAACAATTGAGAGGTCAGGAGGAGAACTCACTGAAGCATTGCAGAAGACCTTCCCGCCCGATTGGAATTCCCACCAAAAGATTGACATGAATTCCGATCTTGACTCAGATGGCGAATCCGAGAATGATGATAATAATGATGACGATGACGATGATGGTGATGATGATTTACTTTAGTAGAAACCAAAATGCCTTACAAAGAAAATGAGATTAACGGTGATGGGTCCATATGCTATTCTCGATAGGTTATGGTTGTGATCAGATTGATGCGTTCGAAGAGGAACAATCAAACTAGGTACATGCCTCTTATCTTTCTTTTTTCTTGTTGCAGTTAATTATTTGAGTTTTGTTATCAACTTTTCTAATCAAGCCAGATAATTTTCTGAAAAAAAGCTGATGATATCGAAATATCTTCGATTGTGTAAAAATAACAATAGAACAACGTAGATCACCCGAAAAATTGCCTGAACATCTAATCTCATCTCTAGTCAAACCAAATTAACGGAGGACGTAATTAGAATGTCTTAAATACGAGTTTTCGCTGTTTTTATTCCTATAATTGTTGATGATAAAAGATTGAATTTTCTCATTATTTGATTTTCCGGTTTATCTAATCGGGGAATTAACAAAGCTGACCAGAGCCTATAAAATGGAGGTTTTGCAACCTCGTATTTTGCCGTGTTTGTGAGAAAACGATAGAGGGTTAATTGCAGGTACTTTTGTATTGATATTGTATTATGATATGCTTGAGTCTAACATGGCGTAACATTATTTGAGCCAAACACATGTTGCTGGTGATGATTTATATCGAAATTAATGCAATGATTATGATTGTGGGAGGGACAATACTCTTGGCATCAACTTATTTTGTTGTTCTTGAACGTTATGTTGGGGTGCCATCATGAGCTGGAGATTCTCATTGTATTTATTTTATTTTATTTTATCGTATAAATCGCAAAAATATCAAATAGGAGCGACCAAGAAATAGCTAGGAAGGCAATCTATCTCTCGTACCCAAAAAACGAAATTCCTTGATCCCAGGGCCCCTACACCCCAGCCCGATAGTTTGTGAGGATGTTAAATAACGGTGACTCAGCGGCCCAGAGATATGAAGTTTTTATCTGATATCCCAAGGAGCTACCTCAACGTTGAGGGTAACAACTCTCACAATAGGACAGCGCATACGTCAAACATAAACTCTTATACTAAATTTACCATCTCTGAGCCAACTGAGCTATGCCCGTGCAGGCAGAAGGCAATCTATGTTCGGTACTTATTGATGTGTCAAGTGAGATTGATAAACTTTGGCTGTGAAATCAAGTCGAGACAACTTATCTTGACTCTCGTCTCATGATTTTTTGCCCCGGATATAGTTTCATAGTAAAAATAATGTATTGTTTGAGGATGAAAAATCGATAAAAAGACGAGATTCTCTAATCGATGATTTTTTTAGCGAAACGGGTCACCCGAGAGAGTGATTACACTTTTTTGGATCGAAAAATGGAGAATGAGGCATTTGAATTGTAAATTAAAAGATTCATAATTTAAAAAGACATCAAAATGTTAAAAAAGACATGAAAATTTAAGAGAGAAATTAATATTTATTAAAAAATAATTAAATAAGATGATCCAACTCACGTCAACTTCCTCGCACTGTCGGATTTCATTCCAGAACTCTTGTTATTTCCTTTAAATACTTTCCTTTCACAAATCCAAATTCAGATAATCTCGTCTTCTGGAAATCTATATTTGAAGAAGAAGAAATATCTGTTTTTGATCAGAAATGAAGCTGACCTCCACTTTCACCCAGAGAGAAGCTTCAAGTCCGCCATGGACATGGGCTTCATGTAACCATCCAAAGACTCTCTCGTCCAGGTCTGGAGAAGACACGTTTAAGACCATGGACCTGATTTTCTCAGAGCAGATCGACGAGGCTGAGACGGCATTGCCGTGGCCGGAATACTCATCGGAGGACGTCGTTGCGCGTGAAGCTAGGTCGGAACGGCTCTTCTTCGAGGCCGCCGGAGAGAGTAGTTCGATTTTAGAGGGGAAAGAGAAAGTGGGTAGGGTTTGTTTCGAAGAAAACTTGGTGGTGGCAATGGAGTCGGAAGATCCTTACGTGGATTTCAGGAAATCAATGGAGGAAATGGTGGAGTGTGGTGGGTTTGTAGATTGGGAGTTTTTGGAGGAGTTGTTGAGTTGGTATTTGAGAGTTAATGGGAAGATGAATCATGGGTTCAATCGTTGGGGCCTTTTTGGATCTTTTGATTCATCTTGCCACCACGGCCGCCGCCGCAGACGGTGGTTTTTTCTGATTCTGGTTCTTGTACTTCTTACATTTCTCTTCCTAGTTCAAAAAGGTGAACTCACCATGTGCCGATACCCCGGCCCGATCGCACGTGAGAAGGTTAATCATAGTGATTCGGCAACTCATATATATAAGGATTTTACCTGACACCACAATGATCAACTTCAACATTAGATATTAAACTCTCCTACTGTGATAGCGCAGACTTCAAACCGTAAATCTTGATTTAAATCTGTCATTCCTTAACCAACTGAGCTACGCTCATGCGTACGTTACATTTTCTTCTTATTCTTCTTTTTGAGCTGCCATTGTTTCAATTGGGAAATTTGCTTGAGTTTGTTCTTACTAGCCAACCGGCTCAGATTAGCTTTTTTAATTTCTTTTCTTGACAGACTTGATCAATTTGTTCTTAAAGAATTAAACTAATTTAAGATCGGCTCAAAAATAAATGCTACAATCTAATAATACGTAACTATACATTTATATAAATACGAAATATTTATGTACATTTGTTAAGTCTTGAAAGAGACTTAATTATGTCTATCGAATTTATGAGAATTGTTCAATATCAAGTAATAAATTGCGGGATTTTATGCTGTATTCTGTAATATGTGCTGCAGCTCACGTCGCATCACAGAATCTGCTAAAGTTAATAAAAACGCAATAATTTTGGTTATTCTGATAATATTTTTATCTGTCTGATTGGTTACCTATTTTGCAAGAATTATGTTGGATAAAGATGAAAACTAATGAGTTGAAAAGAGATAAGATCGAAGTGATTTAAATAACAAATAAATATGGATTGGAGAGAGGAAGATTATCTCCATAAAATCTCTATAAAATCAGCATAAAATCTGGAGAGTCTAACCGATTTGAGAAAGAAGCTAGCTGCCACAATTTTAAATAGAGAATCATTATTTAGATTGGAGAAGAGAGTGGGAGATAGACGGAGACGCAGCCACGCCGTGCAAATTGAAACGAATAACCAGAGCCGATTCAAGAACTTGTGGGACGCCACCGGGGTTTTGAAAAAAACGACGGTGAATCCGTTTATATATTTTTAGCGTGCTGTAATTATGTTTATCAAACATATTTGCGTTGTTTTTAATTCAAACATGAACTAAGTTTTTATTAGGTTGGATTTATGAAGTATCTGTTTACGATTTCTCGGTTTTTAGCCATTAGATTAATTTAACTAAATCTTAATTGTTTATCGTGTATAATCTGGACGCCACAGTTATAACGAAATTAGTGAGATCTAAAACACCATTAGAAATCACATAGAAATTGGTTAAATTACTCGGGTTGTTAATATTTGTTTTGAATTTTAACAAAATCGTTTTTGTTTAACTTAAACGATAGCTCGAGGGTAAATGATTATGATATGTAATTAAAGTGTTTTAATCTCATTGTTCTTGCCATAAGATTGGAAGAATGTGAGAGAAGAACCGAATCGATAGGCGACGCCAGCCATCGATTATTTCGAATTCCTTTTCGTCAAAACGTGCTGTAACGCCCTTACAGCCGTGAATGAATAAATAGAGAAACCTGAATCTAACCTTCATTTTTACTGAAGTTTGACTATCTTCCCTTATTTATTTTAATTACATTTTTATCCAAAAAAATCATCAAACATTTTTTATCAATTTATATAACTATTTTACATTGCATTTTTTAAAATATTAGATTTCATTATCTTCGTGGGATCAATAATCTTTTATATTACTTGACTGTGCACTTGCAGTTTTTAACGACACATTCGCACCCAACAACATTCAGTCCACTAAATTCCACATAAAAGCTAACTAGACTCGTTTACAAAGCTCGACGCGGCTAATTTAGTTTTTGCAATTTTGCATGCAAGGCCAACTATTGAATTTTCTTTTTGGTGGAGCTCGTTAGACTTGATAATGGGCTACTTAGACTCGTTTTGCTCGATTCGTTCGACTCGTTAAACTGTATGAGCTAAAATTTTTAAGACAAACTCGAGAAACACAATCGAAATCACCGCCTATTCGCTTAAACATATCGCCTTCTGGCAGATTCAACTAAAAAAAGAAACCCATTATTCAGAGAATAAAAATTCAACTCCCATTTACTCAAACTAAAGACTTGATTGGGAAGAGTAATCGACTTCCCCAAAATCTGAAATCCAAAATACCAAGGGAAATCAAAAACAAGATCACAAATAAATTAAACAGCTGGGAAAGGAAACAATGATATCGATATGGATAAAAAAGAGAACGAGGAGAAGAAAATCGTTCAAACTCACTCTGCCAGATTTCAATTTACGGAGAAACAGAAGTCTTAGCGATCGCAAACAGCAGAATTAGGTCAGAGCGAATGGAGGCGATCATCTACTACTTACAATGGGGAAGACAGGGTAAGCGTTTCCTTTTCCGGCATGAAGAATTTAAATTATTTTATCAAAATAGATTTATCTATACTAATTCTATAGACAAACCAATTTAAAATAAATACTTTAACGGTATTGGAAGTTGGGCCTCCGACAGGTTTGAGCTCCCACAAGTTTGGCCTCCGACGACGGCTTGGGCCTCTCTGACGGCTTGCCTATCTGATGGCTTGGGCCTAAGATATTGCAATAACTAATTCAAAATACCAAATTTAAAATCAATTATTTAAAGGTTTTGGAAATTGGGCCTACAACGGGTTAGGCCTCCAACGACGGCTTGGGCCACCAGCTATTTGGCGGGAAATTTAGTTGGGTTAGACAAACCCACAAGCCAACACCGCTGAGCTTTATTGTGAATATAAAATAAACAGTTAAGGTTTGGTTATCCGATGTGGGATAAAATAAAGAACATATCTTCCCTGTTGCCCAGGCGGCCAGGCCTCATATCTGACAAGTTCGGCCAAACCTGCCAATCCCCAGCCCCATATCTGAGCCCAACCATCGAGCCAAGTCGCCCAGACTTAACCTAATCATCGAACCCCACAGCAACCAACATTTTACCCTAGCAAGTAACAGTCTAATCTTGGTTGACGTTAAACAATAGGCAATGGCTGGAATTTTTTTGTTATTTATAAACTAATTGCTAGGATTGTGATAATGATTTCGGATCGGTTTTGATAAAAAATAGATCTATTTCGATATGTCAGATTTTACAAAATTAGATGCAAATTAAAATTAATTAAATAATCGATCTAATTCAAAACTGATAAAATTTCAAGTTGGTTTTGATTCGATTTCACTTTCAATTTTGTAAAATTCAAATTTGCTAGTTATTGACTTAAACAAATAAAAAATTAATTATTTATACAAAATTTGAATTTAATAGGTTAACCAATTCGATCTGATGGGTCGGATCTGGTAAAATTAGATCCAAAATCAATCTAATAGTGCATTAAATTCGAACTCAATCCAATAATATATTGGATCCGACCTTAATCTAAAAAAAATTCAAATTGGTTTCGATTTGAATTTACATGATTTTTTTAAAATTAAAATTCAGTTCGATTCGGTTTAAATAATAAATTTAAATTAATTCGGTAAGTCAATTCAATCTGTGTCACGGCTACTAATTGATTTATTAATTTATTTATTTATAATTAAATGATTTCATTTTAACCCGAAAAATCTGGCAGACGAGCAATGGAATTGGAGGCAGGCAAAGTGGGAGACTGGGAGCAGTCGACTCGGTTCGATTCTAGTTCGGCGCGGTCAAAGCTAGTTTAGACAGCAAAAGTCCAGGCTCTGTCAAACTGCTCCGCTTCCCGGCTTTCAACCTTCTCCTGCTTCTTCTTCTTCGCTACTTTTCTCCTCTGTAACAAGCATCTGGGCCGACGAAGAAGATGAGAGTGTCTGCAGAAATGGGGAGTGATTTTCTCAGGGAAAGAGCGGCGATGGTGAGAGAGTCTCTGCTGAAGAGCCAGACTATTACGGAGAACGTTGTCTCTATTCTTGGTTCTTTTGATCATCGTCTTTCTGCCCTAGAGACTGCAATGCGACCCACTCAGGTTTTTTATTTCTTTTTTCTTCAATTTTGCGACTTGTTTCTCTTTTGTTTCCTAGAGGTTTTAAGTGTTTGTGAAATCGGAGCTCAAAGTTTTCACTTTTCCTGGGATTTGAATTAAGGCTGATATGATTTCATCCTCTATGACCTTGATTTGGGGAATTGGACTTCTTTAGTTGACTTATTTTTAAGTTGTTAATGAACTCGGATTCCTGTGACTGGATCTGGATTTTGGTCCCCAATTTGTGCCTACGTGCCTGACTTAAACTGGAGCCTGTTTCGTATCGATTTCAAAACCTCCCTTTATATGGCTTTTGTAGGTCAGAACTCACTCTATTCGGAAAGCTCATGAGAATATTGATAAAACGCTGAAAGCTGCTGAAGTTATTTTGGGACAGTTTGATCTTTCACGTCAGGTTGCTCTCTAAAGTTATTCTAGATTATTTATTTATGAATTTAGTTTATTCCATTCCCATCAAGCTTTATCTGGTTGTAGAGGTGTAGCTTCCCATATTATCATAAATTTGATTGTTAGATGAACAAAGTACAAAGTGGCCATGATTTTATGGAAGAGAATTTTTATTATTAGGAGAGGACTTATAATCATTCCCGATAAAATCCATGGTTAATGGATACTCATGGCTCACCATTTTCTACTGGGACGGAATTGACCTTATTATCTTTTCCCCATGGTTAGTGCTGTGTTTATCGTTTTTTACTTGCTTTGAAAATTTCGCTACAATAATTTCTTGTGTTTTTTATGTTCATTGCCCATTATCCCCATTCTGATTTTGTTACAGGCTGAAGTGAAAATACTTAAAGGGCCGCATGAAGATTTGGAGAGTTACCTAGAAGCAATTGATCAACTCAGAGCCAATATTCAGTTCTTTAATAGCAAAAAAGGCTTTAAAAGTAGTGATGGGGTGCTTAACAATGCAAATAATCTGCTTGCTAAAGCTATTTCAAAGCTGGAGGAGGAGTTTAAACAACTGTTATTATCATATAGGTTCGTACTTTCATGCCTAAAGATGCTTTTGAGTATGTTTATGGGGTTCTACTTCTCCAATGATTGGTTGAATTTATTAGTCAAGAACTGTGTACATTCATAAAATTCTTTAAGTACAACTAGTGCTGGCAAACGAGCTTGCTCGGCACTGTAGCGACTCGAGCAAAAGCTCGAGCCGAGCCCGAGAGTGCAGCTCGTTTGAGTTGGCTCGTGGGCTCGGAAATACCGAGCCAACCGATCCGGCTCGAAAGCCAGCTCGAGAGTTGGCTCGGACTACTTGTAGTGCGGTCGACACTTAATGCATATGTAAATTTGGATGGCCGACCGCAAAATAAGGTGTCGACCGCTATACGTTCCAGAACGTTTTTAAGTGTCGACCGCTAATTAAATGTCGACCGCAATATGCATGATTGTTGTGAAAGTGTCGACCGCGAGTCGTAAAAAGGTCGACCGTTTTTATAAAGAGGGGCGACCGTTATAATGTAACGGCTATAACTTCCATATGCAACGGTAACGTAAGGTCGACCGTTTTAAAACTGAAGGTCGACCGCATGTAGCTGTTATGCGTGAATTCTATAAATTGTAGAGGTTAG
>QAOC01016895.1:167207-302940 GCA_003255005.1 Begonia fuchsioides
GTGTCGACCGTATTATACGGGGTCGACCGCATCTCCGTCCAGAGAGTGTTATGGAGTCGACCGCTATTTAATGTGTCGATCGCATATCCATCAAGCGCGTTGTAGGGGTCGACCGAATGTAAAGGTGTCGACCGCAATTAAACCAGAGCTTCGACTTAAAACCCTAGCGGCGGAGGTTTCGTCTTAAGTTAACGAAATCCAAGTGTCGACCGCACGAGCCATTCAGACGTCCGACGACACTTTCCAACGCCCTAGTCGATTTAAAACGTAGTGGTACGTATCACTTCCCTTGCTCTTTACTCTACAAACCACGGAACCACCTACGTTTCGAAATAACTCATCGGCGATTTTTTGGAGACAGAAACCAGCATAGGTGTCGACCGCAGAATCGCTAAGGGGACGAACTTTCGATGCTATTGTCTTCGAGTTTCTTTGAGATATTTATTCGATGATATTGTTTTCGTGTTTCTTTTGCGTAATGGAAGCGATACATACAAATGTTATCATGCAAATTTTTTTTTGGCTTGAAGAAAACAATATGCATAAATTGGTCATTACATAATATCGAATAAGTTATACAACTTCAATATACGAAATATTATTTTTCTTGTTTGGCTCGTTTGGCTCGGCTCGTTTAGGCTCGACTGGCTCGGATCGGCTCGCTCGTTTATTCTCGAGGCTCGCGAGCCGGCTCGAGCCAAATTTTTTTTAAAAAAGCTCGACAGAGCCGGCTCGAATAGGCTCGACAGGCTCGAAAGGCTCGGCTCGTTTGGCTCTTCAGGCTCGACGAGCCGGCCTTTCCAGCCAGCTCGAGCCGGCTCGATTGCCAGCTCTAAGTACAACCTAAGATCAAAAAGGTAAATTTGATCATCGAGATCAAGTATAACAGGCTACTCTGCATTACACAAGAAACTTGAGAATTTTCATCTAGTTTAAGTTATTTATTCTCTTATATGTACGGTGAGAAATAGATTTATGCCACGACATTCACACAAGAATTTTCAACGACTTTCTCTTTTGTGATAAGAAAATTTCATGGGCATGACAAAAAGCTACCTGGTATAAGAAAAACAAAAAGAAAAATCTCAATTTTGAGATGCTACCAGACGATCTAAGCTTGTGCCATACTTGCAGAAAAACATGTGATCTCTGAATTCCTCATATTATTTACGTTTAAAAGCAAGCTGTAATGGTGTTCGTGTTACTGATTATTTTCTTTGTCATCTTATGTTGACTGTTGATGTATATAAGATTCTTCCCATGTCAATTGTCAAGTTGTTCTGCTCTTTATTCGCCCATAAGTTTCTTTGGTGTAATTCTGGTGTTCGTTGAATAGTGATGTGTGAGATTTCTTTAGTCTTCTTTTTCATTATCATTTGTGAATTTGCTAATACTGTGCAGCAAACCTGTGGAGCCTGAGCGCCTTTTTGAGTGTCTTCCCAGTTCATTGCGACCATCCTCAGGATCATCTGGACATCCAGGAGATTCAAATGACAAAAACAATCATTCTGATCATCACCACAATAACTTAGAAAATGCTGTTTACACGCCTCCCACTCTCATACCACCCCGAGTTCTTCCATTGCTACACGACTTAGCTGAGCAGATGATACAAGCTTCCCACAGACAACAATTACAGAAAATTTACAGGTGAAAAGCTCTACTATTTTTTCATAATCAGAAAGTACATATTTTTGTTATCTTTTTTGGTGTTACAGCGTACGAAAAAATATTGTTCTTCTAATAGAACAAAGTTATGAATAGAACTCCTTACATCCAACAGCAAAGTCCATAGTATTTGAGATTAATCTAAATGATTAATACATTACTTAGAGTTGCTTCTGTTTGAAGATTTTTAAGTGGAATAAAAATAATTTCAATGGAGCAATGTCTCAGAAAAGATTATTAGTTTATAGTGGTTTGCTTTGCAAGGGAGTTACATTTACTTTTCCATTTCTTAATCTTTTCAGGGATGCTCGGGCTCCTGTATTAGAAGAAAGTCTCAGAAAGTTAGGAGTTGAGAGACTTAGCAAAGATGATGTTCAAAAGATGCAGTGGGAGGTTTTAGAAGCAAAAATAGGGAATTGGATTCATTTCATGCGCATTGCTGTAAGGACCATTAGTTTTACCAATCATTATTATTATTATTATTACATATCTCTCATATTCATTGTTCTTTTGAAGGTCAAACTTCTTTTTGCTGGAGAACGCAAAGTTTGTGATCAAATATTCGAAGGATTTAATTCTCTTAGTGATCAATGCTTTGCGGAGGTCACTACAAGCAGTGTTTCTACACTCTTTAGTTTTGGGGAAGCCATTGCCAGAAGCAAGAGGTCCCCAGAAAAGTTATTTGTACTTTTGGACATGTATGAAATAATGCGAGAGCTTCACACAGAGGTATGATTTTGTCTTCTATGTCATATTTATGGTCCCCAGAAAAGTTGTTTGTATTTTTAGACATGTATGAAATAATGCGAGAGCTTCACACAGGGGTATGATTGTGTCTTCTAAGTCATATTTATGGTGAGTTCTTCATTTGGACGAGCTCTTTGATGATTCTTTCTCTAAATTCCTGGTCAACTTTATATTCTAAAATTTGGTTGGTCATTCACAAGGTTAAGACTATGGCGATAACTGAAGGATAATGTATAAAGTAAATAACAAAATGTCAATGCCCTGGATTCTCTCCTTTCTGACTTTTTGGATGTTTGAAACAACAAAAGGAAAATGAGCTTGATCCTTTTCTTCAATAGGGCATTGTGCATAATATGGATGCTCAAAGCCTAGTTCGATTATGTGTTTTTTCATTAGTATTTATTAGTTTATTGTATGTTTTCATGAATTGATATTTTTCATATATGACACACATAAATTGAATTTGCCATACATGGATTTTACATCTACATATTTTTTGATTGCTAGTGTAAAAATTGAATTTGCTGCATGCCTAAGTATTGCACATAAATGTTTTGAAAACTCATGTTGCTGTTGCTCTCTTCTTTTCTCAGCTTCTTTGGAGCTCACTTATTCATATCTTCTATACCTTAAGCATATTTTTAATTTACGCATTTATATATTTTGAGCAAGCCTTTTCAGTAGAAAACTAGCGCCCGCACACACACACACATGTGTATATATATATTGGTATTTTATTTTTGAATAATTGACTGCTAAGATTTAAAATTAATTTGGGTTGCATTTGTCTCCGAGGACACAGTCTCAAAAGCCATGGCTAAAACGAAATTTAAAGAAATTGATTTTTAAACTTGAGCTGTAAGATATTTTCTTGTATCATTACATGCCTTGACCCAATGGAAATAAATATTATATTTGTGATAATTTATCAAGTTGAAAGGTGATTGCAGATTGAGACGTTTTTCAAGAGTAAAGCTTGCACGGAAATTAGAGAATCTGCAATGGGTCTGACAAAACAGCTGGCCCAGACAGCTCAAGAGACATTTGGTGATTTTGAGGATGCTGTTGAAAAGGATGCTACTAAAACGGCTGTACTGGATGGGACAGTCCATCCTTTGA
The DNA here is from genome assembly GCA_003255005.1 of Begonia fuchsioides. Taxonomy (NCBI): domain Eukaryota; kingdom Viridiplantae; phylum Streptophyta; class Magnoliopsida; order Cucurbitales; family Begoniaceae; genus Begonia; species Begonia fuchsioides. Next base: position 170,742 of record QAOC01016895.1, read on the forward strand.
CAAGCTATGTGATTAACTATGTGAAATTTCTGTTTGAGTAAGTTAATATATGATATTTTCATTTTCTTCATTGTAAAAGAACCTATCAGTACTAGAATGTTCCATCAGCATTGCATGGTTGGTTTGCTTTTAGCTTGTGAAGCAACGTTTTGCTTTTAGGGTGTTTTAGGTATGCTCTACTTTTTTATTTGAAACATGAAAAGCATTAGTGGTCAATGATATTGATGTTGATGAAGAAGTTTTCTTGCAAAAAAAAGGCTGTAATGAAAAAATTCCGTGCGAGGCCATGTTTGCCAGATGGTTTTATAAAGATTAATCAATCTAGTGAAGATAATTTCAGTAATTTTTTTTGATGAACAAAGAACGAAAACCTTTTTAAAACTACCTTTGTTTCTTTTGCTTTTATTCGTGGAGGTTTTTGTGGGTTTTTAGTGGTAAGCTATGTGAGAACTCTTTTTTTTTCTTCTTTTAAGTAAGTCGATATAATTCTCTTATGACCATTACCGTCACTTATATTTAGAATTTCTGTTTTTTTTTCCTTTGTATTTGTGTAGTTAGAGGCCAAGGAATTTGAAGTTCATGTATATAGAATCTATGTTAGATATGCAACATCATCCTATATAATAGTGCTTTTACCACACTAGATTGAAAAAATACTACTGACTCATATCCATATGTTTTAATTTTATATTTTGTGACCTATGAAGCTACTGTGCGATTGAAACTGTATTTATCATTTTATCTGACCTTATGACGTGTGAAAAATATTTTACAGCTATCAATCAACATTGAAGCAGCTTTTCCAAGAATTTGAACAAGGAGAGCAGACAACGTCACAGTTAGCTAATGTTACAATGAAGATTATGCAAGCTCTTCAATCTAACTTGGATGGAAAATCTAAGCAATACAAAGATGTTGCATTGATTCATTTATTTCTTATGAACAACATCCACTATATTGTCAAATCTGTCCGTAGGTAGAGAAAATAAATATCTTTCAATCCTTATAAGCTTTCATTTATCTTACTCAAAAACTTTGACCCTTGTAACTATTTTTATTTATTTATTTATTGGTATTTAGATCAGAGGCCAAGGATTTGTTAGGGGATGACTGGGTTCAGAGACACAGGAGGATTGTACAACAGCATGCAAATCAGTATAAAAGGAATGCATGGGGAAAGGTTTATTCTCTTGCACTCTGAAAATTCATTTTTATTAATGAGAAAAAAATATAACAAGGAAAACTTATAAAAGAATGGAAGGCCAGGATATCTATCAAGTTATAACTGTCATAGCTATTGCCTTAGAACTCGATGGCCGAAATAGAGTTCTCCTAGTGTTCAGTGTTGTTAAGTTCCATCCGCTATGGATCATGAACATGCATTTTTCGGCTAATGTTAATCTTTTTACGTAGTTCTACTAACATAATGTTGTTTCGCTTTCCATATATGCATTCATTTTATACATAGTTTTACAACATGTCCTGCTCGTTACAACATGTCCTTTTAAATTTAATATTACAGAATGTTTATCTTATGTAGCTTGGATACTTTTCTTTCAATTTAATATTACTATAAAAATCATGAAATATGGTAATACTAGCTGGTAATTAATTGTTCTTTTTTCAATGTCTAATTTACGGATCTTATTTTTTCATCTAAATCCACCTTTTAAATGACATGACTACGGAGACATGTATGCGGAAATCATACTTGAGATTGGGATTCAAGCCAACTCCAAATGACATCCAAGGATATCATTTATATACCATAATAGGAAACAGGACACTGCAAGTGACCATACTTAGTTGAGAATTTATAAGCAAAGATTGCTAGCTACTTTTAATAGTCAAGCTAAGATCCGAAATGAGGCTTTTTAGTTGTAATTTAATTTCAGATATGATGAAAATTCCTGTCAGCTAAATGTTTACACTATTTGTGTATTTTCAGGTTTTGCAGTGCTTGTCAGTTCAAGGACTGACCTCATCTGGGGGTGGTAGCACAGCCAGTGGAGATGGAGGAAATAGTAGTGGAGTTTCAAGAGCATTAGTTAAAGACAGGTGCATATGAGTTTTATTGTTTTTTTTTTTCTCAAAAATGTAAATTGAAAAAGAATTATCTCAAGAAAATGATACAAATAAGCCTTAGATTGACCAAAATGATCAAGATCTAAATGGTATGTTTTTCATCGTTTCATTTATTTATATAACCAGATTTAAAACTTTCAATCTGCAATTCGAGGAGCTTCATCAAAAGCAGTCACAGTGGACCGTGCCGGATTCGGAATTGAGAGAGTCCCTAAGACTCGCTGTTGCCGAAGTATTATTGCCTGCCTATCGGTCTTTCCTTAAACGTTTCGGGTAAGCTATCTTGTTTCCCAATATTAAGTTTCGTTGCTTTGATATTTCATTTTTATTAAACATCGCAAGAAAGAAACTCTAAAAAATCCACTCCACTTGATGTGGCAAGCCATTTTTTCCCATAATGTGATGGACGGCTGTATGTATTTTTCATAAAGTTGATATGTATTGCAAGAAATTACTTAGAAAAAAAATTTGAACTGAATCTTTATCATAGAAAAGAAACACCTGTTCAATTGACTTTATCATCTACGTTTGTGCATCACAGACCGCTTGTTGATACCGGAAAGAGTCCGCAGAAGTACATCCGGTATCAGCCTGAGGATCTAGAGAAAATGCTGGGTGAATTTTTCGAAGGGAAGGCATCAACGGATCCAAAACCAAGATAAATTCATGAAGAATTTCAGAGAGGGCATTGAAATAAAGTGAGTTTTGCTGCTGAAAGAGATAGATCCTTGTTCAGATCAAAAATAAAGAAAAATGGAAGCTATGGCTAGTGGAAGAAGAAGATGATTAAATTGAACACTGTATATTGTGCTTTCTGGAATTAAATTTAAGTTGGCGTTTGGTTTGTTGTGCTTTGTTAAGGCTTTTTTTATTTGATGTATATATATTGATTGTTAATTCAATTGATCTTTGTTCTTGGATTGAAATTCCAAATTATATTTCAATTTTCTAGATTGTTTATTCTTTATTGTGGTGATGAGTAGACTCTTAATAATAAGACAAGAACATTGTGGCTCTGTCTTCAATAGGGTAGATTTATCTGTTTTCATTAGGGATGTACTGAACTGGCCTGGATTCATGGTTCGGCTGGTTTTGTCAATCAATAGAACCAATTTTGGTTCAAATTCTCCAAACATCTTTGGTCCTATGTTCGGTTTACAGTTTTAGAAGTCAAAAATACGAAACCAAATTGAACTAGGGAAAAAAATTACTTAAAACCGATTAAAACATGATCTGATAAACCAAATCCAAATTCCAAAAAATTCAATCCAAATTAGTTATAAAAAATATTTTTTTCAACTTTGGAACAGAACCATGAAGTTCTTGAGCCTTTTATTACTGATTTGGTTCCAATATTTTGGAACCATGGCCGGTGAATCTGGTTGGATGAGACCAGACAATACTTGCCCCAAGTTTTCAATAAGCTTATATCACTTGCTTAGGTTGTTTTACTTGAAATTATGTAAGAAGTTGTTAAAGATGTTAGGATCAATGAACAAAACAAGGTATTATACACACGTTAAAATTGATCGATAAATTACCAGTTTAGGTCTAAATTCTTTGTATTTGTTGAAAAACAATGTCTCCCACAATGTTAGGAGAGAATCTTCTGATCATATCTTCCCTTGCAGTTTTTCCTCTTACTTTAGCTTCATCATAGTTCATCATCACCTCTCTTAGTAAACCTTGAAACTCAATCAAAGATGGCTCAGCCCATAAATGGCCTGTAAATGGCTCTTCCTTCACTTCACTCATCCTCTCGACTGGCACTAAGTACCCGTTATTCTCCGTCAAATACTCTGTCGGCCCCGACCAGTTTGTGGCAATTACCGGCAGTGACATGGCCATGGCTTCCACCAATGGTCTCCCCCAACCTTCCCCTCTTGATGGTAGAACAAATGCTTTTGCAGCTTTGTAAACGCTGGGCAGATGTGTTTGTGCTATGTGTTTATCAATCACATAAATCGGTGCCCACCCGGAAGATGGTTTTTCAATCTCAGAGTTCTCCACAAAATCCATTATTTTGTTCTTGAAATCTCCATTACCATGGTAAGGATTTGTTAAAAGATAGAGATTTACTCCATCGTCGCCGGAGAATTCTTGCAAATATGATTTGAGCAGTATATCCCATCCTTTTCTGTATTCCCATTTGAATATACTAAGAAATATGAACTCCTCTCTGGTTTTTGATTCTGCAATTTTCGTTTTATCGCCCAAAACCAGCTTTGCAACAGAGGAAAGATCAAATGGTTTGTACTTTGCTGGATCGAAGAAATCTGTGTCGACAGGTTGAATGATTTTCACGAGCTTTGAAGGATCAACCCCACTCTCTGTAAAAGTTTTGATGTGAAACTGTGAAGGAACCCAAACGTAATCCATGGCATTACAGCGATTTGCATGCTCAGATTTGACTCTATCAGTCTCAAACATTGTTCTTCCTATCACAGCTTTGAAATTTTGGTAAGCACTTGGTGGGCAAGGTAAGGTCTGGAACAATGGAGGATTCCAGGCCCCTGGTTCACTGTGACAAATCACTATCGTATCCTTCATATCACATTCCGTTTGGTAAAGTTCATAAGCTAGGGTTTGGAGATTCTTCGGCAATCCCTCCCAGAACTCACTAGATTCGCCATCGCCGTGTTGCTCAATCGCTAATCTGAATCTCGGTTCTTCCTCCGATTCTATTTTCTTCAAATGATCGCGAAGAGCTAGAATATAAGACCAAGCTTCGGAGCTGTACCCTCCGCCGGAGAGAAACGGCGCCATCCACAGAAGACAGAGTGATGAAGTGGAGTTCCGATCCGGCGGTGAGATACGTTTAGGGCTTTGAGGCGTGTGAACGAGACGATAAACAGGTTTGAGAAAAGTGAAATGCGAGAGGAGAAGACGCTTCAGCTGCTGCGATCTGTGAAAATTCGCGTCAATGGAGACGCAGATAGAGACAGCGAGGACGAGCACGAGAATGGCAGATAGTAAAAATGAATTTGATTTCAGAATTGAAGACAAACTTCGAGTTTGGCGAGGGCGGCGGTGACGGTGCTTGTTGGATTGGATCTCTTGGGAAGCCATTAAAGCGGAGGAGGAAGCAAGATTGAGTTTACCGTTTTAGTTGTAAAATTAATAAAATAATATTATTTAAATTATATTTAAATAATGAATTAAATTTTAAAAAAAATGGATAAGTATTACGAGTAAAATTATATAAAAGAAATGAGAAGTAAAATGGACGGTCAAGATGTAGCGTGCATGAGTAAAGAAGATTTTAAAGCCTTCCATTTTCACACTACCTCCCTCCATTGTTGACCAGAAAGTCAACGACAACTTTTTTGGTCAGTCTCAGGCTCTTAGCCACGCTCCTTAAAGGATCAATCCTGGCCCTGCTTGTAATTCCCTTCGAACTCGGCCTCTGATCCCGCCTGTGCTTCCTTTTCCTCTGCTCCGTCCTCCTCCTCTGGTTCGTAGATTCCAGATCCGTTTGCTTTTTCTGTTGGATTCTTCTTTTTCGCCTTTCTATTTGTTCTTAAATTTAGGGTTCTGATTTGTTTGTTTGATTTTCAAGGTAATAAATCGATTAGCGAAAATGTTTGGTAGAGCGCCGAAGAAAAGCGACAACACTAAGTATTACGAGGTTCTCGGAGTCTCTAAGAGTGCTTCGCCAGAAGATCTGAAGAAAGCCTATAGAAAGGCGGCCATTAAGAACCATCCTGATAAAGGCGGCGACCCCGAGAAGGTATGTTTTGGGTTCGATTTATGTGCTTCAATTTGTTTCTTTTTTCGTATCTTGGTGTTTTATTCAAGGCTCAGATGGGAGTTTTTCTCTTCAAAGGTTTTTGCTCGGTTCTTTATCTTCGATTGTAGCGATTTGATTGATATGTTCTGTCGAGTTTTGTGAGTTTTAGCGTCACATCTCGAATCTACTATTTCATCTGTAGCTTAACGCTCTTTTTAGAATTCTGAATTCTTAGTTGAATATCCCATATTTCCATAAAAAACTATGTTTGGATTACCTTCGTTTTTTTAATCTTAGTTGAATATCCTCTTTCGTCCTTATTTTCATGAAACAACGTTTGGAAGACCTTCTCATAAACTCTCCAAAACTGAATACTTACCTTCAATGTCATTATTAGTTTCCTCATGATTGCAAAGGCACTCTAAGAAACGTTAATTATTTTCTCAAACCTTAATTATTTTCTCAAATCTGTTACTAGTGTTGGGGAAGACTGATAAGTTATAATTAAGTCTGTGCGTGTCTTATCAACTTTCTTCATCCTGCATAGAAATGCAAGTTGTTGTAGTAATATTAAACTGTTCGTTATTCAGTTTAAGGAGCTTTCCCAAGCATATGAGGTATTAAGTGATCCAGAGAAACGTGAGATATATGATCAGTATGGTGAGGATGCTCTCAAGGAGGGAATGGGTGGTGGAGGAGGAGGCCACGATCCATTTGACATTTTCCAGTCTTTCTTTGGTGGTAGTCCATTTGGTGGTGAGACTTAGATCATCTGTTCTTTTCCCTGTGCAGTGAACACAAATATTTTCAACATATTTTAAGTTATTATTTAGGTGGAGGAAGCAGCAGAGGAAGAAGGCAGAGAAGGGGAGAAGATGTCGTACACCCCCTCAAAGTTTCTCTAGAAGATCTTTATAACGGGACTTCAAAGAAACTCTCACTCTCTCGGAATGTTTTATGCTCCAAATGCAATGGGTTAGTGATTGGAATTGTGATATAACTCACTATTTTCGGCCCTCAAAACTCTGATTGTAAGACCATAATTTTTTAAACAACAGTAAAGGCTCCAAATCTGGTGCATCTATGAAATGTTCTGGTTGTCAAGGATCTGGTATGAAAGTTTCAATCAGGCATCTTGGCCCTTCAATGATCCAGCAAATGCAGCATCCTTGCAATGAGTGTAAGGGTACCGGAGAGACCATTAATGATAAAGATCGGTGCCAGCAATGCAAGGGTGAGAAGGTTGTTCAAGAGAAGAAAGTATTGGAGGTTGTTGTTGAAAAGGGTATGCAGAATGGACAGAAGATTACTTTCCCCGGAGAAGCCGATGAGGCGGTATGACAAATTATAACCTCTTTTGTTATTTATTTTCAAGTTTTAGACATGACCCCTCGAGCATTGGATTCTGAATTTGCTTATTTCATACTATACCTGGATTTGATTTGGAATGTTTCAGCCTGACACTGTCACTGGAGATATTGTGTTTGTTCTTCAACAAAAGGAGCACCCCAAATTTAAACGAAAAGGCGACGATTTGTTCGTGGAACACACCTTGGCACTCACAGAAGCTCTATGTGGCTTCCAGTTTATCCTGACGCATTTGGATGGCCGCCAACTTCTCATCAAATCTCAACCAGGAGAAGTTGTGAAACCTGGTAACTTGTTTCTTTCTTTTTACCCAATATTTGATAAGATAATCCAAAGTTTACACTTTAACATATCTTCTTTTTTATTATACATGCTGACTTGTCGAAACGTGATCGAATAAATATAATAAATAATAATTTAATTATAATACATTAAATACATCATCTTGACACGTCAATATGTACAATAAAAATGTATGCAAAAAAAAATAAAAATCTAGCTTTACTCTATTTCATAGCATGATTTGTTCTCCTTGATGCTTCTGTCAAATGTCTGGTTTGCGATAATTTTTTCGATACACTTCCTTTGGGTTCCATATTTTGAAGACCTTTTTTGGATTTTTGAAGTCGATTCAGTACCTTTTTATCTACTCCGATTGAATCAAATCTGACTTATGATTGATCTATATCTTGATTCACTACCTCATGTTACGACGTGGGTCTTTTCAATTTACAATTTTTTGGGTTGATTTCCAACATTCCACCAACGCAGATCAATTCAAGGCCATTAACGATGAAGGCATGCCAATGTACCAGAGGCCATTCATGAAGGGTAAACTGTACATTCACTTCAACCTCGAATTCCCAGACTCGCTTAACCCGGATCAGTGCAAAACTCTGGAGGATGTTCTTCCTCCCAAGACCTCGGTCCGTCTTACAGACATGGAACTCGACGATTGCGAGGAGACAACTCTTCACGACGTCAAGATCGAGGACGAGATGAGGCGAAAGCAAGCACAGGCTCAAGAAGCTTATCACGAGGACGACGATGATGACATGCACGGAGGGGCCCAGAGAGTCCAATGCGCACAACAGTGACCCGAGCGGTCGACAAAAAGAGCTCACTGGTAGTTAATTCTCTTGTTTTATTATTATTGCTAATTATTTCCCTGCTTTTTTTTTGAAAAATTTCTTTTAAGCTATTTGTGCTGTGATATTATGAATATGAGATGATAGATATGACAATTGACTTGGTTTTGTGTGCTTAATCCAATTGTGCTTTCTCTAACTAGGTGCTCATGATGTATTGTGGCCCTTGCTCGCTTGAATCGTCGGTTTTTTTTGTGTTAGATTTTTATAATTTCATAACCTTGTAACTAATCCGACCCGAGTTTGAAACTGGTTGGTTATCGAATTAGTATTCCATGTTTATAATTTGGTGGTGAGGGTTGTCGTGACTAGGGCTGGGCATGGGTCGGGTTCGGTCGGGTTGGCCCAAAACTTGACCCGACCCGAACCCGATAAGGCCAGTATAGAATTATGCGTATCATCTAGTTGAAATAAATTTTTAAAATGAGTAATAGCAACATCATTCGAAAAAGCATTATCAAGAGTAATACTAAAAATTCTATCTTTAATACTATAATCTTGCAAAATTGAAACAATATTACGAAAAATAGTGATGCCACTGTGAGGATACTCACAACTACGAAATCCTAAAATTCTTTTGTTTAATTGCCAAAAATCATCAATAAAATGAGAAGTTACAACTATATATCCTAAAGCATTAGGTGCACTCCATAAATCAGATGTAATGGAAATCGACATATTACGAGCGTGAGAAAAAAATTCAGTTAATTCATTTTTCATATTATTATACATTTTAATAATATCATTTCTAGCGGTGCTTCTAGGGACTCGTCTAAAGTTAGGATTAACATTATGATGCACACCAATTTCTCAATAAGGAATTTCACGTTGTATGACTTTGCGATAAATTCCACAAATACGTGTCCTACGAAAAAAAATACGTTAATTAAAAATATTCACTAAATAAAATTTACAAAGAAAAAATTAAACGAATTTCAAAATATACCTTATTGAATGAAAACTCTATACGTCAAAATAATGATAGCAAGTGTAAGAGATTGATTGAAATTTGAAGGTAGAGAGCATTAGAAATTGAGAGAAAGAGAGATGAGAAAAATAGGAATACTAACCTCTAATTTATAGAGGTTTTCGTTGGACTGTTGGAGGGGGGGGGTTGCACTTTGCAACATGACCGTTCAGGGGGACTTCTACCCGTTGAACGGTCATGTTTGGGCCTTGGAGGGCGGACTTCCATCCGTTGAACGGTCATTAGACCGTTCAACGGTCGAAGCAGAATGGGGGCGAAGGCGAATGGCGATTGGGGCCGGGGGCGTCGGGGAGATCTCTGCCAGCCGCCTGGGGGCGAATGGCCTGGGGGCGTCGGCCGACGATTGAAGAACGGCGCTTGGGCGTCGGAAGTCGGGCGTCGGCGTTGGCGCCAGGATTGAAGCTTCGTCGGCCGACGATTGAAGCTTCGTTTCCAATTTCCGCCAGGATTGAAGCTTCGTCGGCCGGCGAAGCAGAATGGGGGCGAACGGTCGGAAGTCGATTGGGGGCGATTCTGCGAAAGTCGATTGGGTTGAAATGGAATGCGACCGACGCCGGCGACTGGGTGGAAGAACGGGCGGCGGAAGTCGGGGTTGGGTCGGCCGATCCAGAAGAACGGCGCTTGGGCGTCGGAAGTCGGGCGTCTCCAAGTCGGAAGTCGGGGTTGTGAGGACGGCGACGGCGTCGGGCGTCTCCACGTCGGCCGTTGGCCAGTGCGAGCTCGGCGGTCTTCTTCTACTTCTCTCTGTTTCTTCCGACTCGCGAGCCCGACGCCGGCCAGTGGCCACGTCGGCCACTGCGAGCTCGCGAGCCCGACGCCGGCCAGTGACCACGTCTGCCAGTGCGAGCTCGCGAGCCCGGCTCACGAGCCCAACTCGCGAGCTCGCTCGGTAGCTCGGGCTCGCGAAGCTCGCGAGCCTGAGCACCGAGCTCGAGCCAGGCTCGCTCTACCGATCCGAGCCTGGCTCGGATCGCTACAGTCCCGAGCCAAACGACGTTTGACATGTCTAGTATGGGTTGGGTTATCGTGACACGTATTTTTGAGTTGGAATTGATCCTTTTAATTTTAGATAGAGTAATCTTTTATATATATATATATATTTATTGTATTTAATAATTAAAAATTTAAATTAATTTATACCCTTGTTTTCATTCAAAATAAGAGTATACTTGCCTGGAATTTTCCATACAAAGCATTTTTTTCTGATCAACTCGGGACACCGTGCGAGACATTCCCGGCGAGGTCCCGACATATGGGGCACGTCGGACGAATTCTGAGCCACTGATCGACGCATTTATGGTGGAAAATGTGGCCGCACTCCGGCAACGAACGGAGAATATAATCGTCTTTGTAATCAGCCAAGCATATGGAACAACAAAACTCTTGCTTCTCATGAAGCTTCGCCTGAGAGAATCGGACCTCCTGGAAAGTTTTCAAGGTCCTCTCGTCCAAACCTAGCTCCACTTCCATGTCCGACGAGAGCTCCGGGAACCGGAACGAGCCATTTGCTGTTTGGTTGGTCGAGAAATAATGGCGGCTCCGGTAATAGCAGGAAACGAAGATTATGACAATGACGAAGATCGTAACTCCGACGGCCAGTCCGATTCCGTAGGCGAACTCGGCTCTCTCCTCTTGAGCTTCTTCAGACTCCATTTTTGTGCTCTTCTTCTTCTTCTTCTTCAAGGTACAGCAAAAGGCTCTTCAAGGGTTCTAGAGAGAGAAAGAGGGGAGAGAGAGTATAGAAGAGGCCTCATCTGGTGAGGGATCAACGGTGGTGACTGGGGAGTTAGCATCTGGAGGAGATTCCATCATCGACAATCTCTGTCATTTGACTCACAAAACCATGAAACTCCGATCTTCGATTTTTTACAGGTCTACTTTCAGGCCTGCCCGTAATTTATTCTATCAAATTAACCCAGAAGAGAAGAAGATTTTCAGGTCTGTTTTCAACTTATTTCTTCGAAATTATCATCTTCGTCCATCGGAAGAACAGACAGCTGACAGTGACATAAACAGTTGACATTTAAAAGATAAAAACAAATCTAAATTTGAATACTCCTCTGGGTTGAAAATCATTCAATGTCCCACTTGAAGAAACAGTTTCGTGTTCTCAATCTTCTCAAATGGATTACTCCGTTTTTGTACCTTTTTGGATCGGTTTTCTTGCTCGCGTCATCTTTAACTCCTGCTATCGCCTCCTTTCGCAGCCGGAAAACCCGCCGGAAAGTGCAGCGATTACTCGCGAGATTTCTCCGACGGAACCAGAAGAAATCGGCAAAAGGGTAATCTTCTCCCAAGCTAGAACGATGAAATCTAGAGGAAAAGAGGCGATTTGTTCTAATATTTGCTCCATTTGCTCCGTTGATCCATGACTGCGGCTCAACCCCTCGTGTCCGATCTGTCGGAGCTCGCTAATTCCTCCTCTTAAATGGTTTGTGTCGACATTCTGAAGATCCGATCTTGCTCGTTGACTTTGCAATCTGAAATGAAATCTTCGTCTTNTGGTGCAGAAAAATCCGAATCTCCTTTTCTTTTTCTCTCTTCTCTCTATATGTCTTCAAGGCTACTCTCTCTCCTCTTCTTAACCTAGCAGCCTTCTTTCCTTTTAATTAGGTTAAGATGCCTTAATGGGCTTAAGTGGTCAAGCCCACAAAATTGGCTTGACCCAACACTTCGTCCATCGGAAGAACAGACAGCTGACAGTGACATAAACAGTTGACATTTAAAAGATAAAAACAAATCTAAATTTGAATACTCCTCTGGGTTGAAAATCATTCAATGTCCCACTTGAAGAAACAGTTTCGTGTTCTCAATCTTCTCAAATGGATTACTCCGTTTTTGTACCTTTTTGGATCGGTTTTCTTGCTCGCGTCATCTTTACCTCCTGCTATCGCCTCCTTTCGCAGCCGGAAAACCCGCCGGAAAGTGCAGCGATTACTCGCGAGATTTCTCCGACGGAACCAGAAGAAATCGGCAAAAGGGTAATCTTCTCCCAAGCTAGAACGATGAAATCTAGAGGAAAAGAGGCGATTTGTTCTAATATTTGCTCCATTTGCTCCGTTGATCCATGACTGCGGCTCAACCCCTCGTGTCCGATCTGTCGGAGCTCGCTAATTCCTCCTCTTAAATGGTTTGTGTCGACATTCTGAAGATCCGATCTTGCTCGTTGACTTTGCAATCTGAAATGAAATCTTCGTCTTCATGTTTTGGATATTTTTTTATTGGGTAGTAGAAATAAAATGTAAATAAGGATTCTATAATGTTAATTCAAATTGTATTTCTTTATCGATGGAATAGAATCTATTTAAATTATGTTATTAGATTCTAACTTTATATTATACAGTTACATAAAATCATCATTCCTATTATTTATAAACATGATAGCAATCTATCTTGTGTGACTTAGTTGGTCTGGTCGAGTTTTAAGGTTGTTTCCTCGAAACTATCTTATCTGGACAAAGATGATGATAACGACCTAAACAGTTGACATTTTCAACGAAAACCATTGATTTCTGTTCTTATCGTGTTCAATTCCCCCAGCAAAAATGGTTTCCTCCATCTTTTTATACCTTCTGGCATCAATCTTCTTGCTTGCACTGATCATTTTCTCCTGCTATCGCCATCTTTCCTGCCGGAAAACTCGCCGGAAAATGCGGTCAACACTCCCGGGATTTCTCACGTAATTTCTTAGGCGAACCCAGAAGAAATAGGCAAAAGGGTCGTGTTCTCTCAAGCCAAAGCCATGAAACTGATTACAAAGAAACTGATTTGCTGAGACAGCTTCGTCACTGTCAGCATTTCTTCCATTTTGCCTGCGTCGATCCATGGCTCCGGCTCAACCCCTCGTGTCCGGTCTGCCGAAACTCTCCGGTTCCTCCTCTCTGACATCGTTCGATCGAGATGGTGGTCTTCGTTGGCAATCTCATGAACAAATCATAGTCGTTGACTTGTTCTTCTTTTATAGATATTTGTTCATTGGGAAATACAGCTAAAAAATGGCTGAAACTTCTAGGAAGTTTGAACAAGAGGATAGATGATTATCACTAGAATCTATTTTAAGATGGATTAGAAGATTCTGACAAATATTATAAATTTAAATGAAAATAGAATTATTATAATTATTTGGTACAAAGCGTAAACAAATGGGGACAAAGAACATGTCTTGTTCTTGATCATTTTTTAGTTCTTCTCGATTCAGTTTCAGTTCTAGGTTTTGATTGATTTTGCAATAAAAATTTTGAAATTTTTGTTAATTTTGTATGTTTAGGTTCAGTTCTGATTTCAAATACTAATCAAATCTAACCAAGTTTTTGGCTTGGTCTGGTCCGGTTTTCTGTAACCGAACCTATTTTCACACCTGCAAACTATCAGTCAGTCTCACACAGCAACGTAATATCAAGTGTGACACTAATATACCCGGTATAAAGCAGAACAATTCAGTTGAACCCTCTCCAAAATGATGATCCAACAGGTCTGAGAATAAAACCGAAAGAATACTGCCGGGTAGAATCGATATGCAAGGAAGAATGAATAATCGAAGCTCAAAAATAAAGCTACCCAACATCACAAATCGCGTCAAGCAGATAACATATAGATCGCTAGTCCAGGGTGTTTTTTCGATAATCTCAGTGCAATCCGTAACAAATTCGTAGCTAAAAACACTATCGTAAATCCATCTTACAATAGCAAAATACTAACCTTGAACCTCTCTCTGCTTCTTTTTTACGGCCACTACACCGGGACAAGGAGGACCTGACAATGAACTACGCAGCAAGAACACTGTCAACTTCACAGAAAAACAATAATTCTTTCAATCAACATTAAAATTGAAAAGATGGGATTCGATCATTGGTGTAAAGGAAACGAATTCAGTTACTTGACTGAACTAATATGCCAATGCAATATAAGACATGTGGGCAATTAGTCTACTTTCTAAGATACACGCCTAGGCCAATAAACATTCAGAACGATGACCAAAATGTTAGATAAAAATTTGATTCACTGTTAGTCATCAGAAATATCATCTCCATTTATACTGACAACATTATCCTCTTCGACTGATTTATTTCGGGATTTTGACAATCTACCAGTTGATTTCGAGGGATTTTTAACCTTCTCCGCCTGCAATTCCAAGCCTTTTTCTGAAGGCTTTCGCTTTCTTTTCAACCGTGTTCTTCCCGTGTCATCAGCATTATCATGTCCTGCATAAAATAAGATGTCTTGTATATATACAAGTGTTTGTAAACTTTCAACATAAAGTAAACATTTGATTACGAAATATACAACTATTTATTTTAGAGTAAATAATAATTTATACCATGAAATATAGAAATAGTTATAGTAGATAAGTTAAACTTTAAAAGTTGTCAATGAAAACTTTGAACTTTACTATATTTGCAACGAATACTTATTCATCATGTTTTTTACTAATTTTAACGATGTTTATATATTTAATTAACACATTATGTTAATAAATTATAATAAAAAAAGTTAAAAATATTATAAATTTATAAAAATGATTGTTTTTTATGAGGTTATATTAGTTAAAATTAGCATAAAACGTAATAACAAGATGTCCATTGCAATTATATTAAAGTTCAAAGTGTTCGTTAACGATTTTTAAAGTTCAAGTTATTCGTCGCAACTACTCATATAGTTTATGGTGTAAATTGTTATTTATATTTTATTTTATAATAATCAAAATAACAGATCAACCATTTCAATGTTACTAAATTTTATTTTCTGACATCATTGGTAGCTTTTACCCATTTTCGCTGCATCCTAAATTATGATTTTTCACTCAACTGCAATCAAAGGCGACGACTTTTAATAGCTATATTTGCTAGAAAGATTAATTATATACTGAAATGCTATTATGTTCAAAATGGTCACCTTCATTTGGACTCGGCGAATGATTTGTTGTATGCCCATTTGGTCTACCTTCCTCAGAAATAGGAGATGCGGAGTTGTTGTTATCAAGCATTTTAGAAGAAATTTCTGCGCATTTGTCTCGCTGCTCAGGTGCGTCAGGAACTGGAATAGCAGGCAAGAAACATAGTTCTTCTTGCGACATATCTGAATCACTGAAAGCCGATTCGTTATCTAATGTCACAATATCAACTTCTTCGTTTTGATTCACATCAGGTTCCTTGACCTGCAAGCACAAATTTTTTGGTAAAAACAAGACAAAATAGTTATAAATCATCGTATCTAAAGATTTCATAACTAAAGATTAGTTAAATTTTATGTATAATCCAAAGAGATGGTAAATCATATAATTTTAACAATCAAATTATACGAATGCAGACAAAATATGAGCCACCCAGGAAATGCAAACCTCTAACCTTTTCAGTCTCCGGATTCAGATCAAACTCGTCTTCTCTCTCAACATATTCTTCATTTTCTTCGAGTTCTTTGAAATCGGGAGCAAAAGCACTCCAATTCTCAGTATAATCCTTAGCCCAAATGTAGACCAAGCCAGTGAGAGAGACAGAGACGACAATTGGGTGAACTGGGTGCCAAGCTAAATCGATTAAAGCTTCTTTTGGTCCTTCGAGTATCTTAACAAGATGGCCAGCTCTATCCCATACATATATCTTATGCTCTCCTTTACTTGCCGAACCTCCAACTACCCACTCTCCATCCCCACTGAAACACGGTGCTTTCCAATGGATTCTTGTAATGGAGTCCTGCAACTCTCTGAAAAGTATTAAGCATTTTGATCCAACAGCCTTCAACTTCTCAATCCCGTCAATCTCATCGAGTTTTTCACTCAATTCTTCAAGAAATTTAACTCCGTTTTTCGCAGGCAGAAGATTTTCGTAGATTCTAATCGTGCGATCATTAGAATTAGTGAGTAAATACTGTCCGTTCCGGCTGAACACAATGTTTTTTATCACAGCAGCGCCAGAATTGTGAATGAAACCCCAAATTTTGAGACTTTTATAATTGATTATCAATATTTCACCTTTGGAGTTTCCCACATAGACCAGATCTCCATTCTTGTCGAAGCAAGCAGCAGTAGGAGTGAAAGAAGGAATACCATCAGACAATTTACCACGTGATGGAGGACCAGCTCCATTGTCAGACTCAGGAACTGAAACTGGAAGCATAGTTATATTTCCTGTCATTAAATCGACAATCATTGGAGCTGACGAAAGAGGACATGCTAGACAGAGTGATGGAGTCGAAGAGCCAGGATGCAGACGGGCTTGTAGAGGGGTTTGTTGGAGCGTCAATCGTACGATTTTCTCACCACTGGTAACATTCCAGAGCGTTAGTGACTTGTCGGCTGCCGATACAAGGACCCGGTGACCGTTCTTGGACCAGCAGACACTAGTAATAGCACAAACACATTCATCATCTCTCAGCTCTTTAGCAATGCCTCTGGTTTCAAAATCCCAGATTACACAGTTTCCATCTGAGCATCCAGCTGCAATTATTACATAAAAAATTACAGAATTAGTGAGCAAAAGTTCGTTGAACGATGCAAAAATATCATATCATATAGTTGAATAGTTCACGCCAATATTTTTTCTTATGCAACGATGTTGAAATACTGAAGTGTGACATTACAAGAATAAAAAGTAAAAAGAATTCCTTTTGATTGTTCTAGAAATTTTTATTTAGAACAAAAGAGCAGACGTATTTGCAAGTGTGGTTAAGAATGAGTGCGCCATGACACAACTATTTGCAGTTTTTTTGAGATGATGTTTGATGGAATCAAAGAAAAAATTCAAACATTTGCTACACAGAGCTCACGTCATTGATCATACACAGTGAAGAACCAGCCGGACTTAAAACGGCATGAATATCATCCTTAATTTCATCATTCATTCAGCAACGCGATTAAGCAGCTAAAATTCGCATTTTTTCTTCTACAATTATAAAATTTCCACACTACAAAAACAAAAACCCCGCAAAAAAATTGCAGAACCTCGCAGAACATAAGTAGAACATTACAAAAAAAAAAGACATGAGCATCAGAGACGCGAGAGAAATACAGTTTCACCTGCAAGAAGGGTACCCCGGCGGTTAAAGGCGATGCACTTCATCACCCCATGCTCTAAGTACTCTTCAATCACCTCCGGAAAATCCCCTTGCAGCGGATCTCAAAAATCGAAGGAAAAAAAACAGAAATTAAGTTCAGGAAATTCGATTTTGAGAGAGAGAGCGAGAGAGAGAATGTACCGATTATGGAGGCGTTCATGCTTCTCAAAAACACCCTGAAAATCGGCTCAGGGCCTGAAATAACCTGAAGTGAGCTTTCCGAAACTTGCTAGAGGAAGAAGAAGAGAGAAAGCCCGCCCGTTTAAATTTCTCAAATCTATAGAATCCGACCCAAGTTACGGGTCGGGTTGTATCGGGTCACAAAATAAATGTGAAGGATTTAATAATTGATTTTCTGCTCGTGGAGGCTTAAACCCTAGTTGGGGCGTCTGCTTCTTGGCCAGTCCGATCATTCGAATCACTAGAATTCCTGATGCGATTGGATTTAAGTTTCTTCTGGAGTTTTCCATTTGCTAATCAGATATAGGAGTTGGAATTTACCTGTTGAGTGAGATTACGAAAGGTGTGGGAGGAAATGACGAGAGGGTTGGTAAAGCTTCGTCATCTCTTGTCTGATTCTCTCTCTGTCAACAAAAATTGGCAGCAGCAACAGCGGCTCATTCGCAGTCTCACTAGCATGGAATACGATCAGGTTTTAGAGCCTCTTTCCTGTTTTGGATGAAGAAATCTGGAAGTGTTTTCGTTTTGTTCTGTTTTCTCCATGTGTTATTTTTCGGCCTCTCTTACTCTAACTAGACGGCATTTGTTTGTCGGGTACATTGTATCCTAAACTAGTTTGAAATTTCTGCTACTTGCAATGGAGGTGTTATTGAAATTCGGCCATAAAAGTTACAAATAATCAGAGAAACTTTTTTTCTCAAGATTGTCATGAAAAATGCGCATACAATTTATAAGAAAAAGATGACGATTCCCATAAGAATTAACATGACAGTTAGCTAAACTTACCAGAGGTTTCCCATTTAGCTTCAAATGGTTTCCTAGATGCGTAATAGTTCCTATGAGATAACTGTACACATTTTGTTTTGTTTATCAATTCATGAATTCTTGTTTCTATTGTTTTTAAGTCGCAAGTCTAAATCCATTTACGTGCTTGCAACTACATGTTGCATTGAAACCAAGTGTTGGTTATTGCTCTGCTGCTCATGCAAAATGTTTTCCTAAGGTGCCTTTTAATTAACTTTCTATATCCCTCATGTTTTTCTTTGAACCCACCACTGATAGGCTCCTTTATTACAATATGCAGGGGATGCTAGCAGCTGATGGTTAGTTTTCCTTTTTTTATTTGTTGATGCTAATTTCTGAATTTTAGTTAACACAGCGCAAGCTTACATCCTGTATTGTCCTTGCATTTAGAATAATATAAAGAAATGATTTTTGATTGAGAGATGTTTTGCAGAGAGTCAGTACAATTTTCGTAATACTCTTGTTTGCGGAAAGATTTGTTTGCGAGTTATTTCTTGGATAGTCATTTGAGAATGATGAGCATTTTTTGTTGTATCTATTTTCGTGCATTTTATTCTCAATTAAATAATTTCTTTACCCTTGGTTGGTGAGGAGACCTGACTTTAAACTTTTCTTTTCTTAAATTACAAGGAAGAATTCTCGTGCAGTGATTAGTTTTAACAAATATATCTGGTGACATTCATCTTGGCAGGCAATCTTTCCAGAAGACAGGAGGCAAGGCAATTCATAGTTGGTATTTCAACTTCATTTAAGGTTGTACAGACAAGTGGACCAAGCAGCTGGAGTTCATGTTACTCCCGATTCATTTCTTCAAGGGCTTCAGAGAAAGGACAACAAACATCGTCAGAGGTTCTATTTTTGTTCATTTTTTTGAAAATCACATTGAGTAAAAGGGGTTCTTCTTTATTTATTTTGTCCATATTCGAAAAAAGAACTTATCTTGAAATATGACAAAATAGGTTATAGTCCAAAAGTTTTAAAAACGGGTTGTAAATCTTGACATCTTTTTTGAAGGATAAATATAGGATTCAAATAGGTCAACGTATTTTTATAAAAATTTCTACTATTTTTACAGCATCAGTTCTTCTTTATTTATTTTGAGCAAAAGATTATTGCACATAAGAAAACAGAGAACACGACAATGGACTTGTTTAAAAAAGAGTTGCAAATTATAGCGCCAATTTTAGTTATGTACATTACAATCGTGATACCTTTTTTTGTCAATGACCATTTAAAGAGCGTCCTAAAAAATTGAAACTTTGGACTAGTTTGTGCTAACAAACTAGAGTTCTTTGTGCTTTTTTTCTGATACATTTGGCAATTTTGGATGTGCAGTCTTCTAATTTTGCTCATTTTCTTTCCTTTTCTTTTCATTATAGACAAAAAAAGATGTATCAACCGTTGAGGATCCCTTTGATGCTCCTACATATAATATTCCACAAAAACCAGTTACATTTACTGAGGGTGCTTCCTACAGTATTATCATCCTCGCTGGGCTAGGGGTTGCAGCTGCAGCTGGATATGGTGTTTTTAAGGAGCTTATATTTCAGCCAAAAGAGTAAGAGTATAAATATCTCGTAGAGCTAGTGTCCGAAATATGTTGAGGTTTTTTTATTCATTGCGCACACTGGCTTTTGAACTAATATTCCTATAGGTACAAAATCTTTGATAAGGCTCTTAAGAGAATTCAAGATGACAGCCAGGTACAGATAATATTGCTATTTGCTAGTTTAAATGAGTAACGATTGAAAAACTTTGTTGTAAAGTGTCACAAATGAATGTTGTCTTGTGGTGTTCCAATGCACTCTTTACATTTCTTCTTTGTCATAGACAATGGATTCAATTGATTGAGTACTTGTCGTGCATATTCAAAAATTTAGTGTCGCATACATATGGTAGTGCTATTTCTGCAAGTATTTGTCAAAATATTACTGAATTATATGTAAAATTTGCATTTTTATTTGTTCTGTTGGGAGCATGTTTTTATCTGGTGCTGGTCTTGTTAGATAAAAATATTTCTTTCTTGCTCTTACTACCTAGGATAGGCCCACTCAGATATACATCTACCTAATGTTGATACTGACTATCATATATTTGTTACATTTCTTTCATGTTTCTCATCTTTGCCAGGTTAGAGTAAGGATTGGGTCCCCCATTACTGGATATGGCCAGGAAAGCAGAAATCGAGCTGCTCGACAACGAATTCCTAATCGGGTATGGACTGATGAAGATGGTGTAGAGCGTGTGGAGGTAATATTTCTTTTCTTTTTTTCTCTTGTTCTAGCTTAACTAAATTTAGCAGTGTAAAACTTTTAGAGCAGTTGTTGCCTCAACTCTCCTCTCTAACTGGAAAAATTACTTCACTCATTTTTTTTCTTATTTAAAAAGATAATTGTTTAACTACATGCGCACACTATTACGTAGGTCAACTTTTATATTCGCGGGCCGCATGGGAGTGGAAAAGTATATACGGAGATGTTCAAAGATCAGGTTGACAAGCAATGGAAATTCACATATTTGATTGTTGAAATAAAATCACCGTCGCAAGCTCAGTTGATTTTGGAGTCCTACATGCCTGCATGAAGAGGATTTTAACTCCACCCGGGCAACTTATCTTCCGGTAACTTTATAAATTGTTTTAGCTCATGTTTTGTACAATTATGCACCCTTTTTTTGTAGATCTATTCTCACTTTTTTCTTGTTGCGGGTTGTTGAAATTGCCCATTTAGTTTGTTCAACTTTTGATTCATAGTTATATGAATCTTGGCTGGAAAACAATCATGGGTTGTTCAAAATAAATAGGATAAAGATCAAGTTACCCTATCATCTATGTGGTATCTGTAAGAGAACTCAAAATTTAAATATTGTCAATAGACATGTTGAAGTTATACTCATTGTTTGAATGATATTCGCCGATTTGATGAATATCGTTAAATCGGTGAAATAATAAGAGTTTTGTCAAAATTATAATAAATTTAAGATGTTTATTCATAATTTTTAAAGTTCAGACTGTTCATGGTAAAAAATATTCTAATAAAATTGATATTTATTCAAATAAATGAAATTGTTTTTCCTTAGAGCAACTGAAGGCAGCTTTTAACAAGCGGTCTTTAATGCCATTTTAGGAGTCCAGGTTGCTTCAAACGTGGAATGAAGAGATAGTAGTGCCTTGATTGTAGCCCCGTCTTGCAAGAACTATGATGCAGTGGGACAAAGCATGAAAAGGCCTTGTAACCGACTTAATTTTGGGGTTGCCTGTGAAATAAAATGCTTCGTGGTCAAAGTTTCAAATCTCTCTCAATTTTTTTTTCATTTTTCAGAATATTTCCAGCAATAAAAGCATGAGTTATGAAGTATATATTTTACATCTGTATATAATGCTTTTAAAAATAATTTAAATTGGCTTGAACAGTTGAACGTAAACCCAGTACAAAAATGAACCTCTAGTTTCTACCCTTTCACCAAAGCTTCTACAATGGTCAGCCTAATACCGTCTCTGTTATTGCACTCCCTCGAACACCGGATTCTATATGGATTTCATCGGTGTAAGAGAGCAAATCTTACCGAGAAAACGTTATTTGCCAGGCCTACCCTTCGATCGTCTTCGTTTACCAAGAAGCTTTAGCATGTTGTCGGTGACATCGAGAGGGGTATCATCGTCTTCTTCATCATTTTTATTATTGTCCGAGGTTTGAGTCAACCATGCCAGAGCCTCTATAGCAGCTTCTCTCTCAGCAAGCTGTTTATTTTTCTTAGGTTTACCAACGAATTGCATGCCCTTGAACTCTACCAAGGCTCTGAATTCATTGGTCTTGAGGTGTTTGGTTTTGTATTTTGGAG
Source organism: Begonia fuchsioides (assembly GCA_003255005.1). NCBI lineage: Eukaryota > Viridiplantae > Streptophyta > Magnoliopsida > Cucurbitales > Begoniaceae > Begonia > Begonia fuchsioides. The sequence continues at coordinate 192,934 of QAOC01016895.1, forward strand.
GGGTGTGTCCTGCTCTCATCAGCAAGGTTTGAAGTAAACTCTTTGGATTCGATCCGTCTCTGCAGAATTTTCCTTCGTCGTTTGAATTTTTCGGCTTTCGGTTTTCCCTACCGAATACGAACCTCCCTTCGCATAGGTCTCCCGATACAAGCTCTTGAACAGCGAGCATCAGGTACTTCCCTTCCTTGTGAATGTCGAGCTTGGGGTCTTCAAGCTGTGAAAGTCAAGAAGACGGGCAAATCATCAATGCTCAGCAGAATATGAAAAAATAATTATTCATCGACTGCTTAAAAAACCCAAGAAAACGAAAGGAACGGCAAAGATGGTATAGATAATTAAGAAAATGCTGCTAAGTGATCATAGAGTTTTGAGTTTTTAAGATTTATTGGTTGTGTAAATCTCTAGACATGGATTCTTCTCTCATCTTATATTGTAATTCTCTATTCTTGAAATATAATTTGTTTCTTATAAATAAAAAAAACATCAATTCCGAATGTCTAAAATAAAGCTAGAAAAATCAACCTTCATTTAGAATTCAAAACTTAAGTCATGGAAGGTAAAGAAATCAAGAAAATCTGAGCTAATATTTACCTCGTGCTCGAAAATAAGGATTAGTTGTCATGCTAAACAAAACTAACTAAAATAAAAAGGAATAGCAGTAGTACTATTATCCTCGTCCTCAAAAATAAACTTCTCTGCATGTTGATGAGACTAATAACTTCTCTACGTGCTGATTCTACTACTTTCAATGTTCAAGTAGAGTCAAATAAACGCACCTTTCTCTCAATAAGCTTAACAAGTTCTTCTTTAAGTTTCACGTAGCATTCAGCCAAACTAGGGTCCATATACAAATCGATATACCCGTCGAGCATTTTCATATGTCCTTTCTGAAACGGGAAAAATGTTGATGTTAGAATCCCCCAGTCTCATATAGAGAACTCGACTTAGGAATCACCTGAACACCATGGGATAGAGCTCCACCGAAAAGGATCAAAATGGAATCCGATACCGCAGTTGAATCACGCACAAAAACAGTGTTGACTTTCACTTTTTCCCCAAAGACCAGCCATGGATAAGGAATAGTCTGGAAACGTGCATTCACAGAATTCTGAAACAAAAACCAACAATAGCAATGAACATCTATAATCTCTAACATGATATATTGTGCAGATTGTTGAAAACTTAATATAAAGGTCTTTCATGTAACTTCCAATAAAAATAGGTGATTTTCAGGTATTTTTCCCTTAAACTCGTAATTGAAGCATCAAACATACTGGCTTTAAACAATCATATATACACTCACTGCATAGAGTAGGACTTGACCGTCATCCATTGTTTTGAAAGACATGGATGTCTCTCTATGCTGCCCATCAAAGAAGAAAAAAGATGATTTTAATACATTACCATGTTAAACAAACTTGAAATAGAAAAAAAGGTATAGAAATTGAAACGGTTCTTTACCACTACAGATGCTATGCCAGGAAAGAGGCCAGAACAAATGATTCCACGAACAAGAGACTGGTTATGACTTAAGCTATTATTAACACTTGCATTTTCATCTACCAATCCAGCTTCTCTTAAAATGAAGCTGAATTGCTTACGAAGAGAATGAATTGCTTGAAGAGTTTGTGCAGAAAGAAAATTTCTCCAACAATACTCGTAGGTCGATCCTTCCCTTTCTGCGTCTTTCCATCCTTCAAAAGCACGAACAAGAGCCATATGATCACTATAGTCTTTTGCAGAGAACCTAGATTTGGCTGTCCCTGCTAACTAAATCACAATAATTCAAACAAATTAATTCATAGTTGGTTAACCTGGAAAATCAGATTTAAGAACTAAACTTTTGTGACATCAGTCCATGTAAAATAAATGAAACATGGAACAATTTAGCATTACCATATTTTGAAAGAAATACTATTAAATTGCAAATTAAACTTTTAGTCATGAATCTAACCAAGTAAAACCCAATAAAATAAACATCCAAAAGACTGAGACGTAACAAAATGGAGATTTTACAACAGACCCATTTTTCGTAAGTAAAGCCCCTTTTATAACACGGTAGAACCTCCCATAAACTCATAGGACTATAGATCAATAGCGCATGAGCACGGGTAAATGATATGAAGCTGAATTTCAAAGTAATGCTCTGATTTTATTAATCTGAAACTGTGCAATAGTCACTAATCTTGTATCTGATAGTGAGAATCACTGTGTTAAAGCAATAATACAGACTATTATCACAATCACATAGGAGCTTAAAAAAATCATTGGCCAAACAAATAAACTGAGACGTAATTACATGTGCAAATGTAACATTAATTTTCACACTTACGTCTTTCTTGTTTTGAGGCAAAAGAAAGGGATCTCTAACGCTAAGTCCAGACACTATCGTAAGAACAGGATCAAAGCAACGAAATATAGCTCCCATGACCAGCATTTTCCCTAATTTAGGATCCACTGGAAGAATGGCCAAAAATTTCCCTGTTTCGTAGTATTAAAGAGAAATGAAGAGAGGAGACAGAGAAAACAAAGGAAGATTAAGCATATTAAAAAAGGATGAAAATGTAACTACCTAGATTTGTCAAGTTCTCCTTCTCATCAAATGCTCCAATCATCTTCAGGAAATCAATGGCATTTTGAACCTGCAATCCACTCCTTTTATCAATTCTCACCATCAATTAACTCTATATTAATGCAATGAAGGACGAGAAGGGACTAACTAAGATGGTAAACCAATTTACAGGGTAGGAACTATTGGCTAGATGTTCATGATGCTTTTGTAGATGTTATGGGAAAATTTACACCAAATTACAATATTTCAACATTAAGGTCACCAACAAGGTTACTAAAAACAAACTAGAAATCTCCTATCTACATCCACTTTCACTCGATATTTCTTATAAGCAGCATACATCGCAGCTATCTTTTTGTGCGTATAGTGCTGAAAAGAGTTGTGTTTTTAACACACCCACTCCTCCATAATTTTTTTCATCTATATGCTTTTACTAATGAAAAATCTTATTGAGGGGGATACTATCTTTCTAATCTTTGAGAACATCTTTTCTTTGTTCTGAGAAAAAATATTATAAAAATTTGTTCGATAAAAATTGTACAAAGGAGCAGAGAAGCTTGATTTAGATGGAGCTAGCAGTAGTAGGTTGAGATGGAACACTAAAACCTAAGAAGATATAAGATAATTCTTTTTCATGATTTGACAGACAATCTTCCAACTACTTTAAAATAATTAAACGGTAAGATTTTTTAAGCTAGGTCAAATCATAGAGAAGATTTAATATAATTACGCACAACTTCAGATGTATCCTCTTAACAAATAACATTTAATCCACTGTAACTAACAAATTGAAAATAAAGTACTCATGTGAATCCACTAAAGGGCGCAACAAGATGACAATCAATGATATATTCATCTTTCAGGAGGGTCATCTAATGTCTGAACAAGAGTGAATTTTGGAAGGATAAATTCTGAAGTTGATTCTTATCAAGTACTAACTGGGAAACTATACTTACTGTCAGTGGCTCTGGAGGCTGCAGAGCAGCTGATAAGAACTCTCCTACACTACCAACCTGCAAACTCTTTATTTGCAAGCAAAGGGAGTTCAATGGAGTTCTTAAAAGCTCAGGAAGCTGATATTCAGTAAAGGCTTCGTAAACACACATTGGGTACAGATGGTAACATTCACCTGGTTGAACACGGCCAGCTCTACCTCTCCGCTGCAATGTATGAGTCGCGATCATTGAATTAGTAACTAACTTAATATGGCAGCAGTCAAGAAAGATTGGTACATTAATTCAACCTTGTAAAGTCATAGATAGACAAGCACTCACACATGTAAAATTGTGCTATAATGAATAAAATCTAATGAACCAACTAAATTAGAAAGCATTTCAAGTAATAGGTGCTCCTTATAATTTTTCTCATAAAAAACAAACCATCGATCATGTAAGTTCAATATTATTCACAATAATGCAAAAATCACGAGAGAAAATAAGCAAGCAGACTCACTTGCAAAGCAGATGCTTGTGATATCCAGGAAGGTAACAGACATGGAGTGTTATTCAAAGCATCATAAGTGGTCTCTTTGGCTTTACCACAGTCAACCACAAATACAACATCGTTAATGGTGATGCTTGCTTCTGCCATGTTGGTTGCAAGAATCACTTTCCTTATGTTAGAATGTGGTTTTTCAAATATGAGTTTCTGAAGAAGAAAATCAAAAGAGAAAATGCTGAAAATTGATTTACAAACATCAAATATGAAAATTATTGATGGAACTACAAGACTGTAAATGCTGAACAACTTTCAGCCACAACAATAACTTTCCCAGAGAAGTCATATCTACATGTGGTTTTCATGATCAAGCATTTTTAGCACAAGTATGAATGTTTAACGTTGAACTCTATGTTTTGAAAGAGATCATGCTACATTTTTTGTGCAAAAACTTCAAAGCAGGATCTCCTTGGGATACGATATAGCATTACACAAATTTGACATTTAACAGTTTCTAAAATTTTATCCTAGTGTAGCTCTAAAGTGAACCTTTTACATGAAGTATTCAGACGTATTTAGAGCTGACAGTTTTTGGAAATCCCCAGTTTTAGTGAAAAATACACCATTAAATCTTTTGCTATTCTGTTGTGCAATAATCCTGTTGCACACACATGTCCCTTTCTCCTAACAAACAATACTATAACCTTTGACACCAAAGCAAAACCTCGTCACAATCAGTAAAAGAGAAACATTTTTCACCTGTTCGGTTGTTGCCATTGAACCATGACACGTTAAAAGCAAAATCCTGTTAGGATCTCCTAAAAGGGGATGGGCCCTAAGTTGATCCCTCAAACTGCTAATATCTTCCCATCCTGTCATAAAAACTAAAACAGCACCGGGACGTTCCTTTCGACAAATGTGGCACAACACAGCCTCAATCAGATTAAACCCAATGCACTCAGGTGTCCAACAAGACAGAGAGTCACGTGCCCTGGGGCTATATTTCTCAAAGGTTGATTTACTAAGAGCATCCTGCATAAAAGAACAATGAATTAGCAGAAATTCTTTACTTATGGACTACAATCAGAACCATGTCTGGAAAATGTCTAGCTGGGATTGGACCCTGAGCTTGACTAAGCTCAATATGTCGAATCGAGTTGAATCAGGCCATCAGAAGCGGTTGTAACTAAGCTTTTTATAAATCTTATTAGCATGTATTACATAATTATTTTTTAAATTCTAAGAACATTTTATATTGAATTTGTATAATTATTTATGTTAATATTTAATATATTTATTTACTTGTAATGTAACTTCATATAATATTTTAAAGTTGTATTAGTAAAAGAGTTCATGGGTATTGTGACATTATTCCCTGTGTATCATCGTTGTCAGATCATAAAAAATGAATACGTTGTATTCTTGCTTGTACTTTCTAGGCATAAGCTCGGCAAATTGCAAATGTGGTAGAGTTCTTAGAAGACTTCTTTTTTTTTTAACTGAGCTAGAGATATCTTATAAAAAGACATACTTAGAAAGACCCCAAACCGAACAAACCATGTACTACTTTTTACTTAATTTTCTTTATTCCTAACATAAGTCAATGATGTTGTCGCAATAAAATCATTCCTTTGATAATGATGTAAATGAAGACAGCCCTAACCTTCCAAATCTTTCAGCATAAGAATTTAGAAAGGTCTAAGAGCACCATACCTCCACAAGAGTAGAGATTTGATTTTTCCTTTTGCGAGGGGCTAGTTGTTTCTGTGTCTTCCACATTTTCTCTTGACCATAATCATCAATTTGGTTGAAGGAAGTCAGTTTATATCCTGTGATTTCCAATACATCTTCCAAAAAGTGAGCTCTCACAGGATATGTGAAACCCTATACAAAAAGAAAACAATAAAAATATTAAATGAAAATGACCTTTACACATCACACAAATGAAAAGGAGGAATTAAGTAGGAAAAAAGTAAAATAAAAAACTGAAATTGATCAAAATTGGAAAAATTAGATCAGCAAAAGTCTAATATTTGACAACTTGGATAAAACTTACAAACAAAAATGTATTCATAATCAAATCTTAATTAGTAATATATAGTATAAATATAGATCAAGTTCTAATTACCCAAGTGATGTCATATAAAAAGGAATATCATATATTGTGATGACATATATGAAATGTATCCACGGAATACTGCAAATGCTATGGGGAATATGAAAAAAAAAATTAAGATCAAAGTAGATTTTCATATGATCTTCCAAAAGTAACTCACATTAAGCACAATTGTTCAGCAATCACAAACTAAAATAGAATATATTAAAAATGATAGTTTGAAGTTTGAACAAGCCTCAAATTTATAGAGTTCACGAGCAAATTAAATAGTCAGTGAACATTCAAATAATATCTCCCAGCAGAATTTCACATTAACATCGTTTTGTTTAGATTAGTCAAAAAACTACAAATCTAACAAAACAAAATTAGCTTTCCAATCACCCAATGTGAATGAACTGTATGCCAATTGCCAAGAGACAAAATTCATCAAAAAATATTCTGGAATTTTGGAGGTTATCATCAATTAACACCACACTTCTTTCCTTTACATTTCAAATCAACTAGATCCAGAATCAAAACTGCAACATCAAGAGACGAAATTAATTGGTCCTCGATACACTTTACTTATGCAAAATGACCCAAGCCCAAAAATAGGGGTCAGGATAGGGGCAGAATTCGAATGAGAAATGTGACATTAAACTAGAGGAATGCATGGAAAAGGCACTTTTTGGGAGGTCCTGTTGATATGGGGAGCAGGGGATATTAGATGATTCTCTATATGTTAGGAAAGTATTATACCTGTGGCATCTATCTATCTATTTCTGGAAATAAGACATTAAAAAGTAATTGAGCATCTAAAATTACTCATTAACTTCTCTTTCATATCTTCATTACACTTCCCTGTTTTCATTTAATTTTCTGGTAGTTGAAATTTATCAGAAACCTGAAAGGTACTAATCAACTAGAAAAAGCTCATGTTTTAAGTCCAACTTACAGGTATGTGAATAGTTGGTGCTCCCCCAAAATAAGAAGAAAAGAGTTCAGCATTGAGTGTGGCACTCATCAAAATCAATCTCAAATCCCGACGCCGTGGAAGAAGCTCCTTTAATATAATCAACAGGAAATCTGATCTCAAGAGAAAGAATTGTTAGCGCCACAAGTATAATTTTCAAGTTGCTGAAAAATGATGGAATAACAAAACCAACAGAAACAACACCTTCATTCATGCCTCGCTCATGAATTTCATCCACAAAGACGTGAGTTACCCCATCCAGGTTTCGGTTACCTAGCAGTCGTCGAAGTAATATTCCACTAGTACAGTATAAGAGGTGGGTGTTCTTTCCTTTCATTCCTTCCAAACGAACTTTATAACCCACCTAACAAACAATCACTTGTCTTATAGATAAATAGCTTTTGTTAACTATAATAATCAACAAACAAACAGATGGACATGTATATATATGTATATTTCAGGAGGAATGCTTACTGTTTCTCCTAGAGGCTCCCCTCTTTCTGCAGAAACTCTCTCTGAAACAGCCATAGCAGATATTCTTCGTGGCTGCGTACAAATTATACTACAGAAAGCTCCCCGGCCAGATTCTATCTCTGACTCTAAAATATAATGTGGAAGTTGTGTGGTCTTTCCACATCCGGTCTCTCCAGAAATAACCACGATCTTCAATGACACCATTAAACATTAAAAACAAGTTCACAAACCTTGATGAAACAACATTATACCAGATAACTAAAAAAAACCTTCTACCCTGACTGAAACAATTTTATGCTTTAAACTCTTGTTCAGGAAAAATCGTGGAAAACAACATATCGATTTCATAAAAATGGTTCCTACTTTGCAATGTAAGATGTTCTTCCAAACTTTTTCCAGATAACTGAAACTTCTTTTTTAATAGACTTGAGTTGGAGGACAGGCTGATTTTCACCTTTTTTTCTCTACGTTTGAGCATATCGTGTTTTGTGCTGCAAACGCTTGTAAGATCTACCAATTGTAAGCTAAGGTGCAATGCCTTCTATGGATCATGTTGATGATTAACATTTTAACTTGGTCAAGAGTTAAATGCTCTATGTTGGAATACAAGGGAACAATATAAACAAGTTTAAAAGTTCTCATAAAAGGTCTTTCATTCCATGCCTTTGCATTTCAATAAAAATTTAATAAAATAGTTGGCTTTCTTATCTAGTTCTTTCGCTTTTTTTTTTAATTTGATAAGAAAGTTACAAGGTGCTATTTTTTTAAAAGCACCTCTTTGAAAGGGGGGCACTACCAGTATACATCAATCACAGAGATTAGAAAAGGGAAAACCAGAACTTCCATCGTCCATCACCAACAAGGAATTTAAAGTACAAACAAGTTTTACATTAAACCTGATTTTGCGCTATTGCCTGAAGCAGATTTTCCTTCTCCTTAAAGGATGGTAAGGATTTTCTAAATTCTAGCATCTTCTTGCCTTCTGGAGATTCCTAATAAAGCAAGTCAAACTATTATAACATTACATTTATAACGAAGCACCTTATTCTGAAATAAAGATTTATAAATTGAGGTACCATGTAAATGGTATAAGAAGATGAGAAATTCTTGCTGGAGCAGAAACAAATCAAAATTTATCTCTTTTTCACAAATTATTGTCAAAGCCAACAAATTTATTCCTCCAGACAAGACAAAACCCATAAGTGCTAAGTTCATTATTGTTATAAATCTTAAACCATAAGAGAATCAAAACACCTTCCCAGAAAAAATCTCAAAGCCAGGCAGACGACCTACATATAACACCCAACACAACCAAAACCTCAATGTCCGACAGACTGACCTCCAAATAACTCCCAACACTGCAAGTAGTAGAGGTACATTTCTTTGCTAGAAAAGTAGATTCGGGAATGCATAGCGCCTGCGTTATTTTTTTGTTTTGAATCTTTATAAAAGGTCATAAACAATTGCAAAAACTCCCAACTCAAATGGATGATTTTAGAGTTACAAATTCCGAGAAAATGTCGCCACAAAATTTTTAAACAACCATAAAGTTCTTGTATCATAAGATTTCCCCCATTTGAGGGATTCAGATTTATAGCATATCAAGAAACAACTGGACTACATTAAATGGAACTGCCTTTTAAGAAACCATACATTTTTCATACACCAAAAACATACCAGCCATGATCGTTGCATATTTCGCATTCGCAAACTCTTCCTCTGAAGCACCTTTTCCATAACAGACCCATCAAGAAAAGCATCTGCATTCTGATCCACATTTTCATCTTCAATCTGCTTATTGAATTTGGTATCATCTATATGTTCAGTAGCCTTTCCATAACTCAATTGAATTCGATCAACATGTTCCCCCAGTAAACCTTCTACCCTCCTTTGCAAGCCTAGAGGGATGACCACCTTTTTAACCAACAATAAAGTCAATCAACTTAATGGAGCCATTCTGTTCGGCAGAAAAAAACAAATAATGTATATTAAAGATATTAATAAAGCTGACATAAGTTGTTACCTCTCTCTGTGGTCGCTTATCATCCAAGTCCGGCCGATAATTAGGAAGAGGAACCTTGCTTGCAACCACCACTTTTCCATATATCGCACTGAAAGCAAGAATTGCGAAATTGAAGCTAACCTAAAAAAATAAATGACAATAAAATACAATACAAAGAACAAAGAAATGTATCAAAAGATTATAACGTACCAGTGAATTCCCATCCTTTGAGCAAGGTTGGAGATTTGCTCATAATCTCTTCTATCTCTCTTGTCTCTGGATACAATTTCTTGGTCCTTTTCATTACGTAGTAGGAGGCTAAGTTTCCATTTCCACTCATCAATGTTAGCCACAGATGATGATGCCTACAACAACGCTTTCGATTAAAATTTATTAACATTATAAAGTTTCAGTCTTATACATCACAAAGTATTCATTAGGGATCTCCAGCAAAAAAATTAGAAAAAATGACCCCAAAATTCTTTGAACTTGAGATTCTCGACATGGTTAAGCTACTCCATTGAATTTAAATAAATAACCAATTTTCAAAATTCAAGAGTGCCCAATAATGTACAGAGATGTTTATCTGGCCCCAAATTATCAAGTAGCCGCTCAAAATTTTAATTATGTCAAAGTTCTAAGAACTTGACATTCACCCTGTATGAAAACCACTACTTTTTTTGCGGGAATGTAAACAACAATGGTAAATCCAAATACGACATGTTCCTATTCTCTCTTCTCTCTCGAAAAAAACATAACATAACCAAAAAAAAAATTTGTCATAATTAATGCTCTCGCATATTGGAGCATCCAGATATAATGATTTCCTTCATTGATGTTTTTACTTATTAGCAAGGAAGATAAGCTAAAAAGTTAAAGTTAATTGGAGATTGGATGTTTTATTGTAATATTGGATTAGGAAAAAGCAGCAAGTAGTAATCATTACTGCTTCAGTCCTACATACATGGGAAAAATGCATATGAACAATCTGAACTCAGTTTTCAATATGCAAACATATCCATGATAACGGAAAGAAAAGAAGGCTCAAAATTCAAAACAGCTAGCATACTTGGATTACTCTTGCATCAATAAAGGGAGAAAACGTTGACAAATCACCTTATTGTTTTCAAAGTCACACTCATACTCGTCGTCTGAGAATTGCTCGGCGGTATAGCCGCAAAGACCTCGTTTGCCTAAGAAGAAGCAACTATGGGACAGTGAAAAGTAGCCGAGCAAAGGAAGCAACCTGATGGCCGTATTATGCGGCCTCGATGAGAGTCCTTGATGAACAGCGTTGAGCAGAGAGCTTTCAGAGAATCGAAAGAAAAAACCTGATAATGGCTTCAGAAGATGCATTCTACGTAAAAGGCCTCAGGCATGGTGGCCTTCGCCCTCCTCAAAGTGACTCGAAAACCGCTCTCGGCTTGCTAGAGAAATGCTGAGAACGAAGGTTCAAAACGAGGGATTTAGCTAAATGCTAGTTATACAAATTAAAAATTAATAAACAATTTAAGGTAACGTCGAGACGTGACAACTTAGATAAAACAAAAGGTTTAATGCTCATTTAAACATGAATTTTGATTAAATAGGCCAAAATGACTACCAAATTAAAAAATAACTAAAATGACAATAGCAGGAAGATCTGAAGTAAAATTAAGGGTTAAATGTTCATTTGACCATGAATTTTGATTAAATAAGCCAAAATGAATATTAAATTTAAAAAATAGCCAAAATGAACACGGCGGATGACTAATAAGTCATGAAGCAGTACTTGGATCCGGGTATTCTGGGTAGGATCTGAGTATTTTTTAGTCTACCTGAAATTTAAACCTTTCTGAAATGTTGCTTATTTGGATCCGGGTATTTCAGGTACGATTCGGGTATTTTTTAGTTTTGATAAAAAAAATAGAATGTCATTGAAAAAAATCATAAAATTGATTCTTGGAGGGGCTGGGCTACGGGTATTAAACACGGGTATCGGGTATTTTTACAATATCTGGTACCCGGACTCCCTACCCGTTTACCCGAACTCGAAATTTATATTTGTACTCGTTAACCTACTCGTACTCGGCCTGGACCTTACGGTTTCGGGTCAGACCTTAAGGTCTGGTTCGGGTTTCCCAGCCCTATGTAGGATGCAGCCCTCTTCTGCAGACGGCCATTTCATCTTGTGGTCGGTCGATTTTTTATTTATTAAATTTAAAAAAAATGTTTTTAATAGTAAATATTATTAGAATACTTTGAATTTTTTTTAAAAAAAATCATCAACAATATACGATAGTATTCTAGAAAATTTTGTAAATTTTCATCAATTATACGATTTATTATAATTTTTTGAAATACAAAAAAAAAATCATTAAAAATGTGTATGTCAATAAAAAAAATTTACATCTTACAAATAAACTTGTATATTATTTGTCTTTGAAGTTATGAAATTTAAGAAAAACATTCAAATCAAAAGTAATTACAAGTCACGTTCATTAAAATCATTGCATGATTTTATGTTAAAACTCTAATGAACCATAACTTTACACTCAATGATCTTATTTAGACGCATAATATGTAGATTTTATAATGCTCGTCGCGATTTGCATGGTGGCAATTTTTGACCTCAAAAACCTCTTTTTATGAATCAATTATGCTTTTTCGATAAAAATCTAGAAAGATCCGAGTGTTATGACTATGATTTCTTCGTCTTCCACCATTAAATTTCCGTGCAGGTTGCATTGGTATTCTTCTATTGTATTTTTGGATTACTTCGTTTAATAAAAAAAAATTGTTATGTTTTTTACAATCAAATTTTTGTTATTATATTAAGTTGTAAAATTCGAGCAAACTAATAATTCGACCCATTTAAAATTGATTCAAAATTGAATTTGTTTTAAATCATTTTGTTGTATAATAGTGCAACATTGTGAGAGTTTATCTTTAAATTTAAAAAAAAAATGATATGCGTACCAAGGGTGGGCATCGGGTGTTATCAGATCGGATTGAAGCAAATTCAATCTGATCCGATAACAATCGGATAAAAAATTTTGATCGGATCGGATTCGGATGCTTGTGTCATCCGAATCCGAAACCGATCCGAATCCGAAACCGATCCGAATCCGATTAAAGAAATCGGATCGGATCGGATCGGATTTTTAAAAACCTGTAATTCAGAAATTTTCAGTTCTCCGTCGATTCCTCCTCTGTTCTTCGCGGCCGTCGTTGGAGGGAGACTCGGAGTCTAGAGCAGAGGGTCGGCGAGGCGGCTCGGCTTCGTCGTCGGAGTAGCGGAGTCAAGAAATTGGGACGGGTGATTTTCGGATTCCAAAATCAGAGTCGGGATGAATGATTTAGGGTTTCGATTTTCGACTTTCGACCGATTTGAATTAAGCAATCTGACTTTCGGATTGGATCGGATTGACTGATTTGGCTTTGAATCCGATAGCCAATCCGATCCGATAACGATCCGAAAGTCGGATCAAATGAAAAAATTTTCTACCGAATACCTGGTCTGATCCGACCGAATCCGATCGGATTGGATCGGACCGGATCTGCCCACCCTGCGTACTTATTATTAATTAATCTTTTTATTTTTTATAATAAATCATACCATTGACGAAAGTACATGAGCGAGTAAATCATTGTGCATGACCTCACAGAGTTCGGGTTCCTTTTAAACTTGAGAGTTAATTTTTCTAAACTATCTAAATTACAAGGTTTAATTTTATGGTTACAATAAAAAATAAATTACGGTTATTAAATTAATTTAAATATATTTAATGAATAAAAATAAAAATAATTATTTAAATTAATTTAATTGTATAGTAATATGTGAAGATATAGGAGAAGATAGTAACTAAACAATTACCTCTAAAATGTTTATTTTCTCAAGTTGTTTATGTACATATAGTTCTGTAATTTCAACGGTAAAGGTGCCTGTTTTCGGAAGATGGGGCACGAACCCTAGCGGAAGATGAGAGCTGTTGGGGGAAGAGCGGAAGCATATCCTCCATTTCTCCATGCTGTTTATGTATATATAGCCGCCATCGATGACCTTGAAGATGCTCTCGACGGTAACATCAGCTTCTTTTTCTGCAATTCCTATTCTTTCTCGAGTAAAATCCTCCTCTCATCCGGTCTGCGTTCCTTCACATCGTAATCATAACCATAATCATACTCAATGTCATCAGTTTCCTATCGATGCCGCTGAATCTTCTCATTCTTTTACTGGTATATCCTCCGAACGCATGACCATTTCCCGCGGTTCATCTGGTCGCGCCAATGACATGACAGTTTCAGAATCAAAAGAATCCGATTCGCAGCTCGTAGTTGTCTCCTTCTACAAATTTGCTGATTTCCCTGACCATGCTGATATGCGGAAGCCATTGAAGGAACTTTGCGAATCAGTGGTAGTTATTTCGGCACTTTCATCTTTTCAAATTAGTATTCTACGATTGAGGTTTTTCTCCCAATTGACAATCTTCATAGCTCCGAGACATCGGGTTGCTTTTTAATCATTTCACATTCGCTTAGTTATTCTTGCTCAGCGTGTTTCAGGTGGAATCATCCTTGCACATGAGGGAATCAATGGCAGCATATGTGGGACGCAAAATTCTGTTGAAAGAGTTCTTGAATTTATCCAAAGTGAAAGCCGCTTAAAGGGGCTTAGACTGGTGGAATCGCCAGTCAGTCCTGAGGATGAAGCCATACATCACGGGCACACTAGAGCTTCTCCTCTTGCAGCTGGGGAAGATGCACCCTTCCGATGGGACCACATTCGGGTTAAACTGAAAAAAGAGGTAAAATCATCACTAAAACTGAAAAAAAATTTAAGGGCTTGAGCCTACTTTCGTTCTTCGATTTATATCTTACTATGTTTGTGCAAGTATTACCATCGTATTTCAAATTACAACATGGAGTTTTTATATTTGTGATTGTTGTCTTTTTTGAGCAGATCGTTACTCTTGGACTACCCTCCATATCACCTATTGAAAAGNGTTCGGGTTAAACTGAAAAAAGAGGTAAAATCATCACTAAAACTGAAAAAAAATTTAAGGGCTTATCCTACTTTCGTTCTTCGATTTATATCTTACTATGTTTGTGCAAGTATTACCATCGTATTTCAAATTACAACATGGAGTTTTTATATTTGTGATTGTTGTCTTTTTTGAGCAGATCGTTACTCTTGGACTACCCTCCATATCACCTATTGAAAAGGTCGGAAAATATGTGAAGCCAAGTGATTGGAATGAGCTGATCAGCGATCCAAACACTGTAATTTGATTTTTTATTTCGTTCTTGGTGTTTGATATTTCGGTTACTTTGATCAGTTTTGCTGACTGATTATTTTCCTCTGTGCTATCATCTCCCTTTCTCCGTGTTGCACAGTTAGACTTAATATTAAACTTAAATTGGGTGAAAAATTTTACGCTGTCAAGTCTAGTAAAGTTTAATTTTTGCAAACCCTTTAAACCTTCCACACATTTTAGTTGGTAATTCTATATAAAATATGTCAGTTTTGTCAAACAAATAGATATGAGTTTTTTATACAACACGCTCCTGCATTTTTCTTGTTTGGTTAAATTGATCTTAAATTCGGTAAGACTAATCATACACTTTTTGGTGTTGAATTTCTTAGAAAATGATATTTAATCTTGTTTTCTCATAAATTATTAGGTGGTAATTGATGTGCGGAACAACTATGAAACTAGAATTGGAAAGTTTAAAGGAGCAGTGGATCCGTATACTACATCCTTTCGAGAGTTTCCATCTTGGGTGGATGATCAATTCAGGGTTTCTGAGCCAGTTAACGATCATACTAATCAGACCAGTGGACTTGAAACGACAAGTCCACAACATGGATTGCCACCGAAGGTTGCTATGTATTGCACCGGAGGAATACGCTGTGAAAAAGCATCAAGTTTTCTGCTCGCTAAAGGTTTTAAGGAGGTTAACTTATTCTTGAACTTTTTATGTACTGTATCCGTGTTCTTAGGCATGACTATAACTAAGCTGAGATCTGAACATTGCTAAATTCTAAGTGAGATACTTGATTTATTTGAGTCAAATATCTCCCCAGATAGATAATTCTATTCAAATCTAGTTGGTCTCCTTATTTTCATGAATTTGTATGAAAGGTAGACTCGATATAGGAAACTACAGAAATATGCAAAATGCAGAACCCACAGCCCAACTCTTACGATTGCAAATATGTATCTAGTTTTTGTATTTTCAAAGAAATTAATTAAAAAATTGTGCTTATGTTCTATCTTATACAGGTATATCACTTGGAAGGTGGGATTTTAAAATATCTAGAGAAAGTTCCAAAGACAGAAAGCCTTTGGGAGGGAGAGTGTTTTGTCTTCGATAAACGGGTCTCAGTAGAGCATGGACTGGATCAAGGAACTTTCAAGCTATGCTACGGGTGCAAGCAACCGGTCAGCGATGCCGATATGGAAACTGCAGAGTGGGAATATGGAGTATGTTGTCCGTACTGTTACTCCTCAAAATCCGAGGCTGAGAAGGAGAGAGCTAGAGCTCGACAAAGGCAATTTGAAAGCTGGGGCGTCATTGGTGGCCCGGACAAAGGTCGTAGACCCACACATAAACTCAAAACTGAAAAGAAAGCTTCCCTTTCTAGTTCAGTCTAGCAGTTACTTGAAAATCGAGGTATGTTCTTTTTTTTCAAGTAGAAAATGACATTTCTATTGGGATTGTCACTGTAATTTGAGGGAAATTTTTATTTTAAATGACTGATCAGGATAATGAACGAATCTATTTCTCTGAATCAAGAACTATATATTCTCCAAACAAATCTATGTTGATCCTTTTGGCCTCCTTTCCTTTTTGCTCTATTATTGTCCATATAGGTTACAAATAGCCGGTAAAGCTATGATAATCTGTTTCTCCACTTGTTTCCTTCTGAGAAATTGTTTAAAAGCACTATGTAGTTGTATTTGGACTGAGTTGGATTTTGAAGTGGGTTTTAGGTTTTTGTCGATTTTTCTACTCTCGTAGTTCGAACTGAACCCGAGATCCGGGCCGGTTCTACCCATCTCTAATAAGTACAGCCCCAAATGTTTTAACTAATTTTGTATTAGAGCATCTAAGTACTTGTGTCCTTCAACTAGATGCACGTTTCTTTTAGTTTAACATCTCAAAGCTTCCTTTGTATAAACTAGGGGTGAGACTCGTAGGATCGGGTCAAATTATACACGTTTGTCTATATCCATCCTAATTTTTATTTTACACTAGGTTTGTCTTCTTAACGTATCTTCTATGTACTTTCTGACGTGTTGAATTATAATTAATATAATAAATAATTATTTTAATTAAAATAATCAAATATACTTAACTAACCCATCACAATTTGATTGTTAGAAAGTACAATAACAAGTTATGCTAAGAGAATAAATTTAAAATTGATGGTTTGGTTTACAAGAGTAATGATATTACTTTTTATTAATAGAATATTATTTAAACATAGTAGCATTATTTATTTTCTAATTTGTCCTAATGCTTCCATGATATTTAGGGGTGGACATTGCTTCAGTTAAAAAACCAAGTCAAACTGAACCAAAAAAACTCGGTTTGTTTCCATTTCAATTATGAAAATGTGAAATTTGGATCGTAATCAAATTTCTATAAATTTTATAGTGAAACCGACTCGGTCTGATATAAAATTGACGGAATTCGACAGCCAACAATGCAGATTTGAAACCGATAAAAAAACCAGACCATGGTTCTTTGGTTCTCCTCGGTTCTGTTACATTTACCCCAAACCGAACCGTTTCACGCTTATTATGCCCACAGAACCGAACCGTTTTTCAACCATATTATGGGTTGGGCTTATGTGGGCTGTTACCGAATACCGATGGCCGTTCGGGATGTCCGAACGTCTTCGAGGTCTCCAACTGCTCGTCGAATTCAATACAACTGACGCACTCGCCTTCGTCTTCGCTTTATCTTGTTTCCGCCATTTTTGCTTAAAGTTTGCCTCGGTTTCGTCGTTAACGGGAGAATGATGAGATAGTTCCGCGCAGTTCTCTCTTAGAAGCCGAGGTTTCCGATTTAGGTTTCTACGTAAAGAAAAGTTGCGATGGCGACGTCAGCGTCTAAATCTTCATCCAGAAAATGGGCTTTGACGGGCGCAGCCGGCTCGTCAGGATCTGGTAAAGAAAGTAAAACTGTTGTTGATGTTCCTAATAAAGCCCCGGCTAGAAGATCTAGAAGCGTCAGTGCTTTCTCGAGAACCCGTGAGCCGGAATTTCCTGCGTTCTCTAATAGCAGGGATAATCCTCTCTTCTGGAACAGTGTTTCACCTTCGCTCAACGAAGTTGGTCCCAGAGTCGATGAAATTCCTACCAATATCAACGCAGCGAATCAAAAGTCTGCAAGCGGTGGTAGCGTCGATGATCGAAGAGGACGATCGGTTTCCAGAAATGCTGAATCTGGGAGTAAAATATCGGGAGATAGAAGTAGCTTCGGCCGGAGTTTGTCAAGGACGGGTCGGGGAACTCGAGAACGGTCAGTGTCCCGGCCACCCGCCTCAAGGTCACTTTACGTAAATTCCGAGGTGCTACGTCTTTCACGGTTACATTAGACACTTGCTTCTGAATAATATTTCGTCTCAAATAGATTAGAATTTTGATTGGATATTTTTATGTTTTGAGCAGAGTGAGGCAGAGCAAGTAATTGGAAAAATTGCGAATCCCAGACTTAATAGCAAACCAAGTCCCGCAGGCAGCACTGGTAGAGATGATGATTTAACGAGGAGGAGTTCAATATCGTCGGGTCATCAGAAAGACCTGCGAACCTGGTCCAGTCAGCATTCAGCATCTGACGCTGAAGATAAGTTTTCTGCATCTTCGATAAGGAATCATCAGGTTTACACATGTTTCTACAATTATATTGAATAAATATCACAATTCCTTGTGGAACCAAAGTTGTAACTGATATTCGGTCCCTCCATTATGGCTTTGTTTTAGTCTGCACAAAAGCTGAATTTGGAAGACAGAGCTTCCTCTTCAAGTTGCTTGGCTGGAGTCGAAGAGAAAACTATTAAAGCTGTTTGTGAGCAGATAAAGGTTAGATATGAGCTTAGGATAACATTTTATTGATTATTACTTCCTTAAGTCAGAGTGTGGAGTTGTATGAGAAACAAAAGGAGGCCATGATCAAATTATGGACAGATTGGGTTGATGGTTTTCCATTGTTCATTTGTAGTCTGCTGAAGGGAGTTATTTGCATGGAGATACTCCTGTTAGCAGTATTTATGAAACTATACAAGCTGAAATAAGACGTGCCATTAGTGATATCCAAAATGATCTCTCTAACGTAAGTTCTCTTTTTCGTTCTGGTATAGAATTGTTTCCTTCTTTTCAGTTGCTTCATGTGCTTCTCAGCAGTAAAGCTTACATTTTGATTTGCTCCTTGTGCTTCTACTCTCGAAGATTCTTAACTCATATATGAGCATATCTCCTTAAATGACCTGAGTTTCATATCATTCATATATTTTAAAAACAGTTTCTATAATATTTAGGAGTGAAACATATTTACTGATTAAATCATTGAATGAAATTCAAGTTTTTATGATGCGCTTAGACTGAAAAGTGTGGAAATGCTAAATTGTCAATATGCATAGTTGATAAGCTCGCACCTTAAGATTCATATAATCTATATATTTCTATGAAGTATACTTAGGACTCTTCAATGTATGATTTTCTTAAAAGTTTTAATTTCAGTGTAAAATTTTATATATTAATATGAAATTTCCTTTAAAGTTTTTATTGCATTGCACTAGTGTATTTTATTGTTTATGTAATTGTAATTGTATGGAAATTTTAAACGTTTCACTGGTATATATTTTATCTTTATGTAGTCATCATTTCTATAGGAAATAGAACTAGAAAAATGTACAATGCAAGGACGAATTTCAAATTAAGATAGTAGTGTTGGTCATAGTTTGACTCCATTTCTAATTATTTGAATTCAGGTCATTCAGAGAAGTAATGCCACTACTTTTGTTGGTGTCGATGTGCCAGATATCTCTTCTGATTCAAATCCTGGCGCAATGGATTTGGTTATTAGCATGAGAGGAGAGTGTGCCAAAAAGCTTGAGCAGGTAAAAATTACATTAGATTAACATTTTAGTTGTGATGTGGTTTGTGGTACAATCTATATTTGCATAATTGCCAAGCTTTTGAATAAAAGTATTTTGCATGAATTCAAGAGGAAAATGAGTACCACAAGTCTTTTTGGCTACTGAGTAATACGATGCCAATTGTCATATGTCATTATCATGACTTAAATTTAGATCTATGTTCACCTTAGGTTGTTAGGATAATGCCAATGTCCCATATAATTGATGTTTGCAATTCTATCATCTGTTGTGTTTTGCACAGGGTTTATCTGAAACATGATACTTTTTTACACAAAAAAATCACTACTTGTGAACAGAGTTTTGTTATGAAAAAAGGTAGTTAAATTTTTTATATTCTTTGCTAAGTGCATTAAAGAATAATTCCTAATTGAGTAACAAAAGCTATTAAAATAAAGTTTGAAATAAATAGAAGGTTTAACACATGTTTTCTTGGACAGTTTCTGTAAATGCATATTCATGATTTTTCTTCAACTTATAGTCTCAAGACCGAGCTAGAAAACTTCGGGCAGATCTCGCCATTGAAGAGTATCGTGGGCAAGAGCTAAGTAGGATCCTGAGCGAGATACTTCCTGAACCAAATATATCTAATGCACAGAAGAGCCGTATGGGAAGAAAAGTAAGCTTGCACTTTGAAAAAAAGTTTATTGTTATTGGATGTCCTTGATGCTCATAAAATTTTCATATGGTAATTGCTAATTGAACACTGTTCTACTAAGGTCTTTCTTTGCATGCTGTGCTTAGGCCATATTACTTGAGAATAATAATGATTTTTCTTTTATGGATTAATTATTTTGGATATTATTACAAGTTATTTTTATACACGAACTTAGATGAATTCTATTTGGTAACAACTTGTGATCTCTGCTTTGGTTTAATATTTTGGCGACTCTTGTTGTTATGACAATACATGGTTGCATTTTAATATGCATCAGTTTGAATACACTTTGCCTACGTTACAAGAGCAACAAATAGGCAAATGATTGACGACCATTGGTCCACATGGTATGGTATACTTGAAAATCTCACCTTTTGCCCACTAACCCTACAAAGCCATGCTTGGTTTGAATTCCAATTGAACTGTGTAGACTAACCAGATATTCCCAGTTATATTGGACGATTCTTTCTAGTTTATGAAATTGCTTTGTTCTGTTCTTGTTTCATTCCACTCTTCGATAAGATCCTTTTATTAGGATGTGTTGTTTGGATTAGAATAGGGATGGGGTATTTTTCTTGAAAGTCGGGACATATATAACACATCTATCTGCATTCCAGCTCTTGGCACTGTGCAATTTATGAACTTTTTTATCTTCTTTCATATCGACGTTGATATGGATGCTTGATATATAATTGCAGTCTAGCATTGAAAGGAGAAAGATGTCAAAGCGATTAACGGAAGAAGCCATGACATATTTCGATGAATGCGTATCCTTGTCAACCTTTGATAGTTCTGACCTCTCATCACAAGAAGACCAACCATTCAACCGTGCATTTGTTAGAAGTTCATCTTTACTCCAGGCAAGTTTGACTACCTCACCAATCAATTACTCGTCCATTTTAGTGCAGTAAAGATTAAATTGAATTTGTGCATCAACTACTGTTAAATTAACTTTCAGTTGATTCTCTTTCCTAAAATTTTCAGTCAAAGGATTTACCTGTTATTCCTACCTAAGATTTCATTTTCCATTTTGTAAAGGTTAGACTTGTGGGTTCGGGTCGGGTTTTGATAGAAATAAATGATCTGATAGGTCGGGATTTATAATATTAAATCTGAACTTAGTTTGATCGTATATCCGATCCAATCTAAATCGTACCTATTTCGAGTTGGTTTGTGTCCAGATTTGCACTCTGTATTCAAACTTTTGGGTGATTGATCCTAACCAATTATATTCAATTATTTTTTTACAAATTTTGAATTTGATCAATTAACCAACCGATCCGACAATTCAATTTTTATAAAATAGATTCAAACTCAATCCAATCGTATGTTTGATCTGATTTAAAATTTCTTGTTCGTTTCGGTTTGAATTCACATTATTATTTTTAATTAAAAACTAATCTGATCTGACCCAAATAGTTGGCTTAGGTCAGTTTTGCGGTTCGATAAGAGCTAGTTGCCACCCCTTGATTTTACTGGTCAATTCCCAATGAAAATTCAGCTTTTTTATTCTACTCTGATAAAACTAAAAGCCTTGGGGTTAGAAATTTGTCCAAAGAACACTTGCACAAACTAAGAATATTAAGTTTTTACCCAAATTGCCTGCATTTATTTCAGGAATCGGAAACTCAATCCGCATCCGCCATTGGCCATGAATATTCAAAACGATCGGCTACTAGCAAGGCGCCTGGCCAAGATGAAGTCAGTCAAGGCAGCTCCAACATAAGTGGAGGGAGACAATTCCAGTTCTCTTTCGCAACCAATTCAACAGAAACCGAAACCCTCCAAGATTTTGGAAAGTACGTCAGAAATTTTACGAAAGATGGCCCGAAATCACGAATTGTAAGCACAGACTATTACAATTCTGATGAGTTCACTATGCAAAACTCACCGGAGAGTCTATTGCTTGACAAGTTTCTTTTTAGGAACAGAATAGATTCTGGTAGTTTACTTCTTTGTGGGGCTGGCCTATCCCGACGACCCTCTCCTTTCGATCCTTCCTTTTGAATGTATCGTTTCGACGGATAAAATACGAGTTTGCCGTACTTATGGTCGCTCAAATTTTGTTATTTTCCCCAGTTGTTTCTTATGTTTCAACCGAGTCTCATCATGTCTTACACTCCGATGAAAAAAATGCCTTGTTCTCTTGTTATTTAAACGTGTGAGGTTTTCTGGGGCATTTGGCTCGAAATTGTTTCTGAGTAAATAGATTTCCTCTCTCAACCAGGGAGGTATTCGAAGTTGATGCCTCGAACTTTAAATTTTATTAGTAAAAACGTCTTATTTTTTGCTTGTTTTCAATGTATACACTCGCGATATTTAATTTCACCGTAAAAATAAGCACCACGAGACAAGAAAAACTCGTTATAAACGAACAAAATCTACTCTTTTTAGTGACTTCAACAACAATCTAAGCAACGTTAAGAGTCAATTTCTTCTTCGCTATTTGCAAGAATGTGTTCGTTGACAATAAGTAAAACAAGTTGTCTGCATACATTTGAAATCGAGATCGATATCAATTATAAAAAATCATTATAGTTTTAGTCGAAAAATGACATTTGTTTTTGTTTTTATTGCCAATTCCTCGTGACATTTGACCGTCTATGTTCCATGAAAAACACACGGATAGTAAGTTCCTGCGACATCGTGAAGACATCGTTTAACAGCTTTCAGGTAGGTTAGAATATAAATTAGAATGGTCAAACCCTTTGCTTGTACCTCTACCTAAGAACTTGCGTCCTTCATTTTTATTATTGTTATATTTATTTATTATTATTATTTATAATGTTTATTTGAGAAAAAAAAAGAGTAAAAATTATTTTTGGGCTTGGTTTTTGGAAAATATGTCAAATCGGGCCTGAGTTTTCGAAAAATAAAATTTGGGCTCGTCCGACGCATACAATTTTGCCTCATGCGTCTGATATTCGTCCGAGTGAGGCATGATCGGACTAATGAGGCAAGAAATTCTTGCATCATTCGTCTCATATTCGTCCGAGTTTTGCCTCATTCGTCCGATAGCCCGAAAAAACTATAAATTCGACCTTCTTTCTCATTGAAAATCACACTTCAGAAAAATAGTTCTATATTGGCTAAAATGGTTGGTAGCTCGAGCAACTGGTGGTTAGAAGCGACAAATAACGAGGAAGATGAAGCAGAAGAAAATGAATCAAATATGAATTGAGTTTACGAACCTCATACATATGTTCCTCATTTGCAACCTTTTGACGGTGGATATGATGTATAGGTTCAATCTTCCTCAGATGGAGCAAATACGATGGCTTTGACCACGCCACCTGAATCAGACGAGGAAAATGCAGCCGAAGTTTTGAGTTTGCCAACGGTGGCCGAGAGCGAGCTTTATCTCGGTAAAAGGTATTCATCTGTTAAAAATTTGAAAGATGAAATAACGAACAATGCATTATTAAATGAATATGAGATAACTTTCAAAAGAAGTGATCTAAAGAAACTAACAACAATATATATAGAGGGATGTCCATGGCGCCTTCATGCTCAAAGATGCATGGGGAATAAACAATACAAATTAAAACTTTCGTTGATAGTCATATTTGTGCTCGAACATTGGAAAATCGACTTGCATCGGCAAAATGGGTGGCGGCCACATATCTCGACAGTTTCAAGAGTCAGCATATGTGGGAAATCTCATCTATAATTGAGACGGTACGTAAAGATCACAATGTTATCATAACTTCAGGTATTGCAATTAACAGTCGCCTAGAAGCGCGACGTTTGAATGAAGGATTTGACGAAGAACAATTTCAATTTCTTCGATAATATGGAGATGAGCTCTTGAACAATTTCAGGTTCAAGAGTCAGCCTGACACGCTCGGGGTTATGAGAAGTGTCGGGAGAAAGAAGACACAAGGGTAATCTGCAAGGATGGTTGGATCATCCTTTGCATGTTGGCACCTACAAAATTAGCACATTTGTTAGACAAAATATTGACTCGGCCTTGGCTTAGAAACCCGAGACCAAGTCCATGGTGATAGAGCCTTCCGCTTCTAGATGTGCTAATCTGTGGCACATCACAGCCTATGTGGGAAATCACATCTACCAGGTCCAACTCTGGTAGTAGAATAGACATACATTCAAAAGTTGTATACGACACGGGTGAATGAGCTGTCTGTGAGTTTGAACTAATATATGTATGTCTTTTTGCATGTGTGATGCCAATTGTCGAATTCGCCAAACTAGTCTTATGTTTGGATGATTGTCACTTGAAAGGTACATATCCCAGTCATCTTCTAACGGCCGTCGGTATTGACTCTGACAATAGACTCTATCATATTGTATATGCAGTAGTAGAGTCGGAGTGCAGAGATTGATGAAGTTGGTTTCTCGAACAGATAAGACAAGATGTTAACAGTTCAACCGGATTTGAGTGGACTGTAATATCAAACAGACATAAAGAACTTGTCAATGTAGTTCAAGAGAAGCATGGTGATGCAGAGCATAGATTTTTTCTCAGACATCTATATGCTAATTTCCAGAAAAGCTTCTGTGGACAAGTATACAAACAGTTTTTATGGAACGTTTCACATGCCTCGACCGAACCCGAGTTCGAACGCCATATGACACGGTTGCACCGTCATAACCCGTTGGCTACTGAATATTTAAGAGCTAATCCAAAAGAAACATGGGCAGCACATGTCTTCTCGTCGAACTCAAAATGTGAAATGAGTTTGAATAATCTCAGCGAGTCATTTAACAACGTTATTCTCGCAGCTAGAGACAAACACAAACACATCATCACAATGTTGGAAATGATATGTAAATCTATAGTTGTTCGTATTATGAAAAGACACGAGACGATGCTTCCAAGTTCGGATATGTTATGCCTAAGAATAAGGAAAATCTTAAATCAAGCGACCCGAAAGGCGAGGAATTGAAGTGTCGTGTTTTCCGAAAATGTCATGTATGAAGTTAGCAATGGCAGGAGACAATTTATCGTCAGTATGGGAACTCAGAATTGCAACTGTTATAGATGGGACTTACAGGGACTCCGTGTGTCCATGTTATCTCCGCTATGCAGTGGATGTGCGCGCCAATCGATCAATACGCACATCAATACTATCATCAGAAGACGTATCTAAAGATGTATTCATACTACATTGCACTGATTGCTGAGCGTGAGATGTGACCGTCAAATCCTGGAAGATATGATACATTGATACCACCAGCAGTTAGGCGCAGGCCTGGTCGACCGAAGAAGAAAAGAACAAAAAACGTCAATGAGACCCAACGTAGCAGCACTTCCATAAGTCGAAGAACCGGCACCGTGCAATGTGGTATGTGTGGTAGGAGTGAGCATAATAAGAAATCATGTCCCGGAAGAGCCTCCACCTCAGACGCTCGACGATCTGTCGCTGAGGAAGACATGTTCATGAGCTTCAACGTAGGCACACAAGAGTCACAACATAATCCACGAGAATCAGTGTCGAAACCTGTCCAAAATCCAGAACTACGTAGAAGGTGGCCAGCCTGGCCAAGATGGACAAGACAATAATATTATAAATTTATTATAACGTTGAAGAAAAAATATGTTCATTACAAATTTTAAAAAAAAGTACAATGATAATGTAAAAGAAAAAAAAATACAATAATAATGAAAAAGTAACTAAAAATCGCCACAATCTGGTGGGAGCTGTGGAGGATCCTGGTCAAAAGGAGAAACTCGAAACATCACAGCCGTATCCAGCGTCCGCCGCATCTCGTCCACTGATCTTGTCTATCTGCTGCATCTGAGTGACATGATAACTGTCCATCTGCTGTATCTGCTCGGCATGGTAACTATTCATCCGCTGCATCTACATGATATGAAACAAGTTCATCTGCTTCATCATAAGCGTCAACGTTGGCTCATGATACGAGGTCTGCGGCATCTGACTACCAGAAGGGTCGGAAGGTCCTGACATTTCACCCATCGAAGGTGCAGAAGGTCCTGGCATCCCACCAAAAGACGGTTCTGCCATGTCAGCATAAGGAGGAGTGGGCATCTGGGTAAAATCAAGTTGATCATCCTGAGCAGAAAGATCAACATCCGGATCGAAGTGCATCTTGGCGGCTCCTGTGTCTCTCATGTCTACCCACGTATCGCCTACCTCTATCAAACTCATCATCCCAAGTTGACGACGATCGAAAGCATCATGGACCGAGGGATCCCTCATTACCTCACCCCGAAGATTCCGTCCACATAGTACGAAAATGAGTTTTGTAATCAAAACTCCGTACGAGAGGTTTTTCTTAACCCCCCTATGATTCTCACCTATATGATGCAATATTAAATATCACGAGTTGAATCGGGTTCTAATATAAAGACAATACATAATATATAAGTCCATATGAGTTACCAGCTCACGATGTTTGTCCCTTCGAAGAATCGTGTGAGATATCATGTTCTGGATCACCCAAGCTACCACGTTAAGTTCGTTCGCCTTCAGCTTCATCAAAGAATCTGCTCAACTATCTGAGACCCGAATTTGTCTAAAAAATGATAATCCAGCCACTTGTACAATACACGGAGCGGCCTGAGTGGAGTTGTAATACATCTCGCCTTGCCAATCCTCAGACTTCTCTAAATAATCACTAATTCTGTTGATGTGCTATGGTGTAATCAACAGATCTCTCTCAAACATAAATGTTCTTCTATTACCGCTGTCTGCAGAAACTACAAGGTTCGCATAAAAAAGCCGTACTAATCGCTTAGCTGATGAGCCTCATAACTCAAACATCCCGACCAAACCAATGTCAGCAGCCATCTGTCGAATCCTCAGACCTTTAAATGCTGAGAATACAACTGGTCTAGGAGGTATGACCGACCGTAACGAGAAAACTTCGTCAAACATCCTCTCGGTTGCAATGGAACGAAATTTGCTGCCATGTCCTCTTACCGACAAATTCGAATCAGAAACTCCAACTTCTGAGGGCTGTGACGATCTCTCATCATCGTCGCAGTGTTGTCCGACAATTTTGATGTGTTTTCCACGACCGAAGTTTTTTTTTGCAAAAAATTAAAAATTTTGGCAGAGTTTCCCTAAGACTTCAGAAAGGTAAAAAAATAGAAAACTCAGCCCAAATTTATAGATTTTAGGCCGATCGGACGCATAGTATGCCTCACTCGGAAGAAAGAATGCGTCCGAGTGAGGCATGATCGGACGAATGAAGCAAGAAATTCTTGCCTCATTCGTCCGATTATGCCTCACTCTGACACATATTGGACGCATGAGTCAAAGACTTTACGCGTCCGACGAGCTCAAATTTTATTTTCTGAAAAATCAGGCTCGATTTTGCCTATTTTTTTAAAACTGATGCCCAAAAATTATTTTTACTAAAAAAAATGCCGAGTTCCCGGACAGTCGGTTCTCATATCTCTCTAGAAATTTAAGAATTTAGTCACATAATTCATGGTACACGTGTGTTTATCGAACACCATATATATTTTCTAATTTCTATTATTATGAAAATATAATATTTTATTTATTTTTTCAAAAGTGACGATGCCTTGTGAAGTTTAAAGCCTTAAAAAAAGGCCATATCCTTTACAAAGTCTACAAATTAGCCTCTAAGATTAACCTAACTTCTCATTTCTTGTGACTCCATCTTTCTCTTTGGAGACTTTTCAACATTCGAAATCCAAGTTTTCGGGTCTTCTAATTCAAATCTCACGAGGGTAAAACTCGATTTAGATCTTACCCTTTTCAATTCGTATACTACGGTAATCTGGTGAGTAATCGTATCAACTATAACAAAAACGAGAGAGACAGATTGAATATGCCATGAAATCTTATGGTCGTTTTTGAGAAACAAAACGGGCTCGGACTAAACGACCCCGAATGTCGAGATCTAGAAGATCAATGTGGTCGGCCTCAAACAATTAATATTTTGTAATGAATGATATTAGCAATATGTATGCTTCAAAAAACCAAAAGTGTAGTAATTTGAAAGTGCAAGGGAGTTAGAGAGAGAGAGGCAAAAGAGGCCACATATAGTAACTGACAATTACATGCAGAAGCCTGTTTAAAAGATGAGGAGTGAAGGCCAGATTCTGAAGCTGAACAAGTATGGCTTGAGTCATTGGTAGCATGGCTGTTCATTTTGCCAAGTGTTTGGCTTCTTCTTCTTCTTTAACCCCTGTAACTTTCTAACCCTACCTTAACCCCCCTCAGATCCCCATTTCTCTTATTTTTAACCCCTTTTGGTGGTTCTCCTTCTCTCTCTAAACCCCCCCTTAACCCATGGTTTAGCATCTCACTCTTGTGATTTTGGTGATTTGTTTGTTTCTTTGTTCTGGGTTTTTCAAATTCTCTCTCTAACTCTCTCTCTCTCTCTCCCCCCTTTCGTAGGTGAACCACTTTAGGTAACCAAGAAAATACTACAAAAACAAAAGCCATCTCATCATAAAATCAAACGAGAGAGACCAACCTTAGCCCATTTTCATTTCCTCACACAGCCAAATTCAAGCATCGTTTTCCAGTTTCTCCCTCATTCTCGGCGTTGCAGATGAGACGGTCGCCGTCCTCCTCCTGCTCCTCCTCATCCTCCGCTGCCGCTTGCGGCGAAACCACCGCCCGCCGATCTCAGAATCTCCCCAAACCCAAACGAGCCAGAAAAAGCCAATCAAACGCAGACAAGCCCCAGAAGAACTGCGACGCGAATGCCACCAATGGCTCCTCAAGGAGAAGCTCCATTTACAGAGGGGTCACAAGGCCAGTCTCTTTCTCTCTCCTCCGCCATTTTCTCTCTCTTGCATGTCTAACGATTTGACGACGATCTACAGGCATAGATGGACGGGGAGATTCGAAGCTCATCTCTGGGATAAAAGCTCTTGGAACAACATTCAGAACAAGAAAGGACGACAAGGTGAGTAATTAATTAATTAATTAAAAGTTAATTAATCCTTATTTAGTGCTTCTTCTGACTCTGTCTTGTGTGCATTTCCTGATTATCTCTGCAATTCCAACGTTCATCTGCACTTTTATCGCTGCTTAGTTTATTTGGGTAAGTATCTGATCTCAATCTTCCCCTTTCTTTTGACCCATTATTTTTCTTTTCCAATTTAAAAAAAAATCACATTTTTAGCATCAAAATCCCAAATTTCTCTCCTGGGTATGCTTATATTTATGTAATTCGTCAAAAAAATATATAATTTTAATTTTCCAAAAAAAGAAAAAAAGGGGTTGAGAGATTAAACAAGAGCGTTAAAAATGTTGCAGGCGCTTATGACAATGAGGTGGCAGCAGCACGTACCTACGATCTTGCTGCTCTCAAGTACTGGGGCCCACACACAACCTTAAATTTCCCGGTAATTAATTTAAATTATTTGTTTTTCTAATTACAATATCATTAAATAAAATAAATAAAACAGGTAGAGACTTATGGGAAGGAGGTGGAGGAGATGGAGAAGGTGACCAGAGAAGAATACTTGGCCACGCTGCGGCGGCAGAGCAGTGGCTTCTCAAGAGGGGTTTCGAAATACAGAGGGGTTGCCAGGTGGATTTTTATTTTTTATTTTAATAATTGTATTTATTTATTTGATTAGTTTATTAAAATAATTAAACGTTAATTTGGCAGGCATCATCACAATGGCAGGTGGGAGGCCAGAATTGGAAGAGTTTTAGGCAGCAAATATCTCTACTTAGGGACTTACAGTGAGTTCTCTCTCTATTTTCACATATATCTCTTATTTTAATATTTTATTTTAACTTTTATTATTTCATAATTATTATGGCATTTTCGTAATACGTGGGTGTCCTTGGGGTTTTTTCATCTAGCGTGAAAAAGTGCCACGTAAACAACAGATTGTTTACTGCACTGTAAAGGTTTTGACCGACATTGTCGACGAGAAATCTTTGACTTTCTCGAAAAGACAGATTAGTCCCTGCTTGGCGCTTGCCCATAGTCACGCGCAGCGAGTGAGGAACACGGCTGCTTAACATATTAATTTCTGGGAAAACGCAGAGATTTTGCATCGCTGTCTTTCCACAATCCTTTCAAGTGTCACGATGCCGCACGTGTGATTGTAACTTTATTGTATAATTATTATTAAATGCTTCAGAATTTCGCACTTTTTTGTCGAAAAACTGATGGGTCCTGACTGAGCAATTTCATGTGGGTTTGATCAAAAAGACACCCAGGAGGAGGCGGCGGCGGCGTACGACATGGCGGCGATAGAGTACAGAGGAGCAAACGCGGTGACCAACTTCGACATCAGCCGCTATATCGACCGCCTGGACGTCAAATTCTTTGCTCCGGCGACGACTCAGAAGCGAGAAGAAGAAGAAGAGGGTGAAGTAGAACAGCAAGTGAAACAACAAGAGAAAGAGAAAGAAGAAAAGCCCAAGGAGACCAAGTTGTTTGAGGAGCAGAGCTCTGCAATGGCGTTGGGGATGGCTCCGGCGGAGGACGAAGACCTGGGAAGCCTAGAATGGAGTTTTCTAGACTCGGGTTTCGGTTTGTTTTCGGTGCCTGATCTGCCATTGGAGAACCCTAGCGAGCTACCGGACTTGTTCGGCGACGCAGGGTTTGAGGAGAACATCGACTTGATATTCGCCGGAGGTTACGGGGCGGGTGAGTTTGGAGGCGAGGAAGCGGCGGAGGGCGGCGGAGAAGAGAAGAGGATTTTGTCTGCCTCGCCGTCGCCGTCGTCTTCGACGGTGACTTCTGTGGGTGGTTTCTTGTGATCCATGGGTTGTCCGGAGAGATTGTTTGGAGGATGGGAAATTGGGGAAGAGATTGATTGAGGTTGATTTTGGAGAATTTGAGAAGGGAGAAAGAAAATGAGATAATAGTGACAAAATATGGAGATTATTGAGTTTTGCTTTTACTTTTGATGCGATCTTGCTTTTAACCCAAGTTTCTTTTGGTTTTTTGAAAACTCCGGTTCAGTCTGCAAAACCGGACCCAGAATAAGTATTTATTGTTTGCAAAACCGGTGGTTCTGGTTCATTTATACCCACCCCCTATTAGAAGAGGAGAAGTTTTGAGAGAGTATTTTGAGCAAGACTCTTAAAACCAGGGATGCGTCAAGTCAACTACGGTTCTGCCCGGTTCGGCCCAGAACCGGTGGCCGTGCTCCGAGGCTTATTGCAAATCTCCTCTATGACCATTTGGGCAGGACTTTGTTTAGGAATAAATAAAATTATTTTTAATTTTAAAATAAATAAATAATTAAATATTAGGGAAAGCTCGCACGTTACTTCTTCAGCTAAGAAGGTTAAGAACCGAAAGAGAAGCGACGGAGAAACCTTGCTATGGCGGAATTCGAATCGACGGACGTGGTCGAAGAGGCTGGCGACACTGTTTCCTCTAAATCTCTCCTTTTGCTTCGAAGATTCATGGCGGTTCAGCAGCGTAGAGCTGAAGCTTACTCTAAGCTTAAGAGGTAAATGCTTATTCCTGCGGATTGGCTTCCGTTGAACCCTAATTACTCTCAGGTTAAAGTCGTGAAGGGGAGATTGAGAAGATAATCATCTACGATAGAGTGTCTGCCCATCAGAGCACGAATGTTTCATCTCACTCCCTATTCTTCTTCTTGTTTATCGCTTATTTCTATTGAAGTTTAACGAAAACATGATTTCTATTGATTCCAGATTGAATGATGAAAAAGATTAATGTTATCTAGCTGGATAAAATCTTAACGGTGTTGAATTTATTCTCAAAACTTGGAACAAAATTAGGTTATATCGATTCTACATGATTGATTAGACGTTTTATCTTTCAAAATAATAAAATTGTAGCCTGGATTAAAGCCTCTGAATTAGGTGGTTTGGTCGTATTTACTTCCGAGAGGCCTATAATCTTAACACGAATTGAACTCATTTTTTGTAAAATCCATGAAAACTTGTAATGGTGCTTTCGAGATACGTTTTAGAATGTCAAAATGACTACTTATCTGCAATATTTGCAGGGGTTTCGATGAATATATGGTGTTGAGAGGCGAGGTAGCCTATCAGCAGCTCTGCAGCGAGATAACAATGGAGTTCAACACTTGCTCGAAACAAGTTAGTCATTCTTATGAGGTTTTGATGGCTTGTTTCTGAAAGATGCTCTTCATTTTTTACAAGTTCTTCTCGTTGCTGTGCAGATCATTGAAATGGAGGCGCTTTTTCAAGGTCCTGAATGTGGTAGGAGTGATCTAGCACAGATTCTCAGAGATGTTCAAACGCAGGAAAAAGAAAAGCTGAAACATGTATACCCTTTTCTCTCTGCTTTTTATAATGTGTTGAAAATAGAGGTGGGCAGAAGTGGCTCATACTCGCTGTTCGGGCTGGTTCGTGCTGGTTTTGGGAGGAATCACAATCGCTTTTGGTTTGAGTTCCTACAAAATCGTGAAGATCAAACCAAACCGTGGGTACAATCAAAATCCTGTTAAATTCCAACCCAAAACCAAAACTCATTCCAAATGTGACCCAAAACTTGAAAATCCGACTCAACAATTCAGAATGAAACCCTATAACAAGATTTGGTTGTGGTCAGTTCCTGTGGATAGGGCTCTAATATTGTGGTCCCGTGGTTCCACAGGCCCATTTCGATCTGAAAGCAAATCGAACCAGCCCATGCTCACCTCTAGTTTCACACTCTTTTTTTACTCGCATTGAAACCACCTTCCGGGTGGTAGTAAAAACGTAGAATAGAAATGGAAGAGCAAGATCAACGAAAATTGGTTGATCGTTGTCATTGAACGTAGAAGAAGAATTTACAAATATCGAGCAATTTAAGGAGATTGTTTCCTTCCAACCACCTTAATGACAATTCGTCACAACCAAAACACTCTTACTATAAATTTCCTTCATGGTATCAAATGTCTAACTTCTCCTATATATTCAAAAACTCTTCATTCTCTTTGTTCGACTTCTCTCCTTTGTCAGTGAACCATCTCTAACAAACTAGTTGCCTATCAGCCCCTGCACGCACTCTTAGCCAGAGGCATAAAAATTACCGAACCCTTGAAATAAAATTTTGAAACCGAAGAAGATATCTCAAGGATCATGTTTAGTTGGATAGAAATGTAATATTAATACACGAATAACAAGAGTTTTAACAGCTTTGAAACAATCATTAGTCATCACTCATTATTAAGCAAAATTTGAAGCTTACTTTCATGTAATCCGAGACCCTTAACTTGGTTGTAAAGACAGCCACAATTCAGGTGTTGAAGAAAGCTGGGAGGCCATCCGAGCGATTGGTAAGCCATGAAAACTGCAGGTTCAACAAACCAACGGAACACGAGTGCGTGCACGTACATGAGATAACAGAAGCTGCTGGAACAGAAGAGGCAGAGGCAGATGCTGAGTATGATAATGCACTCAAGGAAGCCATTAGAGGTGTCCAGGAAGCTGTGACTTCCATTAATGACTATTTAGAAGAAGTCAAATATGAAATCGAAGCCTTAGCATCTGGGTGACTCAAGTATGTGAAAAACAAGGTTTTGGTGGATTATTGGATCTTTCTAGATTCAGATGAAACTTACCCTCGAACTTAATATTCATTTTATGTAAATTTTTGGTTGGCCCCGTAAAACATCTTTTACGGACAAACTTTTCAGCTTCAGCGAGAGAAATGGCGACGAAGCTGGGAAGAAAAGATCGATATACCTCTGGAAATAAGGATCCAAAACAGTAAAAGAAGGGTAACAATGAAGATTTCAGCATCACCAGGAGATTAATCGACCAGACTTTCAGACTCGGGAGCTTGAACCGGAACGCCATTATCTCAATTCTGGGAAGCTTTCTCTTAGTTTGTCCTACTGATGAGCAGGGGTGGAAAATTAACGCTATTGATAGTTCTTTTGATGATTATTTCTTATTCCATTTTTATTTAATTGGTACTGATGAATGATGATTACAATTAAACCTCAAACTTCGAGTTGATGTACAAGAAGAACCCTAAACTATATTTGTGTACAAATCAAACCTTATGATATGTCTGCATAACATCGTTACTCATCAATATGAACACTCGCTCGAGGTCACTTTTGTTTCAGACAAGCGCGAACACCTTTAAACAAGGATGACATTCAACGTTTAGAAAAAATGTTGCCGGTATTGCCAACTTTTGACCTTCAATTTATACATGTTCTTTAAGATTAAGGTTTAATTCAAACAAAACGATATTATAATGAGGTTTAATTCGAACCAAAACATGGTATAACTTTTAAATCCTAGAGTTTTGCTTAAATCTTTGCTGCAGACTCATCGGACAAAGATCGTGAGATGATAAACATGACGATCGAAACAATCAAATAATTCAATTATAGACTAATTGTAAATCTGGAAAATAATAATTTTTTTTTTGTGTAAATTAAGGTTTAACACTTCCATATGGTATAACGAGGAATAATTTCTCAGCCCATATGAGTTCTTACCAGTAGTCTCCACAAGAACATAGTCCTTTCTTGAAGTGATGAAATCTATGCATATCCCGAACCACGATTTCCCGTCCCGTCACAAGCGAAATGTACTTGGTCGCATTATGACAATCGGCACAGACCCGTAAATTCTTTCGAACATGTATCGTCGAGCCCGGGCTTGTGTTGAGAAGGCCGAAAGCAATGGCCAACTTCTCACTATGGCTATTGAGAAGCTGCTCTTGAACGTCCTCATCGACGTCCCGAAGAGTATCGGTTTCAGGTTTGTACCCGGCCCCCTTAATTTCCTCCCGGAGTTTCTCGAGAAAAGCATATATTTTCTTCGATTGAGGATGGCTTGTGCTGCCCGAGTAGAAACTATGAACTTCGTTTCTCAATTCAACTAAGCTGCAGCCGGGCGTTTTTTGAAGGCCTGTTTTGTCCATTTTGGTTCTGACTTCAGCCACTTTATCCCACTTTGAAGCCGAAGAGTATATGTTAGCTAGCAAAACATGGTATCCCCCTTCGTCCGGGTTCAATTCGAATAGTTTATTCGCCGCTTTTTCTCCCAATTCGACGTTTTTATGAATCTTACAAGCACCCAACATAGCTCCATAGACGGTGATTCCGGGCTCGACGGGCATGCTTTTGATAAAATCCCAAGCCTCGCTAAGCCGGCCCGCTCGACCCAGAAGGTCCACCATAGCACCGTATTGATCCATCGTGGGCTCTAAACCGTAGTCGTTCTTCATACTTTCAAAGTAGCTAAGCCCCTCTTCGACCAAGCCCGAGTGACTACATGCAGATATAACGCATAAAAATGTCACATCATTTGGAGTGATCGGACCTTTTTTCATTTCGTCGAAGAGATCTATGGCCGCTCTTCCAAGTCCGTGTGTTCCGTATCCATCGATCATTGAATTCCATGTTGTCACATGTCGATCACCCATCATATCGAATAAATTTCTAGCGATTTGAATTTCCCCACATTTGGCGTACATGTCAACCAAAGCAGTCATGACAAAAACATTCTTATCGGAACAATTTCGTATGACAAGTCCGTGAATCCACTTTGCCCGGCGGGTTACAGATAACTCAGCTAAAGCTGGAATTACACTCACCATAGTAAACGAATCCGGCTTCATCCCTCGAGATTTCATCTCGCCGAATAGTTTCAACGCTTCATTTACGCGTCCGTTTTGAGCATATCCTAATATCATAGCATTCCACGTGACCAATGTCTTCACTGACAATTTATCGAAAATATCTGCAGCTATATCAACTTTTTTACACTTGGAATACATCGAGATCAAAGAGTTCATCACTGAAACATCAGATTCGAGTTTCAATTTATCCAATAATCCATGAATAGATTTTCCCTTCTCGAGATCGCCTAAATCCGCACAAGCGTGTAGCCCTTCCATGATCGTAACATTTGATGGCTCCATCCCTTCCTCTAGCATCCTCTCTAAAATCACAATTGCATTTACAGGGTCCTCATTCTGTACATAGCCAGCAATCATGGAGTTCCAAGAAACAACACTTTTAAGACTCATTTTATCAAAAATCAACCTTGAAGTCTTGACAGATCCACATTTCGCATACATATCGAGCAAAGCAGTTGAAATATTCACAAGTGATCCAAATCCGGCTCTTATTACATACCCGTGAATTGACTTTCCGATTCTTAATGATCCAATATCTGCAGCTGCAGGCAAAACTGAAACTATAGTGATCGAATTAGGTCTTTGATTTTCTTTTTGCATTCTCGAGATCAATTCTAGAGCAATCTTTGCAAATCCATTTTGAGAATAGCCTGCTATAATCGTATTCCACGATACCAAATCTCGTTCAGGCATTCTATCAAACATCTTATAAGCTTCATTAATTTCCCCACATTTAGCATACAAATTAACAACAGCAGTCATTGCAAACATGTTAAATGCAAAACCACTGGTAATAAGCTGACCATGAATCTCCTTACCCCTCTTCAAATCCGAATTGTCGCCACAAACCTTCAACAAATAAGTAAAATTATACACAACAGGCTTAACATCATCACACCTCATTCGACAAAGAAAATCTAGGGCACTATCTAACGAACTGTTTTTCGCATACCCTTTGAGCAAAGTATGGTAAAGCACATCAAGCTTATCTCCAATGGGCTCGAAAACACGAGCAGCGTCAGCAACGCTGCCATAGTTGCAGAACAAGCTAACGAGCTTGGTTTGGAACAAATGTTCACCGTAGAGCCCATTTTTAATGACGAGAGGCACGATTTGTCGAAGCTCTTTCATGGAAGTGCAGAGCTCGAGGAGAATCGCAGCTGGGTGAGTATAGACATGAGAAGGGATGAAGGTTCTGTCTGTTAGAGACTGGGAAGTGAGAGAATTCGAAGGTGAGATTTTCGCAGAAGTGGTGATTTGTGGAAGAGAAGGTACGGCAAGAAGCCCGGAGCTCATCTTTCTCGCTTTCTACCACCATTTTTCCTCCGATGAGCTTTTTTGTGAAATTAATATTAAAAAAAAATTAAAAATTTTGGTTTAAATATTTTTTTGTTTGTAATTGTTAATATTTACCAAGAAATATATTATTAATAGTTTATTTTTGGATAATTATAAAGTTATATTTTTATTCATTTTTTTAAATATATTTCTTAATTATAAATTATATAATAAATAATTATTTATATTTAAAATAAATAAATTAAAATTAAATTGAACTAATCATTATTTGACAGTTGTACATAATAAAAATATATTATAAGAAATATACAAATAATAAAAACGAGATTTCAAGTGAGAAACCCGACAAGGTCACGATAAAATACATACATTTAATAAAAAAATATACAAATAATTAAATTAATTTCGACTCAACGGCTCAAGTTATTAAAATTATTCGTAATTTATTATTAAAATTACATAGTAGTAGTGTTACCATGACATTATTTTTCACAATGCTTGCTTTTGCAAAATGTGAGGCCCAATTATAAAATTGATGATTAATTATGTTGGTCCGAAGGCTCGCTTATTCGCGCGAAGATCATTAACTAATCATTTAAAATAATTTTTTTAAAATTTTGAAACATAAGAGTATAAAATGCACTTTGTAACACAAATACGATGCATTTATCCTTCGTTAACTAACATACAAATATGAAGTCATTAACGATGACATATAATTGCCCCCGAGTAAGGTCAACTACGACAACGAACAATGACGCATTATATAGAAACTTACATATTTATGATCGATTATTATGGAAATCAATGACGACCCGAGATATGGTTCCAACTCATCATATTTGTCGTAGTGCTACTATTCTTGAATAACTTGGAATTGGGTCTTCCTTCTTTTCGCACAGTTACAGATAAGAAAATGAAAATAATGAGAAAATTTTGATTCAATTGTCATCTACTCCTATCGTAAATAGAATTGACTATAAATTCGAGCGATAGCACATGGTTTCATAAAACTGTACAATTTTTCCGATCTAAATAAAGTAGATTTTACATTAAAAAGATTTGGCTCAGCATGTTCTATTCGATACAGATAGGAGAAAAGTCTTATATGGGTTAGGAACGGTTCCTAATAAGAGCTTTCGTTAGTTCATAATACAGTACGTTTTGGTATAATTCAAAGAACAAATATATTTAGATTTGATTTAAAACGAACAATATACTATTTAACAGAGAAAAATGTGTTAATAATTATGATTTAGAGAGTGTTATATACATCAACTTGATCTTTATGCAGATTTTTTTTTTAGATTTTCGACGATCACTTTTGCACAATCCCGGTGATTTTTTATGACCGTTTTTCGGACTCTAATTAAGTAAGTGTTGTTAAGGAAATCAATACTCAAGATTTACTATGTTCTCTAAATGGTATATTATTAGATTACAAGCCATGATTGGCCAAGAATAGAGGCTACATCCATTCCTTCTCCTTTCTTTTCTTGGAGGTCCACTCTTATCTGCTGACCTGTAATACCTTAATCTTCTCCGTTCTCACTTTCAATCTAGCCACTTAAAACTCGAGTTTCGAATACGGAGACGGCAACGACCGTCTTAATCATGATATCGAACTTTTGGGTCGTCCTTACTTATGAGAATAAACTCGTGTTTCAAACGAATCTGACAAAAAAACACCGTAATCTGACGTTGAAACGGAAAATGTCGCAATTATGATGTTGAACTTATAAATTGCTCGTGGGACACTTAAATTAAACGAAACTTAGTTTAACTTGGCATGAATTCACGAAGAACATATTAAAACAAATTAAACTTTCATTTCTTGAAGAATTGAATACAAGACATGACAAGGAAAGAACGAGAAAAAGGTGGTGAAGATTGAAGACTGTGTTGCAATTTATTGAAGAAATTGATATGGAAAAAAGTCAAAGCCCGAGAGTCAAATCAAGTTCTGTAGAGTCAACGGGATGACTATGTTGTTTTTTTGGTTCTCCGGTTGGAATGTTGGTCGAAAGACTCAGAGTTAAGTCCAGCGATGGAGCTCCGTAAATGTCTTCATTAGGATGAACACATTCATCGAATCGTCTAACCATGGTCGCAGGAGGTGGGAAGCTCGCCGGGAAAGATCGTTGAAACGACTGATAATTATTACAGTTCGCCGGAGACCGAAGCGAGGTTGTCCTAAGCGTAGAGCCGGAGTCGAATCTATCCCGGAGGAAGTTTCGAAACAGTAGCTGGCTCGGCCGTGCAAGGCCGTTTTGGCCGGGATTGTACGGGGAATAGCTTCCAAAACGGTGCCGGTGCATGACCAGCCTGTTTTTCTCGATGGCTCGCTCGTATCGGTGAGCGTTTTGATGGCCGCCGAGGGATTGCGAGGTCGGAAACTTTTTAGCACAGAAGTTGCAAGGATAATGCTTAAAATCAACTTCAAGGGTGTTCATGTTGTCCCCGGAGCCTTCGCCGGTTGCGGCGGCTGGCTGGGTCACGGGGGCCGGTGGAAGCTCCGGGACGAAGGTAGGCAAGACGAAAGCCGGAGCTCGAGAACTCGAACCAGAGGCTGCTTCTTCTATCTTGGATTTGCTCCTACGAGCTTCCTCGGTCGAGCCATGGCTAGAGGTTAGAGAAAGACACGTACGGGCAGGCAAATCTTCCATTTTTTCCTCTGAAACTAGAGAGAGAGAGAGGGATAGAGAGAGAAAGAGGGGGGCGGAGGATCTAAGTAGGGGTGAGGAAGTGCAGGATTTCCCAACACAGGAAAGTCGTGTATGGAAATGAAGTGATTTCATGCATAACATCTGGAAGGATAACCAATTTAGCTTTGTATTATTCCTTTTGTGCATGGAGCTATAAACGGACTCCGCAATGTTGTTTTTCCTAGGTTTAACCAGTGGAGCCAAACTGGACTACGTTGTCGTCATCTTAGATTATGGTGCTTTTAAGGTAGATGTGTTGTAGACTCGAATAGTTTAGCCCGTTCGAGTCAAAAAAAATTTGAAAAAATCTTGACAGACTCAATTTGACCGCGCTCGACAGGCTCGGCTCGAAAAATTCGACCAGCTCGACAAACTAAATTTTTTTTTACTCGGCTCGCTCGAACCGGCTTGAATAGTAGCTCTAGTTGTGGGAGATACATCTTAGCAATCTAGAATTAGTCTCTCCAAATGGGAAAATAAAACAAGATCTGAGAGATTCATTTGATAGATCTTTCTTGATTTGTAGTTAAATCATTTGATAAAACCAAAGTCTAGTAAACATCCAACATCTAATATAGATATAAGTAGACTAGAATAAGAAATGGCCGAGAAATAGAAGGTACCCGACAAGGTTACTCTCAGTATAAATTAAAATGTTTGTTGAAGCCTTAGTTGATAAAAAAAATCATTCAATATATCTGGTGAGTCACCCTTAACGATAACTCAATAGTCAAACATGCACCATTGACAAGTAATACCAGATTCAAGAGAAAAACATAAAAAAACAACAAAAACAAGGACATCCTTGAATCAAATTTCTATTATCAGCAGAAGTTGGAAAACACAGTTCAGATGTTCTTGTTTCACATTATGAAGAGAGAGAGAGAGAGAGAGGTCATATTTCATTTCATACTAGTAGCTATGGAAGTCATGGGGAGTGATCAGGCTCCATCTGGTTCAGATGGAGAGTGCCTTCATTGTTCTGGTGAACTTCAACCTTAAACTTCTCTTCTTTGTCTCCTCTCTTAACCTTGATCACCATGTCAAATTTTGCAGAATCCTCTACAACCTGCATTTCATAGTTCACGAAGAAATCCAGTACTTCATTTGTGTTCCTTAGATTCATCAAATACAGCATATGAGAACTTCTTATCAGAACAGTGTCACATGTTTAGTATGTTCTACACTTCATTATCTTCTCTTTTAATTTCTAAAATCACTTTAAGATTTAGCTCCAATCTCTTTGTTTCTCTCCTATACATATAATCACAGAGTTTCATCCTCCCATGAAAGAACATAACTACCACTACATTGCATAAACGAAAATATGCTCAAATCATTATTGTACGGATACTGAGATTGTCGAAATGGAATTCTTTAGGTGCAAGTTTCTATCCTAAAACTGACCTCGGCCTTTGCGTGGACAACCTCTTTCAGTTCATATGGAAACAGAGAATTGGACCTTTGCTGGATTGTTTGAACAGCATGATTTGCAGCATCCTGAACCAGAGGATCGTGTGCAGGAACTGATTTCCAGCCTGAACAATGGCCTTCTCCTATAATAACGAGAATTGATAAAGATTACCAATATCAGCTTCATGTTTATAACTATTACCATATCTACATATGATGATTTTTAACACAACCACCACTTCAAAATCTAGAATTTCTAGACCATGACTCCATTTTTAGAGATATGACAATCAGATCCAAGAAACAAGCATTTCGAAATAAGCAGAGGTCAAAATGATGGATTCCTATAAACATTGAAAAAAATTCCACCATGTCTGGCCCAAACCCAAATAGGAAAGGCTAAAATGTCAATGAAACAGGCACATTCCAAGACACTTCATTTCAACGAAACAACTGAAAACAAATTGTGAAATTGCATGTATTCGGATCTGTATTATCTCAAGCAGTGTGTATCAGCTCCATATAAATTGAAATTTCACTAAGTTAGACTTAAATCATAATTGATCAAAGCAGGAGTTGCATCGTAGAACACTAAAACTTTTGGCAGCGCAATAAAAATACATCAACACTAACTCAAATTCACAAATCATGAATCAATGGAGTGGGGAACCTTTCTTAGCACCCAGATCAGAAGGGGTAAATGAGGGTGCATCGCCAGTTTGCTTGAACTCCTGCAGTTCTTTGAAATGCATCCAGGGCTTCACCCAAACCTTAGCTTCATAAAGCTTCTTCTTTCCCGCATCAATAACCTCGAGAGTAAGATGGTGCAATGTACCCGCAACGACCTGTTCTTGCGCTTTAATCACCCTCGCAAACTCAAGAAGGGCATTCTTCAACGAAATAAAACACACGTAAGTGAATTCATCATATGAATCTCTCGAAAAAAAAATAACAGCAATTGATAACTCGGCAGTTTAATTTATCATAAAACGCAAACCACACAGCATGAAATCGATCAAATTAGGTCGAGGCATCTAGTCGAAAAATGAACCAAATAAAAAAAAACACAGAATCCATAAAAACTTCAGGAAAATAGAACCTCTTTCTTGTTGTGCTCTTCGACGGCGAAGCGAGCTAGGTCATCAACTTCGTTCGAGTTAGACGATCCACGCGATTCATGGACACCTCCGAGAGTGGACGCCATTTCTGGAGAGCAAAAATTAGCGAGAGTAACTCCGAAAATCAAACAGAGAGAGAGGAGGAGAACAAGGGGGGTCGAGGATGAACTGTTCAATTTCATTTCTCCAAATTTGTTCTTCATCCTGAGTTTTGTAGATGATTTCAACTTCCTTCTTCCTTCGTCGAGAATCCACCGACCAAGGCATTTCGCCATGTGTCGGACACGTGTCGGACTGTCGCTTGTTCTACACTGTTTTGTTTGCTTAGTGTCTAAGCTGTTATTTATTGTATTATTTAATCTAATATTTATTTTTTTTAAATACCATAAAATATATTATTTAATATTTAAAACTTCCAATATTAATTTAATTATCGATGGACAAAACTAAATAAAATTATAAATCAGATCGAAATTATCAGTTTTAATCTGTTATTTATTTTAATTTTTAAAAAATCATGATTTATGAGTCAGCGTCAATTTTTAAAAATAAAAATATTAAAATAATTTTTTTTTAAATTGAATAAAACTCGATACAAATCATAATTAATTTTAAAATAAATCATAAAATTATTTATTATTAGTCTATTTAATTATTTAAAATTTAAATTAAATATAATAAAAAAATATTTTATTTTTTTAATGTAAAATTAAATTAAATTAAAACTTGAACCAAAATAAAATCGTTAATTTCGGTCCCCGTTCAAAAACTCTGAAATTAAATTATGCGTAGTTCTATTTTAAAATAAAATGGAGTAAAAAATAGTAGACAGCTTAATTTAACCCCTTTGATGGAGTTGGACACTGATTTTCGCTCAAAAGCTCGAAGAAATACCTGAT
The DNA here is from genome assembly GCA_003255005.1 of Begonia fuchsioides. Lineage (NCBI taxonomy): Eukaryota > Viridiplantae > Streptophyta > Magnoliopsida > Cucurbitales > Begoniaceae > Begonia > Begonia fuchsioides. The sequence continues at coordinate 236,254 of QAOC01016895.1, forward strand.
GTAACGCTCGCCATTTCTAGTACTGCTCAGTTTGGATCTTCTTCTTTCTGTCTCTGCTGTCCATTATTTCAATCGCTTGTCAGGGGTTTTTGAGTTTAAGCCCTAGGACTTTCCTACTTTTACTCGGAATCTTCAATGGCGACTCTGCCTCTCGTTATTTCTCCTTCTCCGACTACTTGCGAGTCTCTTCACAAGGAGCTGCAGGTTCTTGTTTTTTCTCACCGTTTTCGTCATTTCTGATGGTCTTAGAAGCAGGCATTTTTTTGTCGCTGGAAAGAAATTTATTATAAAAACTAAATTCGTCGTAGATTTGTTTAGAATTCAATAGTTTTATATTTCAGTTTCATTTTCGTTTTCATGACTGAAGAGGGCGATCACAAGGAGCTGCAGGTTCTTTTTTCTCACCGTTTTCGTTATTTCTGATGGTCTTAGAAGCAGGCATTTTTTTGTCGCTGGAAAGAAATTTATTATAAAAACTAAATTCGTATTAGATTTGTTTGGAATTCAATAGTTTTATATTTCAGTTTCATTTTCGTTTTCATGACTGAAGAGGGGGAAACGATTATTGTTGGGTTTTTTATGTGTCTTCTTTGTTCTAAGTGTAAATGTTTTTCCGTTAGTTTGGGTGGAAGCATTTTATGAAATTGTGGAGCACTGGGCATAGATTTGGAATGGCGTCGATAGTATTTTGGAGGGCTCGTATTCGAAGCATTTTCTACCTTGCTTGTAGATTTTGGACATAGTCAAAACGTTCTATCTGAAGTCGAATCTTTTTTTAATTATGCAAATAATAGTCATAAGAGAGATAAGTTTCCTTGGCATTCATTAGTTCGAAAGACGCAGTGCAATGGCTTTTTATGAGATGTTTACTATATTTTTAAAGTTTACTCTCTTTCGTAGGGTGGGATAATCGTTGACTTGCTCCCTTTAAGAGAATTCAGTTCTAGTATTTGTGCACGTCTAGATTTTATGGGACAAAATCGGAGAGAATGACTGCGAAGGGACAAGATGGTTCGTGAGCTTTAGCAAGAATGCCAGGATATTTACCGGAGGAAGGTTGATAATATTAGAAAGCACAGAGCTGATTTTCATCGACATTTAGCTGATGCGGAAGCTGAAATAGTCAGCCTCATTTCAGCCCTCGGAGACCATAACTCTTTTTGTGGGTCTGTTCCTCTGTCATACTATGCACAACAAAATGAGTTGTCTTCTTCCTTGTATTCCATATAGAATGTTGATTTTTTTATGTTGCTGCTTGAGAAGAAAAAAAGTACCCTCAAGGAGCAATTGTTTGCGATAAAAACTTATATTGGAGGAACTTAGATCAAAGAAGCAGGAAAGGGTCAAGGAAGTTTCAGAACTTCAATCACAGATTTTATCCATTTGTGCAGAAATAGCAGGGAATAGTCTCTCTCAAAATTATCTCAACTCTCAAGTAAATGAGCAGGATTTTTGAAAAAAGTTAGGAGATCAGCTAATTTACCATTGTATCTTAATTTGTTTTAATTTCATATTTTTATGGTCTGATTCCTTTGTGTTTGTGCCCAACAAAATAATGTGATTTAAAGCTGAAAAACTTCGTAGAAACTTGCATGATTTTCGTGTCAGGAATGATTTCACGGGCAATGTTCATCTGCCTGATCTGCTTTCCGACATGGATGATCAGATTGCAAAAGCCAAAGAGCAGGCTCTTAGCAGGAAGGATATCCTGGATAAAGTGGAGAAATGGAAATTTGCTACAGAGCAGGAGAAATGGCTTGATGAGTATGGCAAAATACCATGTGAGTTCAACCCTGCTACGTTCACTAAATTTTTTTTTTCATTTTTTTCTTGTTCATTGATAGTATTAAGTGCTGATTCTTGTACGTTATTTAGTTACGCTGGTTGCTGAGAAACTAGCTTAAAGATTGATTCTTGTACGCTATGTCAGTTCAATTTTTAGATGCATCTCTTACACAAAGTAGTTGAACAAATACGCAACTCCAATCAACCTGCAAGTTTTTAAATCGTCGTTAATCCTTGAACTTTAAACTATTTACTTACTTTTTTCCTAGCTTGTAGGCTTAAAATCAAATGGTTCCTATAAGTAATTATTGGGCGACTTAAATAAGGTTAATTGATGAGACGAATAGTTTCGGTTTAAACAATTTTCTGTGTGATGTTTTAGATAGGCGGATGAGGTAATTACAACACCTGAGTTATTCACTACAATAATGTTTCAAATTAGCAAGACTTTTACTATCTTTCCCTGATTGATCTAATTCAGGAACAGATCGTGTGCAAGAACAACTTGCTGCAGAGCAAGGGCAATGTTTGGTTCCAGGCCCGCACAAAAAAGCCTTTGGGTCAGAGCACAAGCGCTAACACATTGATGGGGAGGGCTGGTCGCCAAGTCATTACTCCTGGCCGATATGCATTCTCGGGTGTAAAAGAACGAAGAGAAAGTAATCGGATCAATCCCGTAATTCCTTTGAACTACGTTGCTCTTCAGAAAGATGAATCCACATCTTGAGGTACTTGGAATTTTAACGTCATTTTATTTGAGAAATTCTCTATTTCTACATGATTAGAATGTTAGATTGTATAAAGGTATGGAAGCATTATCATCTGGATTTTGAAGATATCACATAATCTTTGAAATCGAAATTATCCCCGTCTACTTTCAGAGAATCTATGTTTTGTAGCCAATTCCAAGAAGATAATATGTAATTTTAATTCAAAGTTGGGTAAAGATAGCAAAAAGAGGTTCATTTAGATGCACCCAAAAGGGTAGTTTATGTGGCCAAAATGAGAATGACTCTTAAATGGAAGCATTATTTGTGACAATCTTAAAATAAGCTAATGTTTGGCTGTTGTTAGGCAAATAAGTCTCTCAAATCTTTGTCCTCAATTATTTGTACATCTTGTTATTGGCTATGTATATATATTATATATACATATATGTATATGAAAGCTTCTTTGAGGTAGTGTGCTTGGTCATTCCCAACCCATTATGAGACATCTGCAACTGGATGTTGCTTTGATGGGTTATTGCAAATCCAACACATGCCAATCAAAGCTGTTCTACAATGTTTATTACCTACTTTTGTGCAATCATTGTAGATTATGCCTTTTTTATCTTATTTTTTAGATTAATTTCTCTAATTTAGTGCTTATTATCATTGGTATCTTGAGCTAAATATAGACTCTAAGATATGACTTCTGCACAATTATCAAGTTTTATGCACTCAGCTACAATTTTGAGCTGTTTTTTGGTTGAAGTGTTATTGATTTTTAAGTCGAGTGATGATAGGTTTATCTTGTTAACATAGCATTTTAATCTATTTTCTAACGTGCCGAGTTTTGATTGATCTAATTAAAAAGTTTTTAATGTATTATAATTATAATAATTATTTATAATATTTATTGGATTAATCAAAATTTAATATTTCAAAAAGTAAGTTAAGCGGATAAATCTTAGCATTATCCTTTTAAGATTATTTTTGGACACCATGTAATGTGACATGAAGACTTTAGATGTTTAAGTGTAGGATTCTCTCTTTTTAGACAAAATAATATTTTTAATTAATTTTTTAATAAAAAAATTATTAATTTAAGAGAATATATCCATAAGCTTAGTGGTTTCCATGCATGCATTATAACTTTATTATTATATTTTGCAATTAATTTATTTGATAATTCCTTATCCACATCCATAAGTGAGCATTTGTTGGGTGATTGAGACACCATCCATTATACTTTCATTGTGGCTTGAAACTCGAATCAACTAAGATCGAAGAAAAGAGAGGAATTAATTCTACCATTTTTATTTACGGGATTTTCTTCTATCACGACTTATAGACATCCCTACGATAGGATGCGATTCTTTGTTAATTCGAGATTAGCAGTTCATCAAGGAAGTTCCATCTCTAACCAAAATGAGATATTTTAATTCTAAAAGATAAATTGAAGTGGAATTAAGTTAATTAGTTGTCATTTTGGCTGTCGTGAAATATTATCCAATCAGACGAGAGAATGGGGAAGTTAAGTGTATTTTCTATCTCCATAACCTTTAGAGAGAGAAGATATGGGTTGAGAGAGAAAATGAGAAGTAGAGAAAAGAATCAGGTGGAGAGACTCTGCACGGGCATAGTTCAGTTGGCTCAGAGATGGTAGTTTGGTACAAAGAGCCTAGGTTCGACGTCTGCGTTGTCTTAGTTTGTGAGTTGTTACTCCCAATGTTGGGGTAGCTTCTTGGGATATCAGGTAAAAGTCTCATATCTCTGAGCCGCTGAGTCATTGTGATTTAACCCACTCACAAACTGTCAGACCGAGGTGTAAGGACCCTGTGTGCTAGAAATTTTGCCTTTTTGATACAAATAATCAGGTGGAGAGAGAAAACGAGGTAGAGAGAGAATCAGGTGCCCTAGAAAAGACAATCGACAGAACTAAGAATATAGGTTAGTGAGGAACATAATCAGATTTATAAGAATTGCTTCTCAACAAACATACGAAACAAGACATCATCTGAAAAGCAAAATAAATGTCAACCACATTATCATCACATCACAGTGGAATCTGCATCAGAAAATATATATTTCTACAGTTTTTTTAAATATATTTTATTAATCTTACGAATAATTATTTGATACGTTAGTCATTCTGCACAAAATACAAAATGTAATCGGAATATGTTGAGTATTAAACTCAATGAATAAATGATATTAAAAATTCGTCAGTTTTTATGGCGAATTTCGACTAACTTTTAGAATAGCAAACAATCATTAAATTTAATGCGTGACCTATAGATTTTTATGTTACACATGTCTAGTTTCTATTAGTTCAAGTTTCAGGTCATTCTAAGTACTGTATAAGAAGTTATGGTAATTTTAGTAATAAAATGTAAAAAATTATTATAAAAGTTTTAGAAATAAATAATTTAAAAATTACTATTTTATTTAATTTTATTTTTAATATTATTTATATCGACTGATCGAAATGAAAAGAATAAAAGAGTCCATAAATTATCGATCGAAATGGGGAAAAGGGAAGCCTCTTTCATTTCCTTTTTTTCATTTCCATCACTCTTAAACTCTCTTGCAAAATGCAAGATGATCATGAGAACATAGCAAAGCTTCTATATTACTATTACTTAAACAAAAAAGGTAGAAAAGGAGGGGAAAAAGGACCCCAAAAAAATCCACCATTGCCCAAATTTAATATTTCTTAAATTAGGGTTTTGTCTTTCGTGGGGGATTCAGGAGGGATGGTAATAGCAATGGAAGATAGCTTGTTCCCTTCTTTAGTTTTCTCCATTTCAACGTCGTCTTCTTCAATTTCCAAAACAGAAACCCTAGTTCCATTTGCACGAGAACCCTTTATTGCCTCTGGAATCTTATCTTCTGCTTTGCCTTCTGTGTTTATTTCTTTGTGTTTTCCCCACAGAACTGAGTACAGTCCCATTACTATCAAAATAGCTCCAATAACACTGCAAATTTTTGAAGAGAAAGAGGAAGCAAAAGAGGAGAGAGAATCAGAAAGTGGGCTGATAGAAGTTGGAGAGAGAGAGAGAGAGAGAGAAGATTACCCTCCAAGATAGATCTTTTCTGAAAGAATGAAAGAACCCATGATTGCGACGATTATCATCATCAGAGGGCTGAAAGCAGTTGCAAAAACTGGACCTCTTTTCCTCATTACCAAGCCTTGGACATAATATGACAGACTTGACGTAACAATTCCCTGATGGAGATAGAAAGAGACATGGTTTAAATCTTCTCTCTAGAAGTTATATCTACACACTTCGAGAGATGAGAGAGAGATGAGAGAGATCATTTACAGCATAGGCAGCAGCAAGGAGGTTCATGTCCCAGCCAATGCTCCAAACAGATGGTTTATGTTCTACCACAAAAGTGACAGCAATGGCTTGTAAAGTCCCGACAAAGCAAACCAACGTTGTGAGAGAGAATTGATGATTCTTGTACGTCTTCAAAGCTTGATTCTAATCACAAAAAAAAACCAAAATTTACAAACCGAAACCTCAGACCAAAAAAAACCCATCAAAACCCACCTGTAAAACGAATAAAGAAGCCCAGGCAAGCGTGGCTATGATGACGAAAATGGATCCTTTAAACCAGTCCTTGCTGTTTGATTCAGTAGTTTCAGAAGCATATCTCGGATGAACATTCTTAGACCAAGGCATCTCCATTATGTTTCCTTTGTACAACGTCATCAACATGGCTCCAGCCACTGTCACNAACCCACCTGTAAAACGAAGAGAGAAGCCCAGGCAAGCGTGGCAATGATGACGAAAATGGATCCTTTAAACCAGTCCTTGCTGTTTGATTCAGTAGTTTCAGAAGCATATCTCGGATGAACATTCTTAGACCAAGGCATCTCCATTATGTTTCCTTTGTACAACGTCATCAACATGGCTCCAGCCACTGTCACTAAAGTTCCAATTATTTTTGCTTGGCATCGAACCTTCTTGACATCCACTTTCTCCATCCTGTTCATTTTTGCAGATCAGAAATTTGAATTTCAACTTTCTGGGTATCAAAAATAGGAAGAAACAAACAAAGGGCTGTGATTAATTTCATTTTCCCAGATCAAACTTGGATTTCAACTTTCTGGGTATCAAAAATTTGTCAAAACAAACAAAGGGTTTTGCTTAATTTCACCTGAAAATCACTGCCATGACAAATGTCATTGCAGGCAACATATTGCTCAAAGCACAGGAGAAAGTTGGCGATGTGTATTTCAAACCCGCGTAGTAGAAGTTTTGATCAATAACAGGCCTATCAAATCACGATAAACTCAAGCTTTAGAATAAGAATAAACCAGTAAAATACAAGAAACAAAAAATTTCTTCAAAAAAATGAAGTTTTGGAGAAGAAATAGAGAGCCCACCCGAGTAAAGCAAGAGCAAAGATCTGCATGAAAACCTTAAACGTAATCTTCGGCTGTCCCCTCCTGAGTTTTCAAAAATAAAAAACCAAATTAAACTCAGATGATCACGGAGAAGAAAGAGAAAATCCAGATCTTTTGTTCGAACGAGTACCTCTCGAAGAACAGAACAAATGGAGCTATGGAAATGGTAGCAAAAGCATGGCGATAGACCACAAGAACATAATGGCTCATCCCTCTGTTGAGAGAGATTTTGGTGATTATATTCATTCCTGCATATCCAAATTGCAGAGAAATCATTGCAAAGTAAGGTTTAGAGTTTTCTAGGAACCCACTGCAGCATCTCAGCTTCTCCATTGTTTGGCTGATCGGAAGGATGAGAGAGAGGGTAGAGAAAGAGAGAGAGAGAGATCACTGCAAGTGTAGAGCTTGGTTTCTTCCTAGAAATAGTAGGAGGGCTTGCATGCATTTATATTAACAAAAATGGAACTGTTCACACGAATCTTTCAACAAATTCCTGTGTAATATTATTAAATTGTCGTTTAGTTTCATGGAATCTAGTTCTATCCCAAACATAAGACTAGAGATGTTATAAACTATATAATAATGTTATATTTTAATTCTCTCGATTTCTACTATTTTTATCATAGTAGATCGATTGTTAAACATGTTCATGAAAATTTAAAATAATTAATATAATATATTAAATATTTACGATTGAGTATTGCCAGACGTACGCGTTTATTTCATCCATTTAAAAAAATTAGAAATAACCGATACCATTAATTAGATCAATAAGTATTAGCACGCCATTAAGACAGTGAGCTAAGAAAGTACATATAAAATTGGTCTTTATAGTTATATTACTCGCTCCCATCATTGTTAAATACTTTAGTGAACATTTAAAGTAATTATTATAAAATATTAAATATTTACTATTGGGTAGTGCTAGATGTACGTGCTTATTTCGTCCTCATAAAAAAAATTAACAATAATTAATAACATCAATTAGATCTAATTATTGGCATGTCATCAAGTTTTTTACTAGATGAAATGAGAAAGTAGGCATAGATGTTCTTTACAACAAATTACATTAATGAATCAAACATTGTTAGACATATTTTATGAGAATTTAAAGTAATTAATATAATATTAAATATTTAGATGTAATATTAATTAGATCTAATTATTTCATCCACTTAAATTTTTTTAAAATAATTGGTAACATTAATTAGATCTAATTATTGTCATGTCCAATTTTTTTGATAGGGTGAAAATAAGAAGCTACGCATGATATTGTTATTTGTAATTTAGTTGGTTTATTGAGTATCTGATAAATTTTTTAATATTTTTTATGATGAATTTAATTATTTATTTTACATTGAAAATACATTTTAATAAGAGATATTTAATATTTATAACACGTACATTTAAGTGTTTTTAATTTCGTTCGAATCATAGTTCATTTGAGCTATTTTAAGAAAAAATAGTTGTGCAGAATTTTAAAGTTTAAGTCGACCTAAACTGAGAATAGGTCGACCGAAATTCATATAGGTCGACTGAAAATGATAAACAGTCGATTAAAAAATGCCCAGAAAAGTAAAGGCACTCGGAAGGTCGATCGAAATCACAATAAGATCAACTGAAATTACAAATGGGTTGTCCTAAACTCCCCCAACGACTATTTTCTAATGACTAGAACATTTACGTCGACTGAAATGAATTTTAGGTCGATCGAAACTCAATAGAAGATAAAATTATAAATAAAAGAAGTGGTCCTCGAGAAGTCAAAAATTGGGTGAGGGAAAATTAAGTGGAAAGGAAGAGAGAGGAATGAGTTTCTCTAAAATATAAATTTAAATAAATAAATAAATATATATATATATATGTAAAGAGAGAGAGACCTCCCGACTTGTTACCAAAAGGCAAAATTTCTCGCCTAGGACCCCCACACCTCGGCCGGACAGACTGTGAAGAAGTTACGGTGATTCAACAGCCCAGATATGAGAGGCCTTCTTCTTGATGCCCCAAGGAGCTACCTCAACATTGGGGGTAACAACTCCCATATTAGGACACCGCATGATTCGAACATCGGCCCTTGTTACCAGATATGCCATCCTTCGACCACTGAAGTGAACCCGCACAGGCGAGAGAGACATCCGACTCAAAACGCCTTGTGGTGAAGTTTGGCGTAAGCCCAATTTGTGGTGTTCTTTTTTCTCTACTTTTAAAAGCATAAACTTCATTTGAAACCTCCCTCATTTGCATTTATCATTTGGATAAATCCAACTCAATTCTCATTTTATAATTTTTTCGATAAAAATAAATATTTGATATTAAATTACAGATTTATTCAGAACAAGTAACATAAAGTAGTCGCAATAGCTCGTATCAATAAAATCGTAAAATTCTCACATGGCTTGAAAACATATACCTATAAATCGCGTTTTTCTTTACATTTATTGTAAACGCAATAAACAAAACATCGAGGCTTCAATTAGAGGGACAACGATGTTGTAAGAATGAAAACCGTTTTTCGTATTAATTGAAAAATAAATTTTAAGTAGTAATTGATTATTATTAAACTAATCGAGGTAATGGGTTCCTCATTAATAAAAATACTTACTTTATAAAAAAAGTAAATCTTAAAAGTGATTACTGTCTCGATTATGATCAATTCTATGCTGTGGATAAACCACTAATTTAACTGAAGAAAATGAATATTAATCGCGGGTAATGCTTAACTAATAAATATGAGTACATTAATGATCTGTTCATGTCATTTGTTCGTGAAATTTGCACATTGTAAAGAAAAAACCATCGAGGTTAAGCATAATCTGGCAACTTTGCGTAAGATAATTCATTTTTTTAAGATGACAATGAAACGAACAAAACCGTATGAGCTACGTTGATTAAAAATTGATAAATTTGTACGTATGGGTAAAATTTATGCGTCAATGACGTCGAAGAATTGAGGAGAGAATGAGTAGATTAGCACAAAAGGTGTTGGTTCCATAGAATGGAATACAAAATGAGGGCACCATATCCAAATATGAATTAGGAACTTTCTAAGTGGAGCACCATTTCCAAATGGGCATCTAATCATCCACCAATCATCTAACTCTTTCATCATCACTTTGGAAAAAAAATCACATATTTCTTTAAATTTTAAAGTAAAATAACATCGTCACGATCAACTCAAAGCACGACATGAAATTTCCATCATCAGATTTGCTATGATACGTAAAAACATCATCGACCTTTGTGTTTTATTTTGTGGGTAGAGTTATTGAATTTCAAGCGATATAGTCCAATAGCGAGTGTTGTATCTTTGTATGCGTGAGTCCTAGTCATGGCCGGCGAAATACGGCCTTTCTTGGTGAAATGCATTCTAGATAGGTAATGATCAAAACCAACACACAATGAGGAGGGGAATTTGAGTGGTTTAGTGATTTATTGTCTCACATTTGTGTCTGTGAGGGAGAGAAGAGGAGAGAGAGAGGGAGAGAGAGAGGGGAGGGGAGAGAGAGGGGAGAGAGAGAGAGGGAGAGAGAGAGATTGGAAGGAAGTGGAGGAAGACAAAGTGAAGAATGTTTCACAAAGAGTATGCAAGTTTTTACTTGTCTATTCCTCCCCATTATTCTTCCTAATAGTGGCCAATGAAATTCAAACGTATAACATATTTTGGCTTTTAGAACGCATCCAAAGTATGATGATCACATTTTCTAATATCTCTTCGTCAATTATGCAATGAACTGTGAAAATCCAAGCTCAAATCAACCTAGCCCTGTCGGGCTCAGTTGTTGCTACAATACGACAAATATTTATGCGCCAAATATTCTTTTGATTGTGTCAAAAACATGCTATGTTTCATATGACATCATGTTCGTGGCAAACGAGCAAACGAGCATAGTTTTTTAACGACCAAGAATCAAATATAGATAGCATAAAAAATAGGAATTCATGTTATTGGAACAAAGCAAACCATAAATGTAACATTTTCATTGGATATTAGTATATTTCGTATGCCTGCATGCAGATATGATTGTAACCATCAAGAATAGAACAATAAAGTGATTGAACTAATAAGCTTTATCGAGATGAACAATTTTACCGAACTCTCTACATTCAGCAATCTTTCATAAGTATTTATCGGCCTTTTCGAGCAGTCTAAGTCGTTTATTCTATTGAAATAGTTTCCTCAAAAGTTAACAAACATGAAAGGGCAAGTGATGAACCTGCTACATAAAATGGAAGCTCTCTGCCTTCCGGTTCGCTCGAGAAGGCGGCGTAAAATTGTCCAGCTTCTGATTTAGAAAGAACTCTTGTCATTTGTTAAGGAGATGACCAGAAATCCATGTACAAAAACATTACTATCATCATCGCGATAATCGAAGAACATAACTGATGAACCTGGAAGTAATATGCATTCTTATAATATTTATTCTATTGTAGTAATAGTACTCTAAGCAAAATTATAACTTACAAGTTATACTTCTTACCCAACACAGTAAAGCATAACAATTCAGAAACTAAATTGCTTGGTTTCCCTTTATCACCCGCCCACTCATATGAGGACTCTTTCTAGTTGTTTCAATTAGTACTAATGCTTTCATATATTTTTTACGGTAATTAGCAAATGAGCCACTGAACTATTGAAAGCATGCAAATTGGTCACTGCACTTTGGAAACGTCAAAATGACCACTCACATTCTTGTGTCCGGCGATGTCCGCGAGTGTCCATTTTGAATTTTCCAAAGTTAAGTGACCAATTTGCATGTTTGTCAATAGTAAGGAAAATTCTCCCACTTTATATTTGCTTTCCAATATGTGTATGCTAATGCTTTGGGGCTCATCTTTATAGTTCTATGTGTTCTTATAGTTATCAAAAGCATGATCTGTTACAATGGAATGTACTGACCGGAATAAATGTTTCAGGTCCAAGTTAGTGCGCTGGATGGATGCATAAACTGCAGCTGGAGACTTATGTGGGTGAATTTCAACAGCATCGACAGCTTCATATTCAACTGCCTCTATAAAAAGGAGTAAAATCATTTGCTTGAAATAGCAAAAATGTCGCAAACTAAACATTGAACAACAAACATCAACTTGCAGAAGCAATTTTAATAATCAAAATTGCATAATTCACCACTAATCACACAGCGTAACCCGTCGGTCCCAACTAGTTCCAGAAAACAAACGCAAGAGAGAATCCAGTGAGCACCACCATGAATGACCTTTTCTCAAACCTTATTTTTCTTCGTCTTTTTTCAACTCGTTTCGAATCCCCCTTCTTCGACCTCAGCTTCGCAATCACCAGCTCAACTCCAATGTCGACTGCGCAAAGAATCGCCACTCAGGATCTCTTCCTCCGATGCCAGCTGGAGTCGCTGGCGGTTGTCCATTATAAGCATACATTTTCATGGGACCTATATATTACCAGAAGTTAAAACACATGGTGAGATTTCATTCCTCCTTCGACGGTGTGGCATGCTTTATCTTTAAACGTGCTTTCTTTCTTTCTTTCTTTAGCTGAAGAATTCTGAAATCCCCTCTTCTTAAAGACCTGAGTGCATTATTTGTTCTTTCAAATACTGTTAGGTTCGATTAGTTAGGAGTGACCAGTCCATAGAATTGAATCTGCAGCTTTAGTTAAATTATTGGACTTAAGTTTGCCCTAGTTCATTTACTTGGGGGAGGAGGAGATGTCTCTACTTGTTTATTCTCGTTTCCTATATTTAGTGTTATTTACTTGAACTATAATCCCGTCATACCTATATGCTTTCAGAGTATCTTAAAATTAGTTAGAAACAGTTAGGGAAAATAAACGAAGGCTATCTAAGGAGTATATTCAGGCTCTCAGCATGAAGAGAGAGAAAAAAAGAATATGCTAACAGATTACATTAGTTTTCAGCACACCCAGTATAAAAGCTAGCAATCGGAAGAGAAGAAAAAGTGACAGAGGAAGACTTATCTGTGAAAGTTTTTTTCTGGAGAAGTAACAAGCAGCTTGAAGAGCTTCAAGATCGCCCGAGAGAGGAGGTGTTGTCGCCGAAAACCTAAAACTATTTTTTCTTCTGAAATATTCTCTACGATCCAAATATGGTTATTAGATCTGGATAATTCTTTTGTATTCTGAAATTGTGTCCCGTGTGTAATGCAATTATCTCCGTTCTCACTGTGAATGTAGGGCAGCTGGAACCTGCTGCATGAACCACGTAATTCTGGCCTTTAATTTCTTATCTTCTTAAATATGCTAAAACGACACTATCTCAAACACAAAACACAAGAGTATCACATTTCTCTCCCACATTTTAGATAATTCTCTCGATAGGTTCTTGATAAAATGCACGCACGTGGGAATGGACCCAAACTCATGCTTACTAGACAACCCACTGAGGGGAGAGCTCGAATAAATACTATGTTTCTATTCTATGTTCAACCAATAGGCTATAAGTATTAAGTTTTTCAGTAATTGTGAATTACATAGGATTACGTGTGGGAGAAATGGAGCGTGCGTGACTGCTTAATTGCTTACGGAGCTAGTATGTTGATTTTTGAGCGCTTGATGATTTCTAGTGATCCCTTTGAAGTTCAGGTACTTGAAACTATTTTCTTGCATCTTCTAAACTTTTTTCAGACCATATTGTTCTTCATTGGCTGTTTCAATGGATTATGATTCATTGTGATATGCTTGCTAAATATCTGCAGGAACTTCAATCGATGAATATAGTTCCGCGACTGAAACTAGCCGAGGCGTGATTTCAATTATCTCCGGGATCTTATATATCCCATTTTGTAGCTACGTTTGCCGGCTTAACGACCTAAAAGAGGACCTTTCAGCATGGTAGTTCCAAGTTATTATTTATAATGCGTGTATTATATGTCTCTGAATGTGGTCGGCAAGAATAAGGCTCATATTGATTTAATTGACCTAAGGTTGAAATATTAATTCTATACAAAGATATGGATGGACCTCGGCATTCGACAAGTCAATTTAGTGGTCAGGATATTGACACCCTCCTCTTCACCTACCAACCCTACCTCAATTTCCAACATGGTTTAAATGACACCCAAATTGTATTGGGTTAACATTAAACGGTAAACACTGTTTTTACCATTTAACTATGAATATTTTGAAACATATATCGGTCACGTGAGATAGGTCACGTCTGCCATGCAAGAATTTCACATACTATGTGAATTTAATGTACTTCAATGTGGGCATCCACACGTGACCGTTCATGTGTCGGTGGTGCGGCATGTGTGACTAGTCGTTCGTAGTTGGTTTGTCTATTTTCAAAGGACACAAATTTACGATATAGATAAGAAAATGGTCATCTTGTTCTTGAATTATTTATTTGAAACAAATAATTAAATAATAAAAACAAATAAATAAAAATTAATTTGTGTTCTTCCATATTTTGTAATAAAATATATTTTCTTATAAGGGTAATGCAAGTAAATACTCATAGGAAACATCCACTTAGAAGCTCTTTAAAGCCCTCAAGATGCCTCTTGTGAATATCGGGTACCTCGTCTCTTCTTCCTCTCCGCTCTTAATTCAATACAAATAGAAATCTAAACGATTACATCACTATGTAAAATATTGAAATATATAACAAATTTAAATACTTCTGCTTAATTTGTAAAAGAGATCAAATTCCAATTGAGTTTCAAGTTTGGGACAATTTTAAACTGGTCTTTAGCTCGATCCGCCTAGTTTGATAAATAATGTTGTTTTAACGTGTGATACTGCTACATTGACAATCGATAAAAGACGATCTAAGACGGCTGCTTATATAATGCCAACCTGACATGAAAACATATCCAAATTCAATTGTTAGTGTTACGTCAAATATAAATCAAAATCTAGTCAATTAGTCTATAGTTTTTGAGGATATTTATTTGAATTGAATAATGATTTTTCATAACGTTTTTGACTTTTTATCTAATGAAGTAATTATCTTGGACTCGACCACTTTCGCATGTGATTACCAGGAGTAAATAAATAAATAAATAAAATAAAATAAAAATAAAGTGGACAAGGAAAAATTCCAATTCTCTATCTAACTAAAGACAAATAAATAAATAAATTATTGACCAAAAATCCCACGTCTTATTTTTTTTTTGTTATTATTTCTTCCGGTAATCATTTTGAAGACGGAAAGTAAATTCTATCGCATAAATTACAAATCATCCGCATTTTCCGAGTAAGATAAACGAGCTAAGACGTTTATTGGCGTGACCGTCTTAATTTTAGTTGAAGACTACATGATTTTATTTTTGAAAAAACATATAAAATACTTTATATTATGTAGAAATGAAAATTATTTATTGATTCTTTCTATGTCATTCTTGAAATTGGCGTGAAATTATGCATTGTAGGACCGATTTTAACTTAAATGGGAGGTGAATTATGTTAATTAAAATTTTTTTCGTAAGTCAAATGACTTAAGTACAAAAGCTATGGAAGTTGATTGTCGATTCAATTTAGGCAAGCACAATCAATAAAGTAAAAGTTGAGAGAGAGAAATTTTGACACCGATATGTTATCGCGGTTCGGCCAACAACTGCCTACGTCTGTGCTTCAAGGTAGCTCTTTGAAGATCCTTCACTTGATTGAACTTTCGGGTGTCAATCTAACATTTACAACTTGACTCTTCTTTCTTACAGGCGTCACCTCTTTTTTACTCTACTTTTTCAAAGGCGTCACCATTTTACAAATTCGCTCAAGAGTATTGATACAAGTATTTGCGGTTTCTAACCGACTCTCTCAATCACCAAATGAATGATCTAGAGTAAATACAAGAGATGAGAGAGCAACAGATAAATCAAGAATGATTTTGGCAGAGTTTCGACGTGTCTTTCTCTCTCAAAAAATCGTCACCTCAAATAGTTTTTCTTCCGCTATTTATAATTTTGCAGCTACTCACGCTCGGCGGTCGACATATGTACGGGAGCGGTCGACCGCAATATAGCCGTTTAGACTCATTATAAAATAGTCGTTGAAGCTTTGTCTCTTGTAGTTGTTCCTGAGTGGTCGACCTAACAATCGAGCGGTCGACATAGATTTTGACTCTGGAGCTTCTCCGGTCAACCTAAGTGTATATCGGTCGACCTATATTTAGTCTCTGGAAACTCTGGCGATCGAAACAAGTTGTAAGCGGTCGACATACATCTCTTTTCTGGAATTTTTGCGGTCGACACATGTGAACAGCGGTCAACATATCCTGAGAGAACTTACAAAATTCTACAACACTCGACCAACTTGTTAGACATTAAATGTACCATTTGACAATGGTATTTTACATGAGAAATTAAGTCTATGAAATACACTACAACATAATTTAATTTAACTTTCATACATTCACATGAACGATAATTATCATAAAAAATAATTAGTTACTTTAGAAACTTTAAAGCCAACAGGCATGACATCGATATCGGTCGAATCTTTACAATCAAAAGATTTTCAGGGTGTAACTATTTTTACATAATATTAATTGAATTCAAGAGTAATATTTTGTGTGTACCATATAAATTGGTTCATTTGACACAAACATTGTTATGATAACTAAGAGAAATTCTAAATATTTAGGTTAATATGCTTAGAACATTGATTAAATAACATGTGAAAATAAGGTTATAGTCTATTACCCATGACCTATGCAGACAGTTGAAAATTACCACAATTTTTAAAAAAAAAGTGTCGTCATATTTATTATAACAATATAATTTTAAAAAAAAANATTTATAGGCGAATATAAAATTGTTTTAGAGAGAGCTTTGAGCCGTCTCTTACGCATGCAGTGATGGCTATGGAGTTTGTTTATCGACTGCATTCCTTGTCTGGCACGAGTACTACGCTACAAAAACAGGCCTAGCTCGAACGATACAATCACGTAAAGCAATTTCTGAACCTTCTTGTCGCGTTCCTATAATCACGTTTACCATTTGGGTATAAAAGAACAGCTTGTTTCCTTCATTTGCGGAACATTTGATTCAAACTCGTCGCTGTTTTTTTCTGTCGAATCAGGTGTTCATACGCCTCAGAGGGTTTCTGGGTCTGAAATTTCTTCTGGGTCTGCGCGAAAATGGCGGAAGGCGAGGAAGCATTGTTGACGAAGGATTATTACTACGATGACTGCCCTGGTTGCAAGGCCGAAAAAGCCAAAGAGTTGCAGAAGGGGTTTCCCTTTCGACTGCTTTGTCTTATTTCCACAGTAGTTCTTTCTACAGGTGTTCTTTCTTGCGTTTGTTTAATCGTTTTGAATCTTCATTTTCGATTTCCAACGATTGATTATTGTTTAAATGCATAAAAGTGGCTGGGTTTGGATTTAAGCGTAGAATAGTTTTCAAATCGATTGTTATGATCGAACTGTTTTTTACTGATTTGTTGCTTGTCGGAGGTTCTGTAAGATTGTGGTGCTGATTCTGAACAAAAGAAATGGTACATTGCGACAGGATTTGAACTCAAAATCCTTTAGAAAACAATTAGATAACTAAATTCAAGTTTTCAACTATGTTTATGTGTAGTTTACTTGTTTTACCTAGCCATATCGATATTGATTAAGTTGATGAAGATTAGGATCTAGATAACCTGATCAATAAAAACCACAACATCTCATAGAAAATAGTCAGTGATCGTCTTTTTCTCAGCATGCATTTCAGCTACTGATTATATTTTAATTCTGTTTTCCAGCTCTGCCTATATCATCGCTCTTCCCATTCCTGTATTTCATGGTGAGCCCAATTCAACTGCTGAAGTTCTTTCTAAAATGCAACTTTGCTTTACTGAATTGAGCAATAATTAGCTTAACTTGTTCAAAGGCCATTCTTCAAACTCAATATATTTTCCATTTTCAACTTCCACAAGATGATATTCTTCATTGCTGATTTTCAGATTAGAGATTTCAAGATTGCAAAAAGGGAGGAAGATATAGGAAGCTATGCCGGTTATGTGGGTCAGTTCCTTTAATCTCTCACTCATTTTTGCTTAAAATTTAATCGATCATCTAATCTCATTTAAACCGCCATTTTTTCTATATAGGATCTGCATATATGCTCGGCAGAGTTCTAACTTCCTTCTATTGGGGAGTAATTGCCGATCGATATGGCCGAAAGCCCGTAATTTTGTTCGGCATTGCAACAGTGTAAGTGTCTTTGATATTAAAGTTGCATATCAAAATCGATCTAGTAGTTCTCAGATTGTTATTGTTCAACTACTCTCAGGGTTATATTCAACACCCTTTTTGGACTAAGTTTGAATTTTTGGATGGCTGTCATTACAAGGTTTCTTCTAGGAGCCTTAAATGGTTTACTTGGACCTGTAAAGGTACCAGACATTCTTATTTATACCAAAACTTTGTTTTCTGCGGTGTGGCTTTGTTCATATTGTATGTTTGTTGATCACAAAAATAAAACCAGGCATATGCAAGTGAATCATTTAGTGACGAACATCAAGCGTTAGGACTGTCAACTGTAAGTTTATTTTGATGTTATATCTTAGATAATGATAAATTTACCTTCTTATCATACGTTCTTATTGTATATACTGACGTGTCGAGCCGTAATTAATATAATAAATATTTATTTTAATTGTAATACATTAAATATACTTTAACTAGATCAATCACGACTCGACACGTTAGTGCATATTATAAGAAAGTTTGGTAAGGAGGTAACATATCTTCATTCTACTCAAACTTTTGCTGTAAAATTAGCGAACAATTTGACTTAATTTCAGATTAGTACTGCATGGGGAATAGGATTGATTATTGGACCAGCTATGGGGGGCTTTCTGGCTCAGGTAATAGTCTTACTTATTCACCTCATGCCTGTGAAAAGACATCATTAAACAAATAAAATAGTGGATTTTTTTCTGTCTTTTGTTGAATCTTTTGCATGGCTGGATAGATAATTTGATAAGCCAATGGATTTTTTCCGTGTTTCAGGATACGGTTAACCAACTTGTTAACTAATCGATTACGATAAGTTCGATTGGATTTTTCAATTTTTTATCTGCAGTACCTCGACGTGACATGAGCGTGAAAGGGGGTCAAGAATCAGTTTTTTTATAAGGGCTAAAATCATTGATTTTGGCTTAAAATCATACAATTAGTGTATGTCTGACTCTAAGATTAGACTGTACTCATCGATGAACTTGTAATTGCAGGAGTTTTAAACCGTCTTAACTGCCATTTCTGCTCTTCTAAATGTGAATCTTGATTCATAGTGGCTTTGCAGTTAAATATGCTTGTAGTTTAAGATGTTGAGAATGTGGTAAAGTTCATTTTTCTTATTTCACTGACTTCGTTATGCAGCCAGCGGAAAAATATCCAAGCATATTTTCACAGGAGGGATTGTTTGGAAGGTCAAGTGACTTTCACTAGTTGATGTTTGATAGACTTTTATTACTCTAATATTTAGTCTTTTTTGCTCTTAAACTTTGACTTTATTACCCAGATTCCCTTATTTTCTGCCCTGCCTATGCATATCTCTCTTTGCTTTCGGAGTGGGGATTGTTTCGATATGGCTTCCAGTATGTTCTTCCTTTTATCAATCATTCATAACTCCTCAAAAGCAATGGATCTTCTCTGAAAGTTTCAAAATTTTTAGTCCATTTTTTTCGTATAAATTAATATTGTGCAGAGGATTATGTAAATGCCTGCCTTTGTGAAACCAGTGTTTATTCTCAGGAAACATTACACTACCACGATGAAAAAACTACATCAGATTTAGAAACTCAATCCAATGGCTCTCATTCAACAAAAGAATTTCAAAAAAATGGAGCAAAAGATGAGTCTTCGATATGGAGTCTGTTAAAAAACTGGCCATTAATGTCATCTATAATTGTCTATTGCTTATTCTCTCTTCATGATATGGCTTATACAGAGGTATCTCTTCTCTAACTTATGTTTCAAGACATGAATTAGTTGATAATGTTAGATTTAGCTTCTTAGAATATATTCTTATTGTACACGCTAGCATGTATATTTACAATGATGCAATAAATATAATAAATAATTATTTTAATAATAATATATTAAATATAATTAAATTAAATTAATAACAGTTTTCCATGTGAGGATATACAATATAAGAAGGTAAATATAGTATTACTCTTTAAAAATATGCACGAATAAATCGCTTGAAGTGTCGTTCTACTGCAATCAATGCCGCTGAAAAAATGGGTTAGTTTGCTTAGGATTTTAGAATAATAGTATCAGATGACCTTAATTTGGTATATAATTAGGAAATTTGTAGAAATATTCTTGCAGAATTACATCAAAAACTCAATACGTAATTGAGATCTTTTTCACTAATCATACATAGACTAATCTCTCTGTTGATAAATTTCTTGGTACAGATATTTTCTCTTTGGGCTGTAAGCCCCAGAAAATATGGAGGTTTAAGCTATTCGACTGAGGACGTTGGTGAAGTTCTAGCCATCTCAGGTGTGTGCAATAATCTCTCCCTCTCTCTCTCTCTAAAAACCCACATTTCACTTAGAGTATTTTTGAAGCTATTGTTTAATTTTCAGGTTTTGGCCTCCTTGTATTTCAACTTACATTATACCCTTTAGTCGAGAAGATGCTTGGACCGGTGATGATATCTCGCCTTTTAGGGGTAAAGTTAATTCATCATCGTATCGTTTTTTATTATATCCAATGACGATCTGGTTGAATGAAAGGATGTTAGCTTTTTTATTAAAAAAATCCATATTCAGGTTCTATCCATACCCTTGTTGTCAACTTATCCTTACATCGCTATGTTGTCCGGGATCGGCCTTTTCATCGTGATAAATTGCGCTTCGTTGCTTAAGAATCTTTTCTCTGTAAGTCTTGTTTCACGGTTTTTGATTTCATATTATTCTATTTATTGATTTATTTTTTCTAACTCAGATTTGCATAGTGACTGGTATGTTCATCCTCCAAAACAGATCAGTGGTAATAATTCTCTCTAGCTCTCTCTCCCCTCTCAATTTCTCTCTCTACCATTGACTTATTTGATCCAATGATATGAACAGGATCAACACCAAAGAGGTGCAGCTAATGGCATTGCCATGACAGCAATGTCCCTCTTCAAAGCAATCGGTCCAGCCACCGGAGGGGCTCTGTATGTACACAATTTTTTTCTTTATTTATGAACTTCGTATCGGCTACATCTTTCATGCAATACTCATTATGGGTGGGCACGGTGCGGTCCAGTTTAGTTTTGGGATTGAATCGCAACTGGAACCATAACATACGGGGCGGTTCTGATTTTTTCTGGCCCGATTTCATATTTAAAAAATAAATAAAATATATTTTTATATTATATTTGGATCAAGTTTTGACTAATTAGACCAAACTTGAAAGTATTTTTTGAGTTATATTGGATTTTATTTGAATTTAGATCGAGTTTTATCCATTTTTTATCTTTTTTTATCATTTTTTTATCCACGGTTTTTGAAAATAAAGACCGGAACCGGGTCACAACCTGTAGTTCTGGTCAGCTCTGTAATTCCTGTATCGGTCTGGTTTTACCCATTCCTACTATCCATGGAAATTGTTATGTCAGGTCGAGCCACTGGATCTTCTAAGAGGATCCGATCATCCCCCCTAAGACGGGTTCATAGTAGAATACTAAAAAATTATACGAAAATCGGATATCCATACAAGTGATTGCATGCATAATAACACGATAACTGAAATAGCAAATCAACGAGCCCTGAATATTCAAATCTTAAATTCAATTCTGAAACTTCAAAGTATGATGACTTAAGTTGTTATTTTGCAGGTTTTCGTGGGCACAAAAACGTCGCCATGCCGTCTATCTTCCCGGTAACCAGATTGTGTTCTTCGTACTAAACGCAGTTGAAGTGATAGCAGTGCTGCTTACATTCAAGCCATTTTTGGTTCAACGTGAAGATAGAAGATTGAGATGATAATTCAAGCAAAATGGTAGGTCTTTAGGCTTAAACATACCTGTCTATGCCCACTATTCTATGCTTTCCACCATTGATTGCGATAAAGAAATCTCTATTTTCTTCTTGTATTTAATTAATGATGAATATTGTGTTTGCGTCGTAATCTTATTCTCGGACAAGTGGTTTGTTTCGTTTTCTTTATTAATGCAAGTGAATTACTATTATATGGTTACAATAATGTTTCGGTATTATCATACTATCTATAAATAGTTGAATATTATTATTTGAGTACGAGAGTAATGTCATGTTTATATTTTAATTTAACTCTTTAATACAAATTGACGTGACATTCGTTGATTGATGTGGTCGCGTGTTTTTTATTTAATTATTTGTAGTGTAGGTTTATTATTGCCCGATTTTGAAAAGTTGTTTGTTTTGTAGGTAGAGTACATGTTTTGTCTTTGATAATAGGGTTGGGCACAGGTCGGTTTGATTTTAAGCCTGACTTGATTCGTTTTATTTGATTTTGGTTTTTTTGTGAGGCCCAAAAACCAATTCGAACCGTAATTTTTGACTGATTCGAAAAATATCAGATCAATTTTTATTTTTTGCTATTTTAGAAAATTATATATATTTTTTAATTAAAAATGGAAATAATCATTTTTTATTCAAAAAATTCCTTTACCTTTAAAATAATATTTTTTTATAAATAAAAATCATTTAATTATAAAATCATTAAAAATAATTTTTACTAAATATTTTGTTGGGTTCCGGTTTGGTTTTCATATTGACTGAAAACCCAAAAACAACCCTCAAAATTGAACCAGAATGCAAACTAAAAATTCAAAATTAACCTTCAAAAACCGATCTAAAATCCGGAACGGGTCGAATTGATTTTGCCCACGGCTCATTGGTGTTGCATAAATCAATAGGTGAAATGTATGAGTTGCATGACGTGGCATGTTTATAAAAAGTAAATCTATCATTTCCATAAAATAATATCATATTATGGCTCTAATGATTTAATTGCTTGCCTTAATTAGGTTAATAATTACTTTGGTATTGCTTGATTTAAGTTCATATTGGTTTAATCTTGAAGGATTGGAGGCCCTCCCTAATAGATTATGCTTCTCCCTCCGCCCGTCCGAGAATGTACGTTTTGTCGTTCATGTGGAAATTTAAAATCGACGACATTCAGAGGCTCTAGGTTGAAGTTAATTGATTCATGCATGCTTTCTAGATATATTTGCTATGAGCGATAATACGTATTATTGTACGATCTCGAGAGTTAATAATCGATGCATAATCGTTATTTATTTACATAATAATTAATATTTTATTATTATAATTAATTTAAGCTAAATACGTCAAAAAATAAATTAAAAAATTACTCTTAACTCAAGATGAGGCTATCATAGTGCAAACGGGTTTTAACAAGAACCCTAAATGAGATCTAGTTCTTCTAAACAAATATACAGAATTCGACCATTCTTCGAAACCCTAGTCAAACGACAGAAAACTTATGCAGAGTCAACTAACCCGCACGTGGGAGTCTTGTGGATGACGATAGACAAAGCTGTCGGACGTCATTCTTAACTTCTGCTAACGGAGAAAGTTTCAGTATTCGTCAGATTCTGACGAAGAAAATGCTGAGTTCAGGCCCGTTGGTTCCGTCGGGATTCAACATGTAGAAAGTTTCAGAATCTTTGGATCCTGAAATTCTCTCAAAACAAGCTCTCACGTACATCATTTCATCGTCGATCTGTTGATCGTTCTTAGGAGGAGAAGGAGAAGACGACGGAGGAGGCGGCGGAGGAGAAGCCTCTAATGGCAGAACGCCGGCGCCGATCGAAACTGCTTGAAGCATTTGCATGACGCCCAAATCTTCCTCAGTGGGTTGTCTTTTAACGCCATAGCCGGATTTTCTGCCATTGCAGTACAAGCTCCAGAGAGGTTCGTCGAGAATCTTCGTCTTCTCCAATGGCTGTTTCTCACACTCCATGGCTATTCTGAACAGCCCCTTACCCATATCATGCAGAATCTTTCTTGTTGGAATAGCGAGTTCGAGAAATAGAAGAGGGAGACACCGTGGATTGTCTTGAATTACGAGGTTGACCCTTTGTTTTTTGAACCCGAATAGGGTTCCGGTCATCGGAGTTCCGCTGGAAATGCGACTGTTCGGGATCCGGCTGACGGAGAAGGGTATAGGACGGTGGCACGCAGGAGATATTATGGGGAGAGCACGGAAAATGGTGCGGACTCGCCGGAGAAGTTGTAAGGGTTTGGAAGGGGTTTTGTTATTGGAAGGTTGCAGAGAGATGGGGTGCCGGGGTGATAATGGCGGCGTCTGTGTGGTTCTGCGTTCCGCCATGGAAGTGGAAGTTGGAGAAGACGAGAGAGAGAGAGGTTTGTGGGGAGCAAGAAAGGAGTTGGGTGTGCTTTAATGGAGGAAAGCTCTGCCCAGGTGTGTGTTGACAAAGAGACAGGTGGTTGCATGCACGTTTGGTTTTTTTATTTCCTCGGTTTCTTGTTTTATACTTACAATAATATAATCCATGCTCTTTCTCTCTCTCAATTCAAAGTACATAACTTTGAATGTCTCCCCAACAAGAAAACTTAGAAAACAGAGACATTATAAGAAATCCTTTACGATAAATAGAGTCATCCTCGATTGTATGGGTGTTGAAATCGTACCAAAAAATGGTAACAGCAGTCTTTAGATCTGGGCATAACTGAACTAGAACTGTTAAATTTTAATTGATATAATCAAACGTAATTTTTAAAAATCGTGAAACTGACGATATAATTGTGAGTCAGAAAATAATTTAAAATTAAGTAAAATTTGATGTAAAATCAAATAACAGTCGTTATAACTAAAAAATAGTTTCAAATATGATACAAACACTAAAACTTAATTAAATATAATAAAAATATATATTTAATTTTTTTGTAAATATAAATATGGATCAGGAAAAACTAAAATCAAAATGTATTTCACGGTTTTGGTTCTGATTCACTTTAAACCTGACCCTTCTCGGACTGTGCCCACCCCTAATTTCTAGTTCTCATCGGTTTGAAGTGATAAATAACCAATTTCAATTCCATTTTATGAAAACCACGTGTATCGATTCTTTTAGATTTGAAGTTCAATTCATGTTTGGTTCTTTCCAAATATGATTACTAGACTCGACATAATTCAATGCCATTTAATAAATCAATCATATTCTTAATTATTCTTTTTTGGGAACTTTCAATAGTTACCTTGTAATTACTATTACTTAGTACAAAATAGTTCTACCCATATTGTGTTGCTTTTGCTGGTCTCCCCTGCAAAAACATAAACTTAATTTAAATATAAATCTTCGATGTGCCGGTTTCACAGTGAATTGAAACGATAATCGTGAAATATAGACTAGTTTTGGTTTGTCCTTATCCGATTTCATATTTTTTTTAAAATAAAATATATATATTTATTATATTTGAGTCAAGTTTTGAGTGATTTGATCAATTTAAACGATTTTTGAATTTATGTCGAGTTTTATTTGATTTTAAGTCGGATTTTTACCCATGGTTCAGTTCCTAATTTTACGGTTTTTAAAAATTAAGACCGGTAAGCGATTTCAACTGGCAGTTTCAGTCTGGTTAAAATTGAAATCTCATTCAAATAAAAAATATATCCAATATTTGTAATTTTTTTTTGTAATATTATGAGATTGTCAAATCCCTAAGGACTATGGGTGGGCAAACGGTTAACGGGCCGAGTATTTTAAAAAAAATATCTGGTCCGCTCGGGTATCGGGTATGAAGCACTACCCGAAACCCAGACATACCCCAAAAAAAGAAAAAATACCCCGATCCGGGTATTCCGGGTAGGATCTGGGTATTTTTGGGTATACCCGAAATTTATTTAAAAATTCGTAAAAATACATTATAATCGGAATGGTCCACGAATCGGGGTTGGACAATAGGTAGAAGTATTAAACACGAGTATCATATATTTTAATAATACCCGATACTCAGACTCCCTACTCGTTTACCCGGACTCCCTATCCATATGTTTACCTGTTACCCTACTCGTACCCGGCCTGAATCTTACAGTTTTGGACCAGACCTTAAGGTCTGGTTCGGGTTGCCCACCTCTAATAAGGACCCTAGTTGGATTGTTTGATCTTTTTCTCCGAGAAAAGGGCAAATTATTAAAGAATATGAGTAATAATATATACCTTATTTGATTATTTAAAGGAAAAAATATATTATTTTTGCTAATTAATGTTGAATTTTGATTTTCTTCAAAGCCCATCAAGGCCCAAACCCAATATTGTAGACCCGGAAAGCCCAATAAGAAATCGTCATGAAGATGGAACTTTCGAGTGACGTCGGAGCTCTGAGTTCTTTGTAGGTGGAATCAATATTTCCCGGCAAATCAATTTTCCCGATAATCAAATTGTTCTTCGTAGAAATCTATGTAATCTTCTTCTTCTTTCCATATATTTGATTTTATGTGTTCTTTGCTTGGACCTCTTTTTTACCATTACTAAGTGCGATTGTTGTTTGGGTTTGCGTTGTGAATTTTGGATTCATAGGGCTAACAAATTATTTTTCGTGTTTTTTTATATCTTTATTCAAAAAAATGTGACGGTATGGAACTTAGTTTGATTCCATTGCAGCTGAAGAGGGTTGTTAACCATCCTAAAATGTTCAAGAACACGTTTCAGTCTGGATTCCTTTCGATATTATACAGCCTCGGGTATGTTACACTGTTGATTGAAAAGTATATTCTGTGACCGTCTTCAGTTTCCTAATTGATTTCCAACCAGGTGTTATGCGTGTGTCTTCTTGTGAGTTTTTGTATTTTATACTTAGAGATTTGGAACTTCGCCATTGGAGAACTATGGATTGACCTTTTTTTATTTTTCCTGGAATTTTATAGGAGCAAACCTTTGCAGATATGGGATAAGGAAGGTAAGGTGTCTTTGCTGAAATTGGTACTATATTAATGAATGAATAATAATTCGATGCATAGCTATGGTATGCAATTTTATCCACTTTTGTGTTAATTAATTGTTAAGTCACCTAAAAAATTTTAGATGCATTGATGATGAGGAAATTATCTACTGTAAACTGTCTTCAATTAACGATGGAATATAGTGTGTTTTTGTTTGTGGTGTTTTGTGCAGTTTCCAATGGCCACATAAAGCGTCCTCAAGACGAAGACATTCAATCCAATGTGCTTGAAATCATTGGGACAAAAATCCAGTCTACATATATCACTTGTCCTGCAGACCCAGCTGCAACACTGGGTATAAAGCTACCATTCCTTGTGATCATCGTGAAGAATCTGAAAAAGTATTTTACATTTGAGATACAAGTGCTAGATGATAAGAATGTCAGGAGACGCTTCCGAGCTTCTAATTTTCAAGTGTGTAAGTCTGCCCTTGTTTGCTGTTTTTACTATCGTGTAAGCCTGTTTATCTATAAAAATAAATCTAATGTACACTGCTAAATAAGCAAAGCTGTCTTGTTCTTCTCTTAAGATTGTAAAATTTAAATAACATTTCTGTAGGAAAATAACACCAATTTCTCTTTCCAACGTCGACTGCGTGGGGAGAAATCCTGAGCCTTATTTTTTTCTGCGTATTGTAGCTTACCATGTGGATTTCTCAGTTCCATTTTTAAGATTATTAATTTTTTTTCCTTATATTCTCCATGTTGATGATATATCACACAAACCAAATATAATTCCATTTTAGATTTTTACTGTGCCTTTGAAAACCAAGCTTTGTTATATTAAAACATAGAGCTATGTAGTTGTTTTTTGTTTTGTTTTGGTCTTGTCTAGTTGATCGCTGATATTTTTTTTCAAGGTATCTTGACTCAGCAATTCACTTTGTCTTGAGCCTATCCTATAGATTTTGGTGCTTAATAAACGTCACATGTGATTGATATTCAGTTCAAGTGCATTCCCTTCAACTTTGTTGTACACGGCTTAAACGGTAGATAATTAATGGCAATACTTTTTCTTATTTGTAGGCTGTAACTCGAGTAAAACCATATATCTGCACCATGCCACTGAAATTGGATGAGGGATGGAATCAAATCCAGTTAAATCTGGCTGATTTGACCAGAAGAGCCTATGGCACAAACTATGCTGAAACTTTACGAGTTCAAGTTCATGCAAACTGTCGCCTTAGGAGGATCTATTTTGCTGACCGGATGTACTCGGAAGAGGAGCTTCCCCCTGAGTTTAAGTTATATCTTCCAATTCAGGTAAATTTTCATCCATCATTTATTGAAAATCAAGCTCCCTGTACTTTGTTTCTGTTGCCTGGCTTTCATAGTCATTTTGGGTTTTTTTTTTTCATAACATGATTTGGTCGCAGAGAGCATGACACTCAGCTTGGAAATAAGGTGTAAGAGCTAACTTCAGTTTCTCTATGTTGCTGGCTTTGGTTTTTCATGTAGAAATCCAGAGAATTCATATGAAACCTTGAGATCTTATGGAATATTGTTTTGACCTTTTTAATTTCAACGGTTCATATGATGTCTGTCTTTGTACAAATTTCTCATCCAATGGCTTGGCTTGTGAAAATAGTAGCGTGTTATGGCCTCTTGTTTTTTATCAAATGAAAAGATTGGAAATCGAGTATTTTAATTATTTCTTGATTTTATATACTATATATTTGAATTGTCTACTTGATATTTGATTGTTGGATTATATGTTTTTTCATATATTGATGCATATGTATCTAATTGTAGAGCTAGCTCGAGCGAGTCGAGCTAGAAAGTCTGACTTGCCGAGTCTGTCGAGCTTTTCGAGTCAAGTTAAATGAGCCTCAAGTTGAGCTGAGCTGGTCGAGTCTAAACGAACCGTGCCAAACGAGCATAACAACGTAAATAATCTTAATTTATATTTATTTTTGTTTAGTTTTATATTATAAAATTTGATGAATAATTAAACATTTAGTAATGTAAGTAAAATATTTTAAAAATATTTTATTTTTTAAAAAGTAATATAATAAATATTATTTGAAAAAAAAATTATAGACAATTCTTTAGATTTAAGATTTTTTAAAATTTTACTGTAGGTATGAAAATAAAATTTGATATTATTTTATATGATTTAAAGATAATCATTATAAATATTTTTAAAATTAATCGAGAATAATTATTTAATCCTGCTTACTTACCTTTGATAAGTCGGCGGTTTCTCTAGCCGAAAAAACCATCATTGACGTGGACATCATGTCGACACCCATACATACATAAGACGAAATGACGAATCAAGCAACGACGCGTGGACTTCAATCTTCTTTTACCGCCAAAATGTCCTGCCGTTACGGGATTCTCTAAGAAGTTCGTCGTTTGCGAAACGCCGTTAAGAAACCGTCAAGCAGCTTCTGTAAAATTTATGTTTGAAAAGGGACAAAATGGGGTTTCTCTCTTTTTCATGATCGAAAAAGAAATGTTTGTTTCTCTCTCTAGGGTTTCTAAATTATTCAGGGAGCGGCGAACATGGCAGAGAAAGGGCAGATATTATTATTATGATATTTAAAAAACATTTTATTATTAATTAAAATGATTATTTATATGAATCACACAAATTTACAAGCTTTTGCTTTAATTGTTTTTGGTTTGTTTTAGTAGGCATTTTTGAACCTACATAGAGAATTTAATGCAAATTTTAATAATTTGAAATTTGGTCGCAAAAAAGAAAAGAAAAACAACACGTGATTTGCTATTGTTTATAGTAGGGCTGGGTAGATCCGACCCAATCCGACAATCCGATTGGATTGGATTGGATCAGATCAAGTTGGATTGGGAAACAATATTCGGTCGACAAAGTCGAGTTTCGATCCGACATTCAGATCGTTTATCGGATCGGATCGTTATCAGATTCAAAGGCGATCTGATCCAATCCGAAAGTCGGATTGCTGTTTATAATCGAACTCCAAATCAAAAATCTGAAATCCCCAAATCCGTAACCCTTTCTGAAATCCCGACGATCGACTCTGAACTCTGCGACGAACCCTGACGATCAACTCTGAACCCCGCGATGAACCCCGACGATCGACTCCGAACCCCACGACGAGATTCGAAAAAATAGGATGGATATTAGATCACTTTTTGGAAAATACTCTAGGGTAAACAGATGATCTGATCCGATAACTTTGTCAGGATTCGAATCGGATCAGATTCAGATTGAGTTTTAAAGCCGATCAAATCTGATCTGACGCCCACCCCGCTTTTATACGATACAACACAAAATCAATGTCAGAAACCATAACGATGCACACATCTGATTTCTACTATTTTCATCTTTGACAATCCAGCCATTCTTCCGTTAACAATAAGGCTTTGAACTTGGATGCTAAATGATTGTTGTAAGTATAATATTTTTCGCTTTGGACAAGAATCATCCTCATAAATAAATATTTTGAAGTCGAGTGATTCATCAAAAGAAGCAACGCGTTAGAATTTAGTTCGTACATTTTGTTAATGTTCTTAGAAATTTGAAATTAAATTTCGCATTGTATGACCTAAACAATTGACATAATGTTTTATGACTCAATTTCTTATTATTAAAAAATAAAAAAAAAAAGTTCGAAACACCAAAAATCCAAATTACTCAAATAGTCACGTTTATCAAATTGTTAAAAATGCATCCTTTTTTGCAAGAATTACATCATTACCCCAATACATAACGACAAAGTAAACTGTGGCACGTGGCCTGTCAGTCTTTCTTCCCACGTGTCATGTTTCTTTAGTTGTTTCTACGAAATTACCTTTTTGTCCGAACAGACAAATTTATTTATATTATTGCTTTTTATATTATTATATAAATATTTATTTAATAAAATTGAATTTTCAATCATCATGGACGTGACTACGACATTCATTTAATGTCACGTGTAATTTCATTAAGACTAAAAAGCACATTTTAATTATTTTTAATAGTCATGCAATTATATTCAATTTGAGGAGGCCAGACATCCTGAAAATCGAATCAAAATCCATCTTAATATTGAAAAACGACCCAATAAAAATATGATTTTTATTTAGAAAAAGGAATTGACCGGGAGAACAAGAACAGAATTTATTTCATGGTTTTTTTCGGTTTGGTTTTTTTATGACAAGAAAAACCAAGAAAAAAGAGAGAAAATTCGTCTAAAAAATAGAATTTATCCATTATGCTTCTACTCCCTAATTTGGACCAATTTTAAAGATATATTTTTCAGATTTACATATTTTACCCTCACGGCGTCGTAACGGCGTTCTACAAATCACGACCTTCTCAGAGTATCCCGTAACGGCAGCAAATTTTGGCGGTAAAAGCATGCTGAAGTCCACGTGTCGTCATTAAATTCATCGTTATGTATGGATGTGCCATGATATCATGTTAATGTTGTTTTTTTCCCGCGCTAGATATATCGAGAACTTCCCAAAAGAGAGAGAAGCCCTCGAATTTTAGAGAGAGAAAGCATAGCAGTAGAGAGAGAGAGAGGGAAAGATAGGGTTCAGATATCTGCTTGATATTCCTCTTTAGCTTTGGTTTCGTTGGAGGCCGTACTTGAAGGAATTCTTTGATAGATCTGCTCGTTCTTGAGAATTGAGGTGGAGATCAGTGCGATCTGTGGTTTCTTTCTCAACTACAGTGAATTGTGAGTTTTTTGTTTTATTTGTTTTGAAAACACGTTATTTATCTAGGATTTTGATGAACTCGATTTCTGAGAGTGGCTGAATCGCGGCGCGTCGCCTTTGTCCTGCCTTACCTATCTTCCCAAGGTTTTTTAAGCTTGATACGGGATCCTCATACCAGGCTTGACCAACATTCAGTCAAGCGAGAGGTTGGGAAACCAAGAGAACAAGAGGTTTTAACGAGTCCCCTAGCATGGATAAGGTTGAAGATATAAAGTTTTCTGCCTCGCAGTCCCAAAATTCTCATACAGATGGAGAAGAGGGAGATAATGTGGAAGCTCGATTCTCAGATTTTTGCAAGGTCTCACAGTTTTTTTCTGTTTACAATCTGGTTTACCTTGTAGTTCGTTTCCTTTCCTTTTCTGGCTTAGTATAATCTATTTTGTCAGTATCTTTAAACTAAATGGGAATTTGATTTGCAGAACGGGCTCTCTCTTGATGACAACTTTCATGCTCAAGCTTTGAAGCTCTTCGGGGAAACCAAACACTTTCTTTTGACAAATATGACAGCTTTAGGATGCGGAGCAGTGTGTTTTGCTGATCCTTCTTTTGCTTGACTATTTTGATGAACCCCACTTTCTTTCTAACGTAATTGACTGAACATTTGACAGCATGAAGAAGCAGAGCGGTATTGGTTTGCATTTACTTTATACTCTGTGAAAAGGTTGTGCGAAAAGAATCCAGATAGTCTGCAGCAAGGATCCGGTGATAGTGGGTTGAACTTGTGTCATATTTTAAGGAAAGCCAAGCTGAAGTATGTAATGATGACTATTCATTGGCCTCAGTTGCTAATTGCTATTATTATTAATGTGTTTTTGCACTTCAACTCTCATGTATTATGCATTTTACAGTATTGCCGATTTTTTCAAAGAGTTGCCGCAATATATTGTAAAGGCAGGTCCTACTTTAAGTAGAGTCTATGGTTCAGATTGGGAAAGTAGACTTGAGGTACTCTTTTAAAGTTCGGATTACTAAATTTTAATGCTTTGAACGTATTTTTGTTGTTCTGCTGGTTACTGTTCCGTTTTGTTTTCTAACCAGTCGAAGGAGTTGCAAGCTAATTTTGGGCACCTGAGTATTTTAAGCAAGTGAGTATCTTTTAGTCTTCATTTTCTTTTCTATCTAATTCATTTTTTGGTTGTTGGGCATTACATCTGGTATTTTCTTGGAACAACTCATCTTTTTATTTTGTTCTAGAAGGATGTTTGTATTTGTGTTCCCTTCTCACAGAATTGGAAATATTAAGATCTAGAAATTTACCCAGATGGTCGATTGAAT
This sequence comes from Begonia fuchsioides, assembly GCA_003255005.1. Lineage (NCBI taxonomy): Eukaryota > Viridiplantae > Streptophyta > Magnoliopsida > Cucurbitales > Begoniaceae > Begonia > Begonia fuchsioides. The sequence goes on from QAOC01016895.1 coordinate 269,024, forward strand.
GATCTCTTTGTGTGATGATGAATAGAGCAAATGACCTGTTGAAGATAAACACTTGATAAAATGAAGTCTTATCATTAAACTTATGTGATCAGAGGATTGGTTTTATGTCTTTTTAGTTCAATTTTACTTCAATTCCTGGGATTATATATATATGAAAAGGTTGTTTTGCTTTTATTTGCTATTAACTTAGGAAAATGAAAATTTAACTAGATTTAACATTAAACTTATGTACTAGGATTAATTTCTTCTGCATGGGTGGATTTTTTAGGCTAATTACTATTTTCCAATTCACTTGAGAATCAGGTTAATTGTTCCAATAAATTTTGTACCATGAATAAATATTGTTTTGTTGATCTCCATTGGTCGTTTTTACAGGTACTATAAACGTGTATACCAGGAATTCTTCACTATCGATGGTGATGCCAATAAGCAGTCAACTACTCTCAGTTCCCTGGGTTATGTTTCAGACTACCAACGATTTGGATGGTTGCTATTTTTGGCTCTCCGAGTGCACACTTTTAGCCGTTTCAAAGACTTAGTGACTTGCACCAATGGCCTACTTTCTATTTTGGTGAGTTCACTTTCTTCCATCCACTGATTTTATTGAGTGAGGATATTAATATAGTGTTTCTTAATCAGTTAATGCATCAAATTGATGTCATTATTTTGTGTTTGGCATATTGTGAATTTACAGTTTATTATATTGGTCCGAAGAACTCTTAATAGTTGGAATTTGTTACAGGCTATCTTGATAATTCACCTTCCTGTCCAATTCAGAAACTTCAACTTATTTGAATCTCAACGCTTTGGTAAAGTTTTTTGAACCTCATCGTTATATTGCTGAATTTTTCTACAAATTCTTTTATTTAATCTGTTAAATTATTTTTCTTTTTTCAGATGAAATTTAATAATTTTTTCATTTATATCTGTCCATTTGTTTTCCTTAATCCAGTTAAGAAATGCAACGGTGGAATAGACCTGATTGGATCACTTTGCAATATCTATGAAACCTCAGAAGAAGAGTTGAGGAAAACAATAGAAAAGGTTAATAATCTGATTGAAGACATTTTGAAGAAGAAATCATGTCCAGCTTCTGAATGTTCTAATGAATGTCTGAAGAATATTGATACAGGTTCCATTTAAAGAAAAACCAAATTTTGTAATTGATATTATACAATATTGATATGTTTCATGAACTATATTTTTTTATACAATGTGCAATCTTTCTCTTTATAGATGGTTTGAAGCACTTTGAAGATCTTATTGAGGGATCATCTTTATCATTGAGTCTAGATATTTTAGAGAAGGACTATGAAAATGCACTTCGGAATAAGGGTGAACTTGATGAGAGAGTATTCCTCTACGAAGACGACAGCTTACTTGGATCAGGAAGTTTGTCTGCAGGTGCCACTAATATAACTGGCTTCAAGGTATGATTATGAAATACGATCTATTTTGCCTAATAAAAAAACATATTCCGTTATAACGGTGCTATCTATAGGCCTGTTTCATAACTTGATTTTTTCTTTTTCAGAGAAAGTTTGATTTAATGGCATCGCCAGCTCGGACAATAACAAGCCCTCTGTCTCCTCTTCGTTCCCCTGCTTCTCAAGCCAATGGTGTTCATGGAGTTGCTAACTCTAAAATGGCTGCAACACCAGTAAGCACAGCAATGACAACAGCAAAGTGGCTCCGTACTGTTATTTCTCCACTTCCAGCTAGACCCTCAGCTGAGTTAGAACACTTTCTAGCATCTTGTGATAGAGATCTAAATATTGATGTAGTTCGTAGGGCACATATTATATTAGAGGCCATATTTCCAAATAGTTCTCGAGGAGATCAGTGTATAACTGGAAACTTACACAATGCAAACCTCATGGACAACATTTGGGCAGAGCAACGAAGACTCGAAGCACTGAAGTTATATTACCGAGTTTTGGAAGCTATGTGCAGAGCAGAGGCTCAAATATTGCATGCGAATAATTTGACCTCTCTACTAACCAATGAGAGGTTCCATAGGTGTATGTTGGCCTGTTCGGCTGAACTTGTACTGGCAACACATAAAACTGTTACGATGTTGTTTCCTGCAGTGTTGGAAAGAACTGGCATTACGGCCTTTGATCTTAGCAAGGTGATTGAGAGTTTCATAAGACATGAAGAATCTCTTCCTAGAGAATTGAGGCGACACCTGAATTCATTGGAAGAACGACTGCTGGAGAGTATGGTGTGGGAAAAAGGTTCATCAATGTATAATTCTTTGATAGTTGCAAAGCCAGGTCTTGCAACAGAAATAAACCGTCTAGGGGTTTTAGCTGAGCCAATGCCATCATTAGATGCTATTGCATTGCTCATAAACTTTTCTGGTATTGGGTGCCCTCCTGTGCTTAATTTACAAAAGCATGAGATCTTCCCAGGTAATATGTTTGGTTGTATCAGGTTTGACATACACTTTTTGTTCTTTTATTTCATTATATTCTAAGTCGTGACGAAGTTTGTCAAATTATTATTATGCAGGTCAGAATGGAGATATTAGGTCTCCTAAAAGATTGTGCCCAGATTACCGAAGTGTGTTAGTGGAGCGAAATTCCTTTACTTCTCCAGTGAAGGAACGGCTAATGGGCTTTAGTAACCTTAAATCAAAGTTACTACAACCTCCTTTACAGTCCGCCTTTGCAAGGTACTCGGTTTGAGAATGAAAGCAACATATACGCCCTATGCTTTTCCATCAAGTTCAGCAACTTATAATTTCCATTTGCATTTCGGCAGTCCTACACGTCCTAATCCTGGAGGTGGAGGGGAAACATGTGCTGAAACTGGAATTAACATATTCTTTACCAAGGTATGAGACAAATTCAAGTATATTCTGATTTCTGATGACTTTGTGTCAAATAATTAGGTTGAGCTACTTTTTTTATTAAATTTTCTGCAGATTTTCAAGTTATAGATTGAAGTAGAATTTAGACAGTTAGAAGTTATGTCAGTAAAGAGTTAAAATGTGACACATCTGGACCTTATCACTTGGTGCAGATCATACAGCTCTTTCACTTAGCTCGTTGCCCTAAAGCAACTGGTGACATTTTGGAACTAAATACGCCACTGATTCTATTAGTCCATGTAGCTTTAGCTAGAATCAAATCCGTGCCCTGTTATAGCGAGATGAATAATTATTTTGCTGCATTGATCATCTTTCGATTCTCGAAAATCTATATGTACTGGTTTGACTAGTTTTAATTATGCTTTCTAGATTATTAAGTTGGCTGCTGTTAGAATCAGTGGTATGGTTGAAAGGCTGCAACTTTCTCAGCAGATACGGGAGAATGTCTACTACCTTTTTCAACAAATTCTTAATCAGAAAACTTCACTTCTTTTCAATCGTCACATTGACCAGATCATCCTATGCTGTTTCTATGGCATCGCAAAGGTTTGCTACCATTGATCCCGTAGAAGTCCTTAATTGATTCAATAAACCCCCAGCTTTTTTCTTGACACGTTTCTTTTTATGTTGTAGATTTCTCAATTAAATTTGACATTTAAAGAAATCATTTACAACTATAGGAAGCAACCACATTGCAAAACACAAGTTTTTCGCAGTGTTTTTGTTGACTGGTCGCCTGCCCGCCGTAATGGAGTATGTGCCAATTCTACACTTTTTGAAGATCAATTTTCTCATGGGAAAACTAACCTTTTTTAATGCCTTGAATACAGAGAACGGGACATGATCATGTTGATATAATCACATTCTATAATGAAATGTTCATCCCCGTTGTGAAACCTTTGCTGGTTGAGATTGGCCCTGCTGGTCCTACCACAAAAACTAATAGAGTTCCTGAAGGTTCTAGCAATAACGATGGTGAACTATAAAATAATCTGTAGAATTTATTTGTTATTTACTTTTACGCTGTGAATCCTCCTAAGCATTTCATATTATGGTTCGCTTCTTTCTTGTAGCACCATGTCCTGGATCGCCAAAAAGATCTCCTTTTCCAAGCCTTCCTGATATGTCTCCCAAAAAAGTTTCAGCTGCTCATAATGTATACGTCTCTCCGTTAAGATCATCAAAGGTACATAATTTAAATAATAGTTATGATTTGCAAAGTCTTCTTTTACTTTTTCTTACCGTAGATGGTTTGAAGCATTATAAGAGCCCTGAAATAAACTGAAAAGCATATAGATCTCTGTTCGCGTAACTAAGAGCCGTTCCCCATCTGTTATGCTCAATTTTAACATCTAAAAAGAAAATGCTTTTTTGGAGATTTAGTTTACTTTAGTTCTTAAGAAGCCTCTTCTCTTTATTTCATTCCTACCTTTCTAATCCAAAAAAAGGTTTATATGTTGTTTGGGGATAAGGTAACTTAAGAAGCAGTTTGTATCATTAAAAGAACCATATTTAAAAGAAAATCTATAGGGAAAAGGTAGAAGAAGTTGGATGTGAATTGAAAATCACTTGCCATTTTGGCTATGAAGATTTCGAATACGCGGAACATGCAGATAATTATCAGTTTAATAATCAAGTATGAGGTTTTTGATTTTGTGTTTCTTGTTATGGTTTTTGTGATCAAACTTTATATATATATGTATATATTTAAATATTTAGTGCTGTTTTCTCTGTAGATGGATGCCTTAATTTCACAGAGCTCCAAAAGTTACTATGCTTGTGTAGGAGAGAGTACTCATGCATATCAAAGCCCTTCAAAAGACTTGACTGCCATAAACAACCGCTTAAATGGGTATGCTTCTCCTGACCATATCTTCTTTACTCCATTTTTGCAATTTTCTATATATAATGACATAAGATTATTGGGTAAGATTTAGGTTTTTTTTCCAAGTATTCATTCTTATGATATACGTTAACAAATCATGTAATAATTAATGTAATAAATATAATAAATAATTATTTTTATTTGTAATATATTAAATATACTTTAAATAAACCAATCACAAGTTGACACACTACTGTATACAATAAGTGGTAGGTTAAGAAGTTAAACCTAGCTATACTCAAAATTATATGCTTGAGAAACTGAACTTGTGGTTCTAGAGGACATTTTTCTTAATTTCTTCAATCCTTTTTTTGTCATACAAAAAAAAGAACTAGGAAGCTTCGTGGAACGCTCAATTTTGACGATGTAGACGTTGGTTTGGTGAGTGATTCGATGGTGGCCAACAGCCTTTACCTGCAAAATGGGAGCTGTGCATCTTCGTCGGGCACGCCAATCAAATCAGAACATCCTGACTCCTGATTCTGCCTGCCCTGTCTTGTACATAAATCTTCCCTCTCTAACACAATGGTTTTAGTCTTGAGCTGATGACACTTGAGATTGTAGGCTTCTCATATTGTAGTACAAAAGGCTGTTACCACTTGTGCATGTTTTAGGCATCTAAGGACATGAAGATGTAGGAGACTCTCATCTTAGCTAACTTAATAAAGCTCTTTTTCTTATTGTTTCTCTCTCTACAAAGATTTTGTCAGTCATTTGCCTGCATTATTACTAGTGTTTCTGCAATTGCTGTATTTCAACTGGATTTCATAGTTTTTTGGGGGAAAGACGTGCAGTGAAGCAATTATCGGAAGATGCCAAGAATTGACATTTGATGATATGATCTCATAGATGATGGGTGGAATAGGGGCAAGACTCAATAGGGTGAGTCAATTTATATAAAATTAGAACATAACTTAAAGTTGAGTAGGTTTTGATTTGTGTTCATGTAAATTTTCAATTTGCACAAGTGGTAACTTAAAGGAGATTATGTTGGCTTAACATCAAGGCCGACATTAACTAGATGAATACCTAACTTATATCCTGCTCGGTGCTTCTCCTACTATATTTACCCACATGCGACATGATCATACAAAAAAATCGGGCGATAGCAAAACAGAAGAAAAATAGAGAATTATGAAATAAATCAATCTACTGATATAGCCATCACCATTAAATAACCATAATGTAAGTCTCATACTAAGTTTATTAAAAATAATTAGCATACCAAGACATGCAAAATAAGAGCAGTAACCTCACCTTCACATCCCCTTTTTTTCTCGGCATCCTGTTGTCAGGACAAAGCCCATTCAAAATACTGGCAACTTACACCTCGATTGACAGTCCAATTCCCACACCCAAAGAAAATGCATCCATGCTTCGGCCCTCCATTTTCGACTATCCCTTTGCTGCTCATGACTCCACAGAAGCAATAAGGATGATAATAAAAATTTGGCACGTGCATATCTTTCGGGTTTTGGGTCGTTTTTGCAGCCATGATCATGGGATTCGGATGTTGATTCCATGGACGGGAGAGGTTATTGATTGTTTGACTCATTGAGTTTGTAATGGAAAATTTGAAACCTTTTTGCATGATGAGGGCGAGAAGGCGAGCAGTGTTTTTAGCGTCATCGAGTCCACAGTGAGCTCGGCCTTGCCATACCAAACCTGCCATCTCAACAGCCTCCTTGAGATTGCACCTCAAACCACCGAAAACATCGTGAAAAGGAACTTTCAAGTTGATCCATCTATTCCATAGATGATACGAGGAAATTAGATAGCTCAAAAGATCAAACTTTAAAATATTATTAATGTTTTTCCATAAGCTAGGATGTTAAATTATGCGCATTGTTTACCGGTTGAAATATGAGGGCTTCCGAATCTTCTTGAATTGGCACTCGGATTCTAGCATGACTTTACAATCCCAATTTGACCATGTTACAACAGCAAAATTGGTGTTCTTAATACCCCTTTTCTCTAGCCATTTATCATGCCTAAGGAGTGCTTCACTTAAGGTAATGCCTCTGTCTACCTGTAATAACGCAATAGATAAGAGATTAAACAAAGCATATCCATCAATAACACAATCGATAAATAAATTCCCTCGGTATAGGACAATGCTTTTCCTACAAAATTCAAAACTATGATCAACTGTGAACTTTGAAACAAAGGCATACATCCTAAGCTCAACTATGCTTTAACTCCTTCGACGGAAAATGAACAAGTTTACAATCAACTGTGAACGTTGAAACATTATTTACAATCCAATTAATGTTGAGCCTTCGATCTACCTGAATTTGCTGGATCCCAGTCAGATCCTTGCAAAAATCACTCAAAATCTGATTGCAAGTTGGCCGAACATAAGTTTGAAAACGTGCTTCCAATTGACCAGTTAAGCTACTAACAATAACAGAAGGGAATTCAATTATCTCTTGTGGATGGGGATTCTTATCCTTATTGCAGGTAGCCTCAAAGTCAATAACAACAAAATATTGAAAATCTTGACGCTGAAACTCATTCGGATAAATTTGAGCACTAATACCAAATGGAACATTTTGAAAAAAATTCTCCATAGGAAAAGAATAAAACTGGCCCTCAAACATATTCATCTGGCATTGGTACATAGAGTTGAAATGCAAGGCTGACATTGAGCTGTAACCATGCTTATAGTCGGTCTTCTTCTGAAATTTATTCGTAACGTTGTGTGAATTACTACTCAATGACTGGTCAGATAATGAAGCATCTCCAGCGGAGTGAGAACTCGTTACATGAACAAGCTCGGTGGGACCTTTAGTTGGATCCCCATTAGAACTAGGATCAAAATGTGGACCATTCTTCTGGAGGTATTTCAATGGAGCCTCACAAATCCCCTGCTTGTTTTCTGCAACGTATCAACTTCTATCAAGCAACATCTTGTTATGTGAAAAAAAAAAACCTTAATGTTCATAGGAAAGCTTGTCCCCAGACCCCAAGTTAGAGGGAAGCCCTATGAAGTAAACGAGAAGCATGGACTCTACTTTCTCTTGACTATAAAATTTCACCTCAGACTAACTCATAGATGAAACATGTCTTAATCAATTGATTTATCTTCCACTTCTCATCACATAGAAGACACAATCAAAGAATATCAAACTCAAACTGATAATCAACAGCACCACGGTAAGCAGAGACATGGAAAAAATTAAAAAAATGAAAATCAGGTAGTGGACGTATCTCTCAATCCATCACACCCCAAATGACGCATAGAAAAAAGAATTCGAATACGATACCCGTAAAAAAACTGACGAGAAGAGAAAAATACCTTTTGATTCAAGGGCCATAGTATGGTTTTAAGTATAATCGATATCCACCGGCAAGAACATCAGATCCTCCTCGAGAATTCCCTAGACAACAAAAGCAAAAACAAAATTGGACTGATCAAAGAGAGCGTCTTTAGAGCGTCCAAGAAAAGGATGAAGAAGCAGCCATCTTTTTAGAGAGAGAGAGAAGCAGACCTGAAGTGAATTCTGGAGGAGAGATGGGAGTGAGAGGCTTTAATTATATAATTAAATTTCGCCCTCCGTTACGAATAGAAACTGACAAATTAAGAGAGGGACCCACTTCTTAAGATAAACTGGGTCCCCCGTAAAACGCTCCGTATTGATGTGATAGGTTTTTGTGATTAATTACATTATTATTAATTAATTTCAAAAGATCTTGGGTTAAATTTAAAATAAAAATTCAGTTATATGCACCGATCTAAGAAAATAAATTATTAGCAGAAAAATGGAGGTTGATTGAAGCAAAAGATTCTGCTCCATTTCACTTTGTCATGGGTCACTCTGCTCATCGGCTTGATCTTGAGTTTCTTTAATCTCTTAGGCGATCGATTGAGTTGCGTAATTTCAGTGATTTGACTTTAGTCTTCTTTGACTTCCTGCATTTTGGTTTTGGCAGTCTCTAACTATTCTGATGCAGCTGAAAAGTGATTTACTAGGTCAGAGTTGATGAGTCGGTTTCTCAATTTTAATCTGGTGACCCAGAGACGCATCTACTTGTGCCCGAAGGAGTTATTTATTTGGCTTTAAAGCACAGAAACCTTTAGCTTTGGATTTTTACGAGGACGTTCAGCAGTTGGTTATTGAATTGGGCATGAAGGAGCTGAATTGCTTGCGATGGAAAGGTTCTGAGCTTTGAGTCGTTGCTGGAATCAGTAGAAGAATTAAACAGCTGCTTATTGTAAATCTGCACCATGGAAGAGTAAGTTTTTTTTCCAATACGTATGTTACTTTGTTATCTACTTCTCTTAGGTAATATGGAGATAGTATTTGATGTTTACAGGGAAAGTGCTATTGAGCTTTTGCATCGCCATAGGAGAGACAGAAGGTTCTCCTTGATTTTATTTTATCTGGCAGCTTGATAAAGAAAGTTATAATGCCTCCTGGTGCTGTGTCCTTAGAGGACGTGGATTTGGACCAAGTTAGCGTGGATTATGTAGTAAATTGTGCTAAAAAAGGTGGGAAATGCACATATTCTTTTTTTTTTTTTCTTGCATCCTGTGATCGAAAAAAGTGAAATCTCACAGTTTTTCGTTGACTTAGGCACTATGCTTGAACTCTCAGAAGCAATCAGAGATTATCACGATCATACCGAGTTACCTCATATGGTAAGCAATGACTTTTTTTTCGGAAAAGTATTCCAAGATGGTAGTTATGTTTAATTATGTATGTTTAGCATAAATTTGGAAAACATATTTGTATAAATATTTATGTTTATTTATTTCCCAGAATAATACAGGTTCAGCGGACGGAATTTTCTTGGTCACGGCTCCTGAATCATCAGGTTCACCACCTAAAAGAGCACCACCAGCAATTCCTTCTTTCACAAATTCTGCGCATTTTCCTCCTGTTTCCAAGCCAACTCCTGTTTACACACCACCTCCTGTTTACACGCCATCACTTGTTGAGTCAACTGTATCAGAGTCTGAGTCATTTAGCTCTATGCAAGTTCAGGAACTTACTGTGGATGTCATTGAAGATTTTGAGGACGATGATATGCTAGAAACTGTTGACAGCGCAAGGCTGGTGCAAAGAAATCCAAATGACGCTGCCGATTTTGCACTTGCATTGCCATCTTTCTCAACTGGTAAATTTTTGCAAAATCTTGGCTGTTGTGTGGTAGTCTCTATGCAAAGCTCCTGGAATCTATCAGTTGTGATTATATATTTTAGTCTCATTATAAGAAAGAGAAAGAACAGAAATGATTTTAAGCTGTTTTTTTATTGTATTGTGCACCAAAGTTTCTTTTTCCTTGTCCTTGATTGTACTCTTTTTTTATTCTCGCCATGAGCCTTGAATATGGATGTGGTGATAAAAAAAGTAAGGCTACAAGTATTCCAGCTATTTTTACATCTTGCAGGATTATGTAAAAACTTTTATCAACTATAATGAGTAAGGCAAACTTCTTGTTGCATTCAGGTATTACTGAAGATGACCTTCGTCAAACTGCTTATGAAGTACTTCTTGCTTGTGCTGCAGCTTCAGGGTATGCATCCATTATGTTATCCTTTTCTAATGAGTTCAGTAGATAATTGTTGCAAAGTGAAACGGCGCTGATATGATATTTTTATTCTTATTTTTCTTTCATGGGTGTAACTCATCCATGGACGGTTTTGACAGTGGCCTTATTGTACCATCAATAGAAAAGAAAAAAGAAAGAAAATCAAAGTTGATAAGAAAGCTCGGGCGTAGTAGAAATGAAACTGTAGCGAGTCAATCTCAACGTGCTGGAAATCATGCGAGTACAGTTGGAGGTATTTTGGAGACTAACATTTTTTTAAAGTTATCACTAACTTTTATGTATAATAAATTCAAAGAAAAATAATTTGAAGTGTAGGTTTGAAGGAGTTATATGGAATGTTTCCTAAAAGTAAAACAACAAATAAAAAAGTCATTTATGCTATGGTTATGTTCATCCAATCGACATGATCACTTTGAGTGGATGACCTGGAATGATCCTGTGGTTATGAAGTTTTCTCTTCATGACTTTTTATTGTTGTCATTCTTAACTTAGTCTGCTTAAATTAGTCTAGTCTGCTTATGACTATTGTAATATTTATGCTAGTCAACTGAGATATATTTTTGAGATAGAGGATTGTTGAACTAAAGAAAGATAAAAGCTTAGGAAGTTGAATATGACAAACACCCCTGTTAAATGAATATTGAAACTTTCTATGGACAACTCGTCTTTCCAATGAGGAGCTTATGAAATTTTATGTGTATGCTAACTTGTAGCTAGCCATGACATTACCGCATGCCTGTCTATCTACTTAGATATTGAATTGGAATGCGTGTTTACTTGAGATGGCTGTGGCGAGCTTCTTGCTAGATATGTTCACAAGAAACTTTTCTGCACTTCCTTGCTTAGCAGGATATACAGCCTTCTTAAGCAAATATTTTTGGCATTAACTCTTGTTATGAATTAGGATTTTTGTGAAGCATTAGTTTATAGAACTTGATCGTTGCGAGAATGATGTATAATTAGTTTCTTCTTAGTGATTAACTTGCAATTAATAATTTGTAATAGTTTTTTTCGATAATATTGAATTTAACCTTCTTTTGAGTGCTTCATTTATGTGACCCTTCAATTGAAATTGAATGGGTATGATGGAGCACAAATTTCTTAATTAATTACATGGCATAATTCTTTCAATGATTTTATCGAGTTATGCTTATGCATGTTTGAAACGTCAATATAGTTACCAATAAATGCAGATATCTGAGGCAATGGATTGTAGAACTAGAAAAGGTCTTCTAAATGCCCTTTCAGGAAAAGCCAGAAAAAGAATGGACACTCTATTGGTGCCGTTGGAATTGTTGACTTGTGTTTCACGGACTGAATTTTCTGACAAAAGGCATTTATACATTGGCAAAAGAGGCAGGTAAGTGCTTGAACTTCTTTTGTTTCCCTTTAATTCATTTCTAAATTTCAAATCATCATAAATTTGTCTCTACAGATCAATATGTTTGAAGAGGGGCTTATCAATCACCCTATTGTTGGTTTTGGGGAATTTGGTCGCAAGGCAAGTGAGTTGAGGATCCTTTTATCGAAGATAGAAGAATCTGAGGTCTGTGACTTGCCACATTCTTTGTTATTAGTGCTCTATGTCTATAATAGGATTGGATTATTTTTACTGCCTTGATTTGTTTCAGTCTCTTCCATCTTCATCTATCGAACTCCAACTGTGCTTGAAATCTTTGAGAGATATTTCCATTCCACTTGCTGAGCGGCCAGCTCGTGGTGACTTAACGGGTGAAGTTTGCCACTGGTCAGATGGCTATCCATTGAATGTTCGACTCTATGAGAAGCTTCTGCTCAGTGTTTTTGATATGTTAGACGAGGGAAAGTTAACAGAGGTTTGATATTTTGTTTTTTTTTTTTCATTGTGTTTAGATATTTCAAGAGACAAGACCAGGATTTAAAGCCCAGCGGAGTTTTTTGTTTTATACACCCGGACCTTAGTGTCAGTTAATTATATACTGTAGTAGTAAGGCTAAAGCTTTGTGTTTCATGGTTGTCCACTTTTAGGTAGTAAAGGATAATTAGTAGAGTCAACATTTAGAGGCTATGACTCACAGCTCTTTCTATTTTTCTTGGCTCATGTATAAATTATTAAATGCTACAACTTTGTAGCTCTCTAGAGCGACTTCAAGAACATATTCTAATCAGTATTCTATAGCAATCTATTTTACCATCTGTTTGACTATTTTCTCTGTTCCAATATAGTATGCTGTGACAACTGAGAAAGGAATGCTGCAACATGCGATTGAGCAGTTGAAAAAAATACCCTTAAAGGAGCAAAGGGGCCCACAAGAACGGTTACACTTGAAAAGTTTGCATTCCAAAGTTCAAAGCGAAGGCGTCATGCAAGATTTTTCATTCTTAAGTTCCTTTTTAGCTCCCATTCAGAAGTGGGCTGATAAGCAGCTTCAAGACTACCATATGCACTTTGCTGAGGTTTGATATATAGATCAGGATTGCATTGATGAAAAAAATTCCTTTTGTTGGTGGCTGATATGATGTTTTACTTATCATAAAGAATAGCTATGAATTTTACAATCACTCAACACTAATGAATAACTATTAAGTTTAAAATGTTGAGAGATTATTGTTAAGCCTAAATTCCAAGTCGTCTTGGGAGTGCTAACTTTCAAATTAAAAAAAAAAAGAAGCTTTTTTGGTAAATGGGTGTTATGATTCCAGTTGGATGTTGTTTCCTTGTGGCATGCAGGGATTGATTCAAAGAACCAATGGCCAATCTTTAGAACAATATTAAATACAATATTGCTCAGTGGGTCTATTTTTCGTTTATAATTTTTGTTTTCAGTGTAGTTATGTCCAATCAAAGAGAATTGCTTTATATTGAGCATTTCTCTCTTTTTTTCTCTTGAGATGGGTTCTTGACATCTTATTTATTGCAATATCCTCTTATTTCAATTTACTTTATTAAATTAGTCCATAACTAATAGTATAGGCTAGGCCCGGTTGGACTGACTCTAACATGATTATGCAAAAAGTTAATCATAACTTGCTTGACTAGTTCAATTGGAGTTGAAAATCAATTAATCAGGTAATTGTCTTAGCTGCTTACATATTTTGACATGTGTGTGTAAGGTATTTTCAAGATGAAAATACAGATACTTCTCTTTTCCCATAGAGATTCCATTTTTAACCTTTCTTCCACATAAAATACTAGCATGTTTTGTTTTTCTTATCGGTAGGATTTGGCAGCAAAATTTTTGTTGACTTTGCTGTTAGTTTTATTGGTTTTTCTGACCAATTTTTAGATGGTTTGAAGCACGACCAATCGCAAATGTGAGAAACCTATTATATTTTCTTACTCTTGGAGATCAATCTGTTTTTTTTATCAAACTACTTTACTGGCAACAACAAAAGAAGATACAGTAAATTAAGAAATCTGCATTGTTCATATAGATTTGGACAATTGCTAATGTCTATGTATGAGATGACATTTGTTTCATAAAAGGACTTTTGGACATTTGAACATTGTGGTCATTTAGACCAAAAAGAAGTTTCTCTGTGTCGTATTCCAGAGGGCTTGGTTGGATAAGAAGCATTAGTAGATTTTCCTTCATTTTTCTGTCTTCTTTGTAATGTCTTCGAAATTTTTGACTTTATTTTGTTATCACTTGGCTTGTAGGATTCGTCAAGGATGGCCAGTACATTAACAACTTCGATGCTGGTCAGGAGGCTTCTTCTGGAAGAATCTGAAGCGGTCAGTCTTACTTTTCAAGTTTTGAATGTCTTTTGTACGGGATTGTGTTTTACTGTTCACTTAAAATGAAATGGCGTTATGGAGTTTGGCTTTTATATTTTCTTATGAGCTGAGTGAACAACCTTCATCTTATAATATTTTCGCTTGTCTCGCATGTATCGAGTAAATAAATTGCTCTCACTAAACATTAACAAATGCGCGTAATTGATAAAATCCGAGCACGGGTCTGACTTGTTTCCAAAGACAGTTGGATCCGAACTCAATCTCCTCTCGAGTATCTATTTTTCCACTTGTAATGTTCGATGTAATCTCTTATCGCAATCAACGATCTTCTCCGATAATTTATCTTAATTGCTACACAAAGTAAAATAAACGAAGTATAACTCGATAATCTCGAACATGAGTTTTCGTTTCCATTTTTCTCGAGTTCTTCCAAAACCCACTTCGAAGACGGGAAATAAATCCGATATACAAATGGCGAAAACGAACTCGAACTTTGATTACATTTTCATGCAAAAAGTCAGTCAGTTATATTATTGTCCTCTAGCCATTTGCAAAAACCATCAACAAGAGCTTCCCTCATCCATGAATACCGGCAATTTTCGACTGCCTCGGAAACGGTCAACCATCTTCTCTGTCTCGTGCTCTGCTCGGGCCACGATTCCATCTCTTCGTTCACGAACAAAGGAAACACGGCGGCTTTACACAACCCATCCGGGCTAAACTCGTCCTGGTGTGTTTTGCTCTTGAAGTGATAATATCCGAGTTGATCCTGAGCCCAAATTCAGTAAATTTAAAAGGATATTCAAAGATCTTCAAAAATCCTAGGCTCGAATCACAAAGAGCAAGAACTCGATATAAAATACTAAACACGAAAGTGTTCTACTTCCTTGCTCGATGCTTAATGCTCGATGAACTGGCACAATTTCATCGGTTAAACAAAGAAAAACAGTAATACAATCAAAATGATTCATATGGGTTTCAAAGTTATGCATGTATATATATATATATATATATATATAAATCTTTTATTACTGGTTTGAAAAACTGAATTTTAATTGAGTGCAATCAAGAAAAGTTAATAATAAAAATGATGCATAATAAGCAGAATTAGTATCTGACCATTAGTTCCCCACGAACTCCAGCCTCTTCAATGGCTTCCCTCACAGCAGCCTCCCTCTCAGTCTCATCATTCTCCCACCCGCCCTAATAATATCAAAGTCAGAGTTTGGAAAATTCTAGTTAGATTACGGAATTTTTACTTCCGTAAAAAAAAGATTCCTGCAATTGAAGATAATTATTGAACGCGTCTATCATACAGCGATCATTACATCTATAATATTTACGACCGATAAGGATTGATTTATCAGCCTAATTTGTTTACTTCGAGATGCAAGTAGGTGCTTTCACTTCAAATAAAAAATTTGATGAATGATTACTCACAAAACTAGCAATTCAAGGTAATGGGAACAAGTTAACTTTCTAACGTCGGATTTTCTTTTGTTTTTTTTGTGCAAGAACACTTGAGTTGTGATTTAGAGACAAACCGAAGTCAGTTTGGTTTTTGAATAAGAGAACCGAAACCAAACCGAAGAGAACATCGGTTTTTGGTTTTATCAGTTTGATTTTGGTTTTATTGGGTTTTGGTTTTATCGGGTTTTACATCTTCACTTTTTTTCCATACCTTAAAATGTCTTTTTCTAAAATATATAAGTTTTTGAAATTGAACCCATTTGAAAAATATGTGTATGAAATTATCAAGATGGCAACTAGAAGATGAACAAAAAAGGGAAGAACAGCATTCATGCGCCAGAGATAATCGTAAATCCACCATACCTTTGGAAACAAAAGGCCAGGTCCGCTCGATGAGTTGATCATAAGCACCTCCACAATCTTCTCCAAATATGCATCATCACTTTCATGGGACCTTCTGTACCTAAAAGGAATACACCTAAAACACAGAAACAAATGAGCAAATTCAAAAATAAGAACCTCATTGATGAAGATCAAAGTAAATCTTTTGCAAATATACTAAAAAAAACAGAGAGATTCCTAAATGATTTTGCATTCCCAGCTCCTTATTAAGCCAACAATTAAAAACGAAATGCAATCTCTAATGTCGATGCGTCCCTGATTTCGAAACATGCACAAATAACACAATTTAAAGAGAAAGATTGAATCTTGAAAAAATAAAACTCAAATTCTTTTTAAACAATTGAAAATACCATCATTGAAGCACCATAAGAAGTTGATGATTGAATTAACGTAGATTGTTCTTTTTAATGAAGATAAGGAAAATAGAATAAGTCAACTGAAATGAAATAAAAAAAATCAAAGAAACACAAATCATCATTTCACCAAACTTTGAACATCTGGGGCCATGAAAACGACCGATGAACATCGACACTGACCCAAAAAAGAATGAAACAAAACACGAAATTCAAAGACGTAAAATCTTTACCAACATTTTTGAAGAGAAGCAGATTTATAAATTGAAAAAGTACCCTGCAACAAGGCGACAACCATCCTCGTACCGTTGCTGATGCCGACCCGTTCGGGCCACCAAATCAGACATTTCAAGCAAACAAAACCAAAAAACTTCGTTCAAAATTCACAATGCGAAAACATTATCGAGGTATTTTCCAGTCTTCGTCGCATTCCCAAAACTGCTCGCGCGTCTACAGCGCAGCAATTCATCGCTGCTAACCCTCGTCCTGTCTCCGGGTTTTGAATTCTTCTGTTTCGTATAGTAACGGCGGTGAATCGTATTTTACCTCTGTTTTGGGCCTCGTTACGGTCGAGGGCGAGCAAACGAGGCGAGAGAGAAAGGGTGAAGGCGGGAGAGAGAGAGAGAGCGATTAGAGTGGATCGATCGAACGGTGAGGGTTAGTCAAGATCACGCGCTGTCTGGTCAATTGTTGGTCCTACAAAATCACGGAAAAATCAAGTGCAATCAAAACTAGTATAACGCACTCTTAAATACCAATTATATTGTACTATCCAAATCATACGTGGAACGCTTGTATCTCATTGCCGGTGGGTTCTTTTATAGTAGAGCGCGAGGCACTGGATCTAAAGGTCATCGAAAGAGTCAGCATTCAGCGATGGAAGCAACACTTGGTTGGCAAGTTGAGGCCAGTCAGGAGTAATCAACGGTTATAATTGACTGTGAATCTAGTGCGGATTTTTATCCGTTCGATTAGAATACGTTCACTTTCTTAAAATAGCAACAATGACTCTCATCATGGGTCATTATATATGTTCACTTTCTTACTAGAACCGTGTAATATGATGTTTTTTCGATTTGATCCTAAATCCTATATGGGTCTAGTTTTATGTTTAAATCCTATACGGTTCGAACATGAATCACGATAAAGGCGTTAGACGATGACAACACTTTTGCTACGATGAATTTACCGTAGTTAAACCCATTTTTTAACGCCTAATTTTACTTATACGTTTTCGTACTCGATAAAACAATGATCTGATATTTGACACGGATCGAGATACAACCACGGTTTGATTTTGTAGACAGGTAACATATTTAGAAAGTAAACCAAACCGGCTCTCCCCACCTTTATATATTATAATTATTTTATTTTTCGCAAATCAACTTGAAAAGTAGGCCAAGTTCAATTCATATTTACTATTAAAATTAAAAATTACGCCTAACTAAAAGAAGATTATCGCCTAATCTCCTCACAATTTTCCTCCTTATTTTTTAATAATTAATTTATAAAAATCTAACGTAAAAAATTAAAATAACTTATAAAAACAATAAAGTAATAATGATTGTAGAGGGGGAGGAGTAACCACAACATGGTTCGGCCCAGTTTTATCTCAAAATAAAATCGAAACTCACAGTTCTAAATTTTTGAAATCAGAACAGTAACCAACGAATCTAATTTCTTTCTAGTTTTAATATGTTTTTATTTTATATTTAAAATAAATTCATATATAACAAAAAAATATTTTTTATTATATTTTGATCGATTTTAAGTAATAAGACATGTATATAACTAATTTTAAGATTTATATCAAAATTTATTAGGGTTTCAGTCAAATTTTACTCGATTTTAAAATTTTTTAACTTACTGTCTTAGTTCTGATTTTACGATTTTTTATTCTTAAAAATTAACACTGACCCATAAATAATGATTTTTTAAAAATAAAAATTAAAAATAAAATAAAACCAATTATTGAAGTTTGATTTACAATTATGATAAGATTTTAAAAAATTAATTGATATTATTTATTTAGCAAGTTATCCAAAAAAATCTGCTGAAATTTCTAGGTTTTTGAGTAGAACCTTGAAATCTAAGAACAAAATCATAAAAATTCAAAAGTCTGAAAAAAAATCTAAATTATTGATTATATCTTCAAATAACTAAATCAATAAGAAAGATAAATAGCAATTTGGTCAGCTATTTTGTTAATATCGTTAATTTTAGTAATATGTCAAAATATAAAAAAAAGATGTAATAATAATTTTATTTTTTATTTGTTTAATTGAACATTATAAAATTAAAATTTTCCAATAATTTGTAATTTTTTAAATATTTTTATCATTATTTATTAGTAAAATATATTAATTAATAAACAAACATCGATAAATTAAGATTTCTGTTTCAACTACTTTAAAATTTAGATTAATAAGAAATTGAGAAGGCTAGCTATAAAACGGAGCACCCGACCCACACTAATTCCTCTAATGTTAATCGCCGATCTTGTTACACCGGAAAACCTACAAATCGGTGTTTTTGCCAGACATGATCGGAGCTCCGACGAAGGAAAGAACGTTGGTACTTCTATGGCCTGCCGTTTCGGTTTAGTGTCTGTTTTGGTTCTCGCTGCTCTGGCCACGTCCATGGTCGTCCTGCGGTTGATGCTCCCGCCGCTGCCTCCTCCGCCGTTGATGCTCCTCTTCTTTCACGTCGGAATCATGGTCGCTTTGATGTTTTTGGCTTTCTCGCCGTCGGACGTAGACCCCAGAACTTCGTCGTATAGATAATCGAAGCTTTTAGATTCGTTGGTGTCGCCGGATTCCGGCCAGTTTTACGGTAGCTACTCCCTTTATGTACAATGAGATCATCATAGCAATTAAAAATCTCCCTTTTCTTCGTTGTTCATACTCTATTGCAATTAGTCAGCATGGACTTTATTGCTATTTCGGCCGGTTTAAAAAAGGAGTTTTGGATCATAATTTTCAGCAAAAAGCATGTTCTTGGGACTTGGTTTATTCTTAACACAACAAAAGCAACCAATTTCCCGAATTGTATCTTCTTCATCGGAAAGCGCAGCTTAAAGATTCAAATCAAAGCACAGAATAAAACATCACAAACTCAGAAACATTATTCTAAAAATATTGTCTTTCAGGTGCAGAGCTCGCGAGCGACGCCGAGCCGGGAGTTGGGGACGTCGAACAGAATCCGGTGATTCTGCTGCTGCATGCTAGCTATGACGTTGAGGACCGAGTTAACGTTATCCGGCGCCGACGCCATGGCCAAGCAAGTCGTGGACCCCGACGAGCTGTGGATGAGAATATTCTCCGTCGGAAGCGTCACGTTCATGCCGGAAAACATGAACGTTATCGTCGGCGCATTAATTGGGGCGGTATAGCAAGTATCGAACCCACCAAGGCTCGACACCGTTTGGTTTTTGCCCACCCGCAGCCGGAACTGGTCCCTCACCGCCGTGTACGCCGCCGCCACAAGGCGTGTGAACACGGTACCTGCGATCGGCGTAACCTTAGTATTATCCCTCTGGAGANGAAGCGAAAATGGAGGGTGAGGATTTGTTTTAATATGTCAATCTTTTTTCATAATCTATGATAGAGAAATCATAGAGTATATTACTTGAGTCACACATCAAAAAAGTTATGGTGCCCACTTGACGAGTTTTTCTGGCTAGATTTTCCATGGCCTTTGAGTAAAGCTATTCATAATTAATTTGTCTATGATTATTCTTGTTCGTAGTCAATCTACTATGGCATCCGGAACTGGCAATCCTTATTTTGACGATGAGCGGAGTAAACCTGAGGTGATTGACCCTCCACACAATGAAGATATGATGGATGCTGGTGAAAGTGTATATGATCTTCCTCAGAGTGGCTTAAAAACTAAATCGACTGTCACCAGCAGTGTGCGCAACCTGTTGGAATGTCCTATGTGTTTAAATGCTATGTACCCTCCCATTCATCAGGTTTGTTCTTTTTCATTTCATTGCCCAAGGCTTTGGTAAACCAATCTGTCAGTATCTAGAAAATGATTTTTTTTGGGTGCTAGTTATGCTAGAAGAAGAGGATGAGATATGGTCATATGACTGTGTTTAATAAATCTCAGAAGGACACAAGATTCTACTTACTTTACTTGGTCACTCTGAAATAAAATATCGTAGGTCCTTTGTATAACAACGATTAAAAATGAATAGTGATATGCATGAAAACACAACCACACGCATATTCATGCTTGTATGTCCTTGCCGTTCATTTTACAACTTTTTAATAGTGAATGCTGATATAGTAATCTATGATTTTAACGAGCCATTGATGGAATTCTTGTCACTTTCTACAGTGCTCAAATGGTCACACTCTGTGCTCTGTTTGCAAGCCCAGGGTGAAGAACCGGTGGCGCACATGTAGGCATGAACTTGGCAACATTAGATGCTTGGCATTGGAGAAGGTGGCTGCATCTCTAGAACTTCCATGTAGTGTGTTTATAGACCTTACAATTGCCCCTATGCTGGATCAGACTGTGCGGTCGTTGGTGGTATATCTCATCTGGTATCACACCTTAGAAATGATCGTAAAGTTGATATGCATTCTGGAAGTACTTTCAATCATCGATATGTCAAATCAAATCCACAAGAGGTTGAAAATGCCACATGGATGATGACGGTGTGCTGGCTGTGACTGTTTTTTCTGATCGACTGCCAACAATTTTTGTTGTTGCTGGGTTCTTTTGTTATGAGTGTTGCATAAATATCATGTTTTTTTTAGCAACTCATTTGCATTTGGTCTTGTGAAAGTTTAGGATAGTAATGGTTGCCATAGTGCTGCTTGTTTATTTTTTGTGAGAGAGGCCTATGTGTCAGTGCACCTTTTGAACTACATTTCTTTTTACTCGGGCGAAATTTAGAGCTGTAATTGCTTATGTTACTTTCTTTAATTGGAAAGAGTATCACAAATTGAGGTATAATTACTTCCTCGCAATTTTTTTTTTGTTGCAATCTTTTTTGTATCGAGGAATCACTAAAATTTCCTGTGATTTATCAATATTCATTTATATTTGTATTGAAGAAGCAGCTCACTGAAATATCTTCCAGTAATTGGTATATTTTACTGGCTGAATTAGTCTGATTAATATGTTTAAACGTTAAATGAAAACTGACTGAGATGGCCATTTAGCTGGGTTTCAATTATAATGTCTTGTGCATGTTTGGGTGATAATTTTATTAATACAGATTTGCTTGATAGTCCAAGAACACTTTTTCCTCTAAACGTGTTCCTAGGTTTTCAGCTGCTTCGGCCAGTATTTCTGCCTGCATTTCAAGGCATTCCAGCTCGGAATGGCTCCGTGTACATAGCTTTTTTTTACGGTTTATGGGTGATGATCGTGAGGCTAAGAACTACAGCTGTAGCCTGCAGGTTGGGGGGAATGGAAGGAAGATAATTTGGCAAGGAGTACCGAGGAGTATTCGAGATAGCCATCGTAAAGTTCGAGACAGTTTTGATGGTCTAATCATCCAACGGAATATGGCCCTCTTTTTCTCCGGAGGAGACCGGAAGGGATTAAAGCTTAAAGTGACTGGAAGAATCTGGGAAGAACAATGACAGTACCATATCTTGTCTGATCTTCTATCTTTTACTACAATCTTCATAGAAAGTTAGATATGTTTCTTCATCTTTAGCCTATTCTGCTTATATTATAGTTATAGCTACGCCATTTTTTGATAGTTTAAGGAAAGCAAAACTCCCTTTCCTTGTGCATTAACTCCCATGGAGTTTGAAGGGTCTATTCTTGAATTTTGATTGTATCTTTTAGCAATGAGAAGTCATGTTGATATTCTAATCTCACTCTAGGTGTGAATTTTTGATATTTTGCTGCTTGTACAAGATGCGAGGAGTTAAATGTGGTCTTTTCCTTATTGTTGGGAAAATAATGGTTAAATTCGGAGAATGCATGAACTTATCCTTTGTTTAGCCTCAATATTAAGAAAGAAAAATAGATAGGCTTTTAGAATCTTAGGTGCACTTAGCTAAGTATGCTTCCCATCCTCGAAGCCGGTATTCCCGAGCAACCTCTGCAGGGTTTACGGCCTTTATTATTCCTCGTCCCACGATTATGATGTCACTACCTCTGTCGTATATGACCTATAAAAATTATGAAAACATGTGAGTGTTGTTAACGGAGACGCCCAAAAGTTGAACCAAAGAACACTCACAGAATATGGGGTGTTGTATTGCTGACCGAGATCATCCCTGCCTTTGGCCATTTGCACTCCGGGGGTTGCTTGAATGAATGCAGGGTTTAGAGGTTGCTCTGACCATAAGGCGGGATTAACCGAGATGAAACCAATAACAAAATCGGAATGTTCTTCTGCTATTTTGATGGCTGCCGATGTGTAATCTCCGGTTGCGAAGCTTCCGGCCGAGCTCATTTCAGATAGTAGTAACAAGCCTCTGCCTTTAGGCAAACCCTAAAACAATTTATAGGACATTCTGATATGAGCCTACAATTAAACTACTCCGATGCAAATCATTAGACTCGAGTGAGTGTCGATTTAACATAGATAGATTAAATTTAGGAGTGTAAAAGCAACATTACCCTTGAGTAAAACAATCGAGTTTTATGTTCGTTATGATTTAGTTAGTGCCTTGGTATACCTTTGATTTCAATCCATCTACGATTCCCGGACCCGAGATTATGTGTGCGTTGACTATGTCGGCCCAGTCGAGTATGTGAAAGATGCCTCTAAGAAAAGTGCAACCAAACTTTCTGAACATTAGCAATTTGAAAAAAATTATAGAGATTGAAGGAGAGACTCACCCTTCATACTGCATAGACGCAGTGTTTCCAATGTCTGCGAATTTCCGGTCTTCGAAGATTAAAAAGTTATGTTTCTCTGCTATCTTGGGTAGAAAGTAGATCATGTTATCTGAGAGTAGCAGATGAGGAAGCCAAGCTCCAGAGAGATAATCATGGAGATTTAATTTTTGATGGTTTAATTTGAAGCTGTCTTAATCAAGTATGATTCAAAAAAGATTGAGAAAATTGCAAAAAATAGGAGCTTACCGTTCGAAGTTTGGATCCGAAATCCGGGGTGAAATCAGGAAAGATATCTACGTGAGTTTTCAGTAAGCATATTTCAGGGCCGACCTGTAGAACAGCAAGAACATCTTAATGATAGAAATTGATAAAATGATTCCAATCATTGAAAGATTGGTCAGAAGAGTTCGCAGAAAAGTATCGATTGAAGTTAAGAATGAGATTCTGAAAAGAATTTGTGGAAACCTCTGACCTTGTCAGCAATGGCGAAAAGCTCAGCTGCAGTGCTAACATCCGCAGCCAGGCACAAATTGCTCTGCTTCTCCGCCATGATTTCGAAAAGTCTCTTCCCGGTTGGATTTTTCGAGAGCTTGGCTCTTTCCTCGAACGCCGGCGGAGGCTTGAAATTCGCCGGCGTCGGTTTATTCACCGTCGGAACTGCGACTTTCCGATTCTCCTCAAGAAACCTCATCACTATTGCTTCCATTTCCTCTCCGATTTTCCCCTTTTCCTTCAAAATCCTCACCATTTCGCTAAGCTTAATCACCGAATGCAATTTAATTCCATTTTCTTCCAAATTCTCCCTCCCGCCTTGCTCTCTGTCAATCAGCACAACGGCGTCGCTCACCTTCAGCCCCGCCGCACGCAGCGGCGCGGCGGTCTCGAGAACAGAAGCGCCGCTGGTGACCAAATCCTCGATTATCAAACACGTTTGACCTAATTCGAAGTGGCCTTCAATGGCCTTAGCAGTGCCGTAGTCTTTGATTTCTTTGCGTCGCATGAGCATGGGGATTCGGTTGGCGACGGAGACGCAGGTGGCGATGGGGAGGGCAGTGTAGGGGACGCCGCAGACGCGGTGGAAGGCGGCGGAGGGAGCGACGGAGGAGATGAGAGTGTGAGAGAGTTGGGTGAGAAGGGAAGGGTAGGAGACGATGAGACGAAGATCCATGTAGATTGGCGAGGTAATGCCGGATTTTAGCTTGAAGTTTCCGAATTTGACGGCCGATATCTCGTGCAGTTGCAGAATCAGAGCTTCCATTGTTGCTCTGCTCCGCTGGACTGGAGATGACGCTCTCGTGTCGCGGGGTATTCTCCACATTTTGCCTTGACAATAGTTTAATTTATATAATTTCTAATTTAAATTATTATATAAACTATTTAATCTCACACAATTAATTGTGTTACTCTTTTAATTTAGGGTAAAACCTCAATTATTAAAAGTCTCACCCTAGTTTCAACATTCGGCATCCGCATATAGAGGTGGCATTCGAGCGAGCCGACCCGTTGGCTAGCTCGATTGGCTCGGTACTGTAGCAGTCTGAGCTAGGCTCAGATTGCTACAGTGCCGAGCCGGGCCTGGCTCGAGCCTGATGGTTGAGCCCGAGCCAAGCCCGAGTTTCGGGCTCGCGAGCTCGAGCGAGCTAGTCTCGCTGAGATAGCAAGATGACTTGCCAAGCTCGGTACGCCAGGCTCGAATCTACCGAGCCTGGCGAGCCCAGATCGGATCGAGCGTCGACGACTGCCGGCGACGATCGATCTAGCGTCACGGTCATCTTAACCTAGCCACCTAGCATGCCCAAAGCGTCGATGGTGAAGACGAAGAAGAAATCGTACTTCCGACTTACCTCCGTCGTCGATGTCGCAGATCTGCGACTCTCGAACTCTCGCGCTCTCCCACTGTCGATCTTGAAATGGGTCAAGAGAGACCGTCTCTCTCTCGATCGTCACCGAGAGAGCAGGACAAAGAGAAAAGGAGAGAGAGAGAAGGGGGGAATGTTTGGTTTCCGCCGACATCGAGAGAGAAAAAGAGAAAAAAAAGGAGAGAGAGAAGATGAGGGTTTCAGCAAATTGAGAGTTTCAATCGAACGGTCATGCATATTTTAAAAAATATTGACTCGACGTACCTAATATTTTTTTCATTTTCATGCATAATGCATCAACGATTTAAAATAAGAGGAGCTAAATTAATGCTTGATAAAATTTCTAGTAATTTAGGTTTTATTTCTGTAATTACTCCTAATCAATTAAAAAACGATATGCTACTTTGTATTTTTCGTACGAAATTAAATCTTCAAATGTTAAACATTCATTTTCTTCTTCTAATATTGCCCTTAGCTCTAGTGGTCATTCCGGATTTGGGCATGACCTAATTTTATGGATATCATAAATGAAGAAATAGATAGCGAAGTTTTATAAGGTGGTTCAGAAAAAAATGAGCACAAAGTTTATTTAGAAACACGATATAATATTCCTCGCGATGATGACTTTGATATATTGGGTTGGTGAAAAATAAACGAGTCACAATATCCAATTCTTTCTAAGATGATCCGTGATTTACTAACACCATGTTAATACTGTAGCATCAAAATTTGCTTTTAGTGCAGGTAGACGCGTATATGATGATCGACGGAGACGTCTTGCACCAGATCTCGTGGAAGCGCTAATATGCATGAAGAATTGGCACGACGCACTTACGAGAAACCAACAACGCGATGATGAGATAGCTGAAGAATTCAAAAATTTAGAGTTTGAAAACTAAAGATTTTTATTTCTTTGAAGTGTAATTAGTGCTGGCAATCGAGCCGGCTCGAGCCCGGGAAAGGCCGGCTCGTCGAGCCTGATGAGCCAAACGAGATGAGCCTGTCGAGCCTGTTCGAGCCGGCTCTATCGAGCTTTTTTAAAAAAAATTTAGCTCGAGCCTAAACGAGCGAGCCGATCCGAGCCAGTCGAGCCTGTCGAGCCTAAATGAGCCGAGCCAAACGAGCCAAACAAGAAAAAAAAAAAATTCGTATATTGAAGTTGTATAACTTATTCGATATTATGTAATGACCAATTTATGCATATTGTTTTCTTCAAGCAAAAAAAAAATTTGCATGATAACATTTGTATGTATCGCCTCCATTCGTAGAGAGTTTACGTAAAAAAATTATCAGCTAACCTCTACAATTTATAGAATTCATGCATAACAGCTACATGCGGTCGACCTTCAGTTTTAAAACGGTCGACCTTACGTTACCGTTGCATATGGAAGTTATAGCCGTTACATTATAACAGTCGCCCCTCTTTATAAAAACGGTCGACCTTTTTACAACTACCGGTCGACTCTTTTTTCCACGCGGTCGACACTTTCACAACAATCATGCGTATTGCGGTCGACATTTAATTAGCGATCGACACTTAAAAACGTTCTGGAACGTATAGCGGTCGACACCTTATTTTGCGGTCGGCCATCCAAATTTACATATGCATTAAGTATCGACCGCGTGTATACTAAGTGTCAACCGCACTACAAGTAGTCCGAGCCAACTGAGCCAGCTCTCGAGCTGGCTTTCGAGCCGGATCGGTTGGCTCGGTATTTCTGAGCCCACGAGCCAACTCGAACGAGCTTTTGCTCGAGCCGCTAGAGTGCCGAGCCAACCGTGGCTCGCTCGTTTGTCAGCACTAAGTGTAATTGTTCGTCATATTTTTACAATGTTTTGTGTCGACCCCACAACGTATTGTGTTGACCCTTGTTCAAAACAGAGGCCGAGTCTTCCAGATTGTGTCGACCCACATATATAACTTGTGTCGACCCCATAACGTATTGTGTCGACCCCTGTTCAAAACGGGGACTTCTAACCCTGATTCGGGGACCCCGTTCTACTCCGAATGGTCCCCGAATCGGAGTTCGAAGTCTCCGTTTCATGAAAAGTCGACGAACGAGGACTTCTAACCCCGTTTCGGAGAACCCGTTCTAATCCGAAGGTCTTCGAATCGGGGTTCGAAGTCTTCGTTCTTTTGAAGTTCAATAAACGGTCGACCGCTTCTTAAAGGGTCGACCGCTATTGCTTGAAAAGTTAAGGTGTCGACCGGTCACTTGTTCATGGGTCGACCGCTATTGCTTGAAAAGTTAAGGTGTCGACCTGTCACTTGTTCATGGGCCGAACGCTGTTCAAAAACAGAGAGCACGCATACTGAAAATCGGGAACCGATCGACCTATTCTATAAGCGGTCGACCGCATTCCTCTCCCAATTTCCATCTACTAACTATCAACATCCATAGCTTTGTATGCATAGTTTCGAATTGAGTGATTCAAAAGCCATTCTTTTTCTTATTAAGTCTACTTTAACTTTGTAGAAGACATAAACTTCAAATTCAGAGAGTAAATGTATCAATTATATGAAATACTGAATATCGTTCAAAAATTCATATCTCCTTAGTCCAATTTTCATTTGTCAACTTCTGACGAGTATAACTTTTGCACCAGAACTCGTAGTGATGGCAGATGAGGACCCCAACAACAATGTGACCGGTCACTTTTGCACCATCAACTCGTACTGAATGTGTCGACCCCAACAACAATGTGTCGACCCCACGATCCTTCAGTAATTTTTTGATATTTTGTACATTATTGACGATTAGATAAATGTCATCATAGTTGAGATGTATCTAATTCGTAGTGATGCAAATGTCAAATTTATTTCTATTCAAACATTTTTAATGTCATGTAATATTTTTTTCATAATAATTTTTTTTTACTATATTAAATATTCGACAAATATATTTCCAATGCATTACTAAGTCCATATTACATTTTGAATACTAAGTCCATATTACATTTTTTTTGGCTCGGATTGTTCAGGCTCGGCTCGGCTCGTTTAGGCTCGAGGCTCGCTAGCCGACTCGAGCCAAATTTTTTTGAAACAAGCTCGACAGGCACGACTCGACAGGCTCGGCTCGAAAAGCTCGACAGGCTCGATAAGCCAGAAAATTCCAGGCTCGGCTCGATCGAACCAGCTCGAATGCCACTTCTATCCACATATACGTCTCACCCTCTATGCCCTTTGAGGTGGGGCTGGAGACTCCTCTCACTCACCCCCACGCAAAGAGGCCGCATATGGGTGTCCTGTCGTATCATCTCGCTCAATATATATGATGACGGTAAATAGCAACCTTCTGTTCTCACCGTCGAATGCGGATGTTGAGACTTAAATGCGATGATGCAGATGTTGAAACTTACACCGGAGGGATTGTATGTTACTAGTTAACAAAATTGGACCAGAAATATAAACCAAACTAAAACCGCTAGTTTTAATTTGATCTTGATTTTAATTTTTAAAAAATAATGATTTATGAGAAGCAAAAAATCATGAAACTAAGATTGTATAAAAAAAATCTAAAATCAAGCAAAATCAGATCTAAAACCTAAAATCTAATATTAACTAAAAAATTAGTTATAAATTTGGTTAATTGCTTAAAATTTCACTAAAATATAACAAAAAATATATTTTATTATTATATTTCAATTTTTTTAAAATATAAAATAAAATTATGTTAAAACCAGAACGAAACCAGAACTGTTAGTTCTGATACCAGTTCCAAAAATTCGAAACGGTGAATTTTAATTTCAGTTCTATTTTGGGACAAAACTGACTGAACAAGCTCGTGCCCACCCCTGTGTGGGTTAATTTCATCCGTGACTTCCCATCAAGGTTTATTTTCCTTTTTCAACTTAATTCTTAATATTTCAAATTTGTTTTGATCATTTTACTCATTATTTATCTATTTTTAAAGAGATTGATATGGTCTAATTTATCTTTTAGTATAGTGTCCTACTTTTAAGTCCTAAATTGTTCCACGACAACAATGTTAAAAGCAAAATCAAAGCTCAAAAATATCAAATTTACCTAAGGACGTTTCGTTCAGGATCTTTTGATTTCATATGCTCCTAATCCTACTCTTCCCACCCAACTAACCATGCATTTAATGAGAAACATCTGATTTTTATGAGAAAAAAACTTGACTAATCTTTATTTCCACTAATGCAGAAAACTATGTCTTAAAGATTTTGCTACTCACATATCAGGTTCAGCTCTGTAATTAGAAGGAAACCCCTGCAACTTTCTTCCCACAAACAAAAAGTTTCAAGTGTCAATAGGTCAAAGTCGTAAGTTGACTTACAAGTTTCAGCTGAAGAAAAATGACCGAAGTGAGTAAATTTCGACCGGTTAGTAACCCTTGTTACCACGTATCCTTGCTCTCATGTCAACCTGAATATAAAAATTGAAATCGAGATATTATCTGTTCCAGATTAATATACAGCTGAAGACGAAGCAAGAGAAAAACTGATCATCTTACAAATCCATGTTAATGGCCTTATCTAAGTAAGGATTGTGCAAATAACAAGAAAGGGGCAAATTTGTGTTGTACTACATATGAGAACTGTATATATTTACTGCCACTAACCATCCAATTCAAATCTAATTCATTCAATGTTTTAAATGAAACCATTAATCCAGTAGATTGTTAGCTATAACTATGTTCTTCGGCAGAATACATTTCTGCTAGTTACATGCTAGCAAATGATGCATTTGCATTAGTGCATTAATGCATCAATTGACCAATGGTTTCTGTTCTGCTTCAAATGATCTGTGTAGACAGAACTGGTCTGAAATTTATGAGATAACTCTTTTACAGTAACAATATATGAGATGACATAATGATAACTTTCATCTGTCTCAATGATTCATAATTAGTAGCACTAATGCTGCCATTCCAAAACACATTTAGTCAACTACACAACAGAATTTTTACAATGCTCCAATTTTTAATTCTTTGGTCGGTTGGTGAAAAGATGTGGTGGTTGCTTAGCGGCCTGTCGTGGGTATCTCCATCAGAATAAAATCAAATACTATACATTTCATTAACAATCAAGCATTTACTGGTATGCGTTAAATGCCACTTTAACATTTCACAAGTCTTCTTAGGGTCACCAGATAAGAGATTCCACTTTATGGGAAGATGAGAAAAATAAAATCAAGGAAGAAAATGTATCATGCCTGGCCTCTTTTGCAATTGAAATATGTTTCCCTGAGTCCCACGCATTCACTTGGTATTGATGGACTCTTCTCTCCAGCACATTCTCGGTAAGATCGTTTCTCAACCTGAAATTACAAAAGCCATTAGCGATATATTCTTTGGAGCTTATCGTCGAGCAATCAATTGTCTATATATAAATGCAACTCAACAAAAGGAACACGATGAAAGAGACCCATTATCACGTTCAAATGCTTTACAAAGTAACAAAGCGCATCATTTTAGAAATCATTGTATATCAAAATGAAATGAACATGTATATGGAGAAGTACAGACCTTAATGCAATCACTTTCACTGAGACACTTGACCAGCTCCATTGCAAGACCCTTGCAAGACTTCGACATTTTTTCCAATAAAAGAATTCTTCTTGAAGTTTCTGCTCTCTCTATTGGCTTGAAACTTCCCTCTGTAGACGACAGGCAGATGGTTTAATATTTCATCTCATTGTACATTCTGGATTACTGCCAAAAGTGCATTCAAGCAGCCCGAGGAGACAAAAATTTATTTTCCAGGTTGCAAATCACCATAAAATAGAAAGAAAAACCTCAATAAAATTGCAAAAGAGGTTTCTGTCCTGCTGAGCATTTATATATATCATTGATAAGTTTGATTAATTACATGAGCATAAAAGAACCGATCAGAGTGGAAGAGAAAGAAGATACAGGCAGAAAATATAAAAACACACGAATCTCCAATAACTAAAAAAGAGTCCAGAGCTCCAAATTGCAATTACATTGAACACAAGATCCCTATTAAACCTGTGGCTATCCATAAACATCGCCTAGTTCCAAAAAAATTGTTTCATTCCATAAATTTCTACGAAATCATATAGCGCTTGGCAATCAAATGAATAGGAAGAGAATCTCGCAGCGAAACTACAAACAACCCGATCGCGACTTTTCAAATGTTTAGAATCCCCCAAATGTATTTAGAATGAAGGGAAAAAATACAAAAAAACTGCAAACAATGAAGATGAAGAAGAGGTGGAGAGCTGAATCACCATTACCAGCAAAAGAACGAACGAGAGATTAATCCAAAACGGCCGACGGATGCAGAGTAGAAATCGCCCCCAAGTCCGCCATGATAACTCAGTCGTGTCGAAATAAAAGGCTATCATACTCTTAATTACTATATGATATATTTTCGACTCATTTTTAATTTAATTTAATTAATTGACAAATTAAAGTAGTTAATCCACAGACGCGATGAAGACAGAAAATTCAAACTATAATTTTAACATAATTAACGAGAATTATAACGCTAAAGTTTAATTAAAATTATGTACGATTCAAGGAATGGTAATTTTGAAAGTTTATCAACGAAATTAACATATAATATTGCAAATATTGTTCATCAACATTAACGTTGAATTTTACTATAATTTGAACTGACATCCTGTTTAATATTTTTCTGAAATTTTAATGTTGTTCAT
Source organism: Begonia fuchsioides (assembly GCA_003255005.1). NCBI lineage: Eukaryota > Viridiplantae > Streptophyta > Magnoliopsida > Cucurbitales > Begoniaceae > Begonia > Begonia fuchsioides. The sequence continues at coordinate 300,610 of QAOC01016895.1, forward strand.
CTATTTATTTAGCATGCAATAACAAAAAAAGATTATAAATTTATAAAAATATTTATTTTGTGAAGTTAAATAAATTACATGAAGAGAAAAAAATATTTTTAGGTCTGAGTTTCAGATAAATATGTCAAATCAGACCTGACTTTTTAGAAAAAAAAAATTTTGACTTCCCAGACGCATCAAGCGTCCGAGTGAGAGACGATCAGACGCAACTTGTCTCACTCAAACGAAACACTCAGACGACAAATGGTATGATTTACTATAATTTGATTACACACTTACAACACTATAAGACAATATAATACGGAGTTTCATAAAATTTCAACAATTGTATGCTTTACTATAATTTGTTTAATACATAAACAAATAATTTTTTTTTAAATTACGTACATCAATAAAAAATCATGAAACTTTGTCAAATATTGTCTTACAATGCTTTAAATGTGTAATACAATTTTGAAGAATATTTATTATCGTATGTAATTTCAACGAATTTTTTTTTGTTTATTTAGTAAAAAAAATTATAGTAAATCGTACAGTTGTCAAAAAAATTTAAAAAATTCTAAATTAGTGTCTTTTATTATTGTAAATGTGTGGTAAAATTTTTAAGGCATTCAAACAATATTTGATTAATTAAATTAATTAAAAACAAAAAAAATTTAAAAAACAAATTGGGTCCAGATGCATCATGCGTAGGGGTGGGCATCGGATCGATCCGATCCGATTGCCCCCAATCCGAAATTTTATCGGTTTATCGGATCTTATCCGATAACCCCTTTTGACCAAAAACACCCGAATTCGATCCGATCCGAATCCAACACGATCCGATCGAAAATTGAAAAAAAAGTTATCCAGCAATAATAAAATCCAAACGAAAATGCAACCATATCCAACGTAATCTTAAAAATTGAAAAAAAATTTATATTAATAATGAATTTTGATATAGAATTAGAATATACCTTCATCAATAGTTTTATAATCTTTCAATCGGTCCAACGTGTCCTCGGTCCAACGTGTCCAATGGATCTAACAACGTTGGAGTTTCTGATAGGATCCAACTCTGTCCGCATATAAGAGCCTCTACAGTCTTCGGTAGTAAAGAGGTGCGGTATTCGTCAATAACGCGACCGTCAGTACTAAACGCCGACTCTGAAGGAACAGTAGTAATCGGAATGGCCAGCACATCTTTTGCTAGTTTACTTAAAACTGGATATTTATGTGAATTCAGTTTCCACTATAGCAAAAGGTCTAGATTCTCTGAATATTCCCAACAGGCTCTTGCAAGTATAGATCAAGATCCGACCTACTGCTTCGAGTCTCCATAGAAGATGAACTACTACCATAATATCTTGAAAAGAGAGGATCTTTTGCTAGTGGTGCTCTGAAATTAGTTGAAGTATATTGCTCGACCTCAGAACCTTGACACTCCAAGTATAATCGTCGTAGAAGAACCTCAGTTTCATTTTGAAATAAACTTCATCGATCGTCCCCCAATAGAATCTTCAGACAAAGTTTGAGCAAAATGGTTTTGCATCTTGGATCAAATATAACTGCAACCCACATAATTTTATTGAGTCTATCAAAGTTGCCCCAGTACTTTTCAAATTTATCAATCATTCCATGAGCCATGTTTTTCAGTAATGGATTATCTGACTCAACATGTTTTTGGATATTGAGTTTCAGTCGGCATGCCTCAGCAATATACATGGCAGAAGTCACATACTGAGATCTTGATGCTGCAACTGTCGTATCATGGAAGACATCCAAAAACTTACAAAAAGCACAAACATCGCTCCAATCCTCGTCTGTAGGAGGGCCAGCCTCTCCCATATATGCCACGAATTGACTGTCATATTCAGCTAACTTATCAAATGTTGGTGCATACTTTTCAGCCCTATCCAACATCAGAAATGTTGAGTTCCATCGAGTAGGGCAATCAAGCGTGACATTGGCCTTATATGTTATTTTCATAGCATCAATACAAAATTTAAACTTCTTCAAGCGTGTTGGAGACGATTTCACATATCTCACAGCTTTGTGTACTCGACTAATTGCTATTTGATGGTCTCTAAGCCCTTCGTTAACAATTAAATTCGTGATATGGGCAAAACATCGAACATGGAGATGTGATCCATCCAAGACCAATCCATTCAAATGCCTGAAACTCCTCACTAAATGTTGAATAGCGACATCATTTGAGGAAACATTATCTACCGTCGCTGTAAAGACATTCTCAATCCCCCATTATCGTAAACACTGGACCAATAATTTTCCAAGTGTTTCGCCTTTGTGGTCGCCAATTTCCCGAAAATTCAGTATCCTCTTATGCAATTT
>QAOC01016895.1:303010-342521 GCA_003255005.1 Begonia fuchsioides
AAAAAACAGTAATAATAATTTATATTAATAATGAATTTTGATATAGAATTAGAATATACCTTCATCAATAGTTTTATAATCTTTCAATCGGTCCAACGTGTCCAATGGATCTAACAACGTTGGAGTTTCTGATAGGATCCAACTTTATCCGCATATAAGAGCCTCTACAGTCTTCGGTAGTAAAGATGTGCGGTATTCGTCAATAACGCGACCGCCAGTACTAAACGCCGACTCTGAAGGAACAGTAGTAATCGGAATGGCCAGCACATCTTTTGCTATTTTACTTAAAATTGGATATTTATGTGAATTCAGTTTCCACCATAGCAAAAGGTCTAGATTCTCTGAATATTCCTCAACAGGCTCTTGCAAGTATAGATCAAGATCCGACCTACTGCTTCGAGTCTCCATAGAAGAGGAACTACTACCATAATATCTTGAAAAGAGAGGATCTTTTGCTAGTGGTGCTTTGAAATTAGTTGAAGTAGATTGCACGACCTCAGAACCTTGATACTCCAAGTATAATCGTCGTAGAAGAACCTCAGTTTCCTTTTGAAATAAACTTCATCGATCGTCCTCCAATAGAATCTTCAGACAAAGTTGGAGCAAAGTGGTTTTGCATCTTGGATCAAATATAACTGCAACCCACATATTTTATTGAGTCTATCCAATCCCCGTCTATGAAATGAGCCGTCAAAACCATATAGCTCATATTTTGGCCCGATGTCCAAGTATCTGTTGTTATGGAAATTCTCTGACTGCTACGAGTAAAAAATTCTTTCAATTTCAGCTTTTCCTTGTTATATACAGCTTCGATATCTCTTGAAGCTGTTCGTCAAGAAGGAACAACAAACTCGGATCGAAGAACAGAACAAAACTTCCTGAATCCTTTATATTCTACCATTCTAATAGGTAGTTCTTCCGTGATTAACATACGAGCAAGAGCTTTGCGTGCTTCTGCTTGAGTACAAGTCGAGACAATGGTAGATGAGCTTGCAGCCCCACTGACCGGACTAAACGGTAGTGTCGTCTGTGCTACATCTGTGGTCAACAAATATTTCTTGCAGCTCTTCAAATGTTTGGTCATATTTGAACTGCCAGCCTTCTTCGAATGACATAAATATTGATGTCCGCAATAGTTGCATGTGGCCTTAGGTTCCTCCTTATTACAACCATCAACCAAAGTAAAATGGTTCCAACATGCAGCCCTTAACGTTCTTTTTTTTACTCAGCAGCAGCAGCGGTTGAAGGAGCAGAACTGTCAATAGAAGCAGATGTCGTATGTTCCATCCTAATTTCAAACTGAAAGAAAACAAAACGACAGTGATATGAAAAGAATTAGTCAATGAAAAGAATTATTTTATTAGTCAATATAATTTCATAAATAATCTATAAATTTGTACAAAGAACACTTTCTAGCTTCCAATGAAAATGATATTAACTCCTCCGAGGCTCCGACGACAACAAGTGAATAAAAATTTCACTTTCTATCTGTGCTTAAAGATTTCTTTGAAAATTCCCTCTACTCTATTCTTGCTTAATAGAAATGACAACAAATGAATAACTAGCTCTCATTGCAGTCAGACAATGCCATCAAAATGACAATAAGTGAATAACATAAACGAACATAAAATACAGATCATCGTACACCAATATTTCTTAAACCCTCGATTTATCCCCCAAATCACCAGAATTCCCAGAAGTACGAAATAGGAAACAAATAAAGCCAAACGACATATGATAAGACGATTACAAGAGGAACCAAAATAGAATCACGAAAAAGTTAACCTGTATCGTAGCCCAAATAGCGAAAGCAAGAGGAACCGAGGGAAAAGATGAAAGAGAGCTCGACTCCTGCTTTCCGTCGTCGGCTCTGGGCTTCCCAAATAGCGAAAACAAGGGATAAGACTTCCGTCGTCGGCTCTGGGCTTCCCAAATAGCGAAAACAAGGGATAAGACTTCTGTCGGAGTTCGGACGGAAGCTCAATCCTGCTTCTCGTCGAATCGCCGATGGGGTTACTGGGTTTGGGACTGGAGTTAGGGTTAGAAAATTTAGGGGGTGGGCGATTAAATCCGATTGTCGAATTCGGATGTTATCGGATTTCAATCCGATAAGATCCGAATCCGACAGCAACCCGACAATCGGATTGAATTTTCAATACCGTTACCGATTATCCGATCCGATCGGATCGGATCTTCGGGTTGGATCAGATTCGCCCACCCCTAATCATGCGTTCGAGTGAGGCAAGTTGTGTCCGATCGTGTCTCACTCGAACGCATGATGCGTCTGGGAAGCTAAAAAATCATGCTAGATTTAGCATATTTACTCAAAATTCATGCCAAAAATAAATTTGTTCTCTTAAATAAAATGTAAATTCAGTATCACATATAGAAGTGTTCAAAACCAGACCATAACGAAATATTTTGGTTGATTTTTCTTAAATTAAAAATAAATTTTAGGTCATATAAAAAAACCCAAAATATTTAGGTCGATTTATCAGCGGTAAATCGAGCATCGAGTAAAATATGTTTGTTTTGATGTAGATGATTTGGATGTATATATATTCATAATTTATTTATTGTACATGTTATAATTTTGTATATTATTTTTGCCAAATTTGAATTAATTTTTTCAACAATTTTATGGAAAGATCAGAATCTAATCATGACAAAAATTAAATATATGGTCTAATTTTGATCTGGTTCTAGCAATTTATTAGTTTAATTCTAGTCTAAAAAATTCAAAATAAAAATATTATGATCCGATTATAATTTTTAAGAAAACCAGATCAACCCAGACAATGAACTCTTGCAATCACATATTTTTTTATTTATTAACAAGTAAGGGTGGACAAAATCGAACCAACTTTCAGTTTTAATTTAGTCTTAATTCTAATTTTTTTTAAAAACCGTAGTTTATGGGCCGATGCTAATTTTTTGGAGTAAAATATTGTGGAACCTGAACCGGGATCATGAGTCCAAAATTTTTTAAAATTGAGTAAAACTCAACCCAAACCTTAAAAAAATCTGATATGAATCTTAAAATTATTTATAAAATAAAATAATTTCTAAAACTAAATTCAAATATAATAAATATATATATTTTATTGTTATATTTTAATTTTTTTATAAAAAATAAAATCAGAATAGAACCGAAACCATGAGTTCCAGTGTCGATTTTAAAAATCTGAAAAAATAATTTGCAGTTCTATTTCATGGTAAAAATGAGCCAAAAGACTCGTGCCCACCCCTACTAACAAGATGTTAAAAGTAATCAAATTGAAAAAAATAACTATTTGAATTGATCGACATTAACTTAAATTTAGAAAAATAAATTATAAAATATTTTTTATAATTATAATAAAGTTCAAGATTTAAATTTAATAAATATATTAATACCAGCCTTGGGTCAAACGAGCTTAACGGCGTTTGAAGCCGCCCGTCAACTTCTCATTCTGCAGACTTCACCGGAAAGCTCCCGTGGATTACCGATGAAAATCTTTCAGATATCCGAATCTCGCCATCGAGTGATATTTTCTTCGAGTTTCTGTTAATGTACGTCGAAGTCTTCTTCAATTCTTGCTGCAAGCTACGAAACTGTGATTTGACGAATCCGTTCTGCCACCGCAAGACCTTACTCTCCGATGGACGAAGAGTTATTTTCCGGCCACAAGCGCTGCGGCTTTTCATGCGCGGTTCTTGCTGTTAATTCGACAGAGCCTAACGTTATTGAAAGACTTGGGGTCGGAAGTCGCTGCCATATCTCTGGGGAGGGTTTAGACGTTGGATTCACCTCTGAGAATGGCGTTGTGCTTTCCTGTGTGGATTCTAATGTGTTGTCGTCTGATTCGAATGGATTATGTAAGGATGCCGAGCAAGTTTCTACGACGAAGGCTAATTTTCCTGATGGTGGGGGTTCGAGTAAGAGGAAGCTGAGAAGGATTGGCCTGGTTCATGGTAGTATGAGCATTGTGCACCAAATGCACGCTTTGGTGGTCCAGAAGTGTTTGAAAATTGATGCTCGGGTTGTTCAAGTTGAGGTTGGGGCTGACGTTGAAGGCGAGATACGGGTTGTTTTGCTTATCGATGTGTATCTCCCTATTGCATTGTGGTCTGGTTGGCAATTTTCGAAATTTCAGCTGATCGCGGGAGCATTATTCAGGCACTTGAGGTGCGGTATTTCCCAGATCTTGAACTTCGTTTTGATCTTTGTGCTTTCTTCTTATTGCATAATCTGAAACATTTTGTAGTTTTCCTCTTTTACTGTGTCCAAAGATGTCCACTTTTTCTCTGAAATTATTTACTTGAATAGAATTACTTTGCATAACCAATTGGACTGATTTGCATTGACATGTTGATTTTAATTGGTGATGAAATTTTTTTCTTGTTCTTAGTTTGTTTTTAAACCGCATTGAGTCATTGACTCAAATGAACAACTCTGGTTATACTACTCCATTTATATCTATGAATATGCAGCTGTGACTGGAGGGAAAGGAGCTCGTTGCTTACTTTGGGAAAGTATCCAATGAACAAGCTAGCTGTTAGAGAGAGTATGTGGAAGTTGTCGGACTGTCATGTTCTAGGATGCAAACGGCATTTTGTGGTCACAGATTCTTCAAATAAGAGGCTGTATGATCTTCATGAAATATTTAAGACCCTCCCTAGTGTTGCTAAGAAAGAGAAGCCTGACTCCTCAAAAATTTTCCCACAGTATGATTGTTGTGGGTCTGGCATATGGGACATATCAGATGATATTCTAGTTAATATATTGACCATGCTTAGCCCACTTGATCTTATTAGAGTCGCTTCAACTTGCCACCATCTGAGATCATTGGCGGCATCAATTATGCCATGTATGAAGCTCAAACTGTTTCCTCATCAGCAGACAGCAGTTGAATGGATGCTACATCGTGAGCAAAATGTGGAAGTTTTACCCCATCCTTTGTATTTGCCTTTCTTGACAGAAGATGGTTTTGCATTCTCCATTAATACAGTTTCCGGAGAAATAGTGAGTGGCACACCCCCAACTATCAATGATTTTCAAGGGGGCCTTTTTTGTGATGAACCTGGCTTAGGAAAGACAATAACTGCTCTCTCTCTTATATTGAAGACTCAAGGAACTTTGGCAATCCCACCTGTTGGAGTACAAATTATCTGGTGTACACATAATGCAGAAAGGAAATGTGGTTATTATGAGCTCTGCAATGATTATAGTAATCGCAGCAGTAAATTGTCAGCAAAAAGAGATCTATTTCAGAAAGCTCAGAGTCACTTGGACGACTTAAACTACTCTACACCTAAAAGAGCCAGGTTAACTATCAGAGATGAAGAAATTTCTGGATCTAGTGATGCATGTCTAGTTGATGCAATGACATCTCTGACTAGCACTGAATTTAGACAAGAAATTCATGTGGTTCGATCCACTAGGAACTTGAGTCGAATCAAGAAAAATCTTGATTTATCATACGAAGAAGCGTCCATTAATACCAAAAATAATAAATTTGGGAAAAAGTGCAATACAAATGGTCCGGGGAACATATATCGGGCCAAGAGAGTTGGCATGTCTAATGGAGTTCCAAACAATGGGAAGGAGCATGGGAATATTGTTTCTGATCGTGAGAGTAATGATACATGGGTTCAATGTGATGCTTGTCATAAGTGGCGCAAGCTTGCAGAGTGCAGTGTAGCTGATAGCAGGGCTGTGTGGTTTTGTAGTATGAACACTGATCCTTCATATCAGAGTTGTAGTAAACCGCAAGAGACGTGGGACAGTAGCCACCCAGTAACCTACTTACCAGGGTTCTATTCCAAAGGAACAGCTAGTGGAGATGATCAAAACATTTTGTTTTTCACTAGTGTGCTTAAGGAACACTATGCATTAATAAATTCCGTCACCAAAAAAGCCTTGACTTGGCTGGCAAAGCTTACACCAGAACAATTATCTGAAATGGAAAGAACTGGTTTAAGAAGCCCTGTGCTAAGCTCTTATCTGCATGGCGGTAAGGTTTTTCAAATATTTCAAGCATTTGGTTTAAGGAAAAGAGTAGAAAAGGGTATTAGTCGGTTGTACTACCCACATAATCTTCAGAACTTGGCATTTGATGTGTCTGCTCTTAGAATTGCCTTGTGCGAGCCATTAGATTCAATCAGGTTATATTTATCAAGGGCAACGTTAATTGTTGTTCCATCAAATCTAGTCCATCATTGGAAAACCCAAATTGAAAAACATGTTAGACCTAGTCAGCTTCAGGTTTATATCTGGGCAGATCATAAAAAGCCTTCTGCACATTGTCTAGCATGGGATTACGATGTTGTCATTACCACATTTACTCGTTTAAGTGCAGAGTGGGGGCCCAAAAAGAGGAGTCCTCTGATGCAAGTACATTGGCTGAGGATTATATTAGATGAAGGCCACACCCTTGGCTCAAGTGTTAACCTGACTAACAAATTGCAAATGGCTGTTTCATTAGTCGCATCAAATCATTGGATACTAACAGGAACTCCAACTCCTAACACACCAAGCAGTCAACTTGCACATCTTCATCCATTGCTCAAATTTCTTGGTGAAGAAGCTTATGGAAAGAATCAAAAGTCATGGGAACTGGCTATACTTAGACCTTTTGAGGCAGAGATGGAAGAGGGGCGGTCACTTCTGTTAAATTTACTTCACAGATGCATGATAAGTGCCAGAAAGATTGATTTGCAAACTATTCCTCCTTGCATAAAAAGAATTATATATCTCGACTTTGCAGAAGAACATGCTAAAAGTTACAATGAGTTGGTAGTGACAGTGCGGCGTAATATATTAATGGCTGACTGGAATGATCCTTCTCACGCTGAGAGTTTACTGAATCCAAAGCAGTGGAAGTTTCGAAGTAATACTATTAGAAATGTTAGATTATCTTGTTGTGTTTCTGGACATATAAAAGTTACTGAAGCAGGTGAAGATATTCAGGAAACTATGGATATTTTGGTTGATAATGATTTGGACCCTATGTCCCAAGAGTATGCTATGATAAAATATAACCTCCTCTATGGTGGAAACTGTGTAAGGTATCATGTCATTTTTCTTGCAGGTTTCAGCTGCATGTTCAGTCTAATTTTTTTTTCAATTATTTTGTTACTAATCACAGATTGTTTTTCATCTGTCAGATGCGAGGAATGGTGTCGATTACCTGTGATTACACCATGCAGGCATCTTTTATGTCTCGATTGTGTTGCTTTGGACAGTGAAAGGTGTACACATCATGGCTGTGGTAACAGCTATACGATGCAAGCTCCTGAAACTCTTGCACGGTCTGAAAATCCAAATCCAAAATGGCCTGTTCCCAAGGATCTGATTGAGTTGCAGCCTTCATATAAACAGGTAGGTTACTTTATGGGTTATTCTTCATCACAGCTACACTTTGCATCTGTTTGTAACTTTAACTTATTCATTGCATAATTGGGTTTACAGGACGACTGGGATCCTGACTGGCAGTCAACATCCAGTAGTAAAGTTACATATGTAATAAAGAGATTGAAAGCCTTGAAAGGAGTCAAATATGAAACTTTGTGCACTTTGGCTGGTGACAATATAGCCGAACATCTTAGGGAGCTCACTTTTCCCTTGCCATCAAATGCACACGGTTCTTGCTGTGTATCTGATTATGTTGGAGAGGTTGACCCATCAAGGTCGAGTGTTGAGACTCTTGAAGTAAACCCAGAGAAAGTTATTATATTTTCTCAATTTCTTGAGCATATTCACGTGATCGAGCAACAGGTAACTGCTGTGTAAGACACAAGGGAAATGTTTGAGATAATATTTTTACAAATTTTCACTGTGAACTATGTTTTCTGGCCAGTTAACCATTTATGGCATCAGCTATGCGGGAATGTATAGTCCGATGCATTCTAGCAACAAGGTACTTGCTACTTGAATGCTTTTCATAAGGTTTTTCATAGGATAAATAGTCTATGTTTGCCTTGTTAATTCAATTTCACTTGTTCAGATGAAGTCATTGGCCATGTTTCAACATGATGCAACTTGCATGGTGCTTTTAATGGATGGAAGTGCAGCTCTGGGTCTTGATTTGAGCTTTGTAACTCATGTATTTCTAATGGAACCAATTTGGGATAGAAGGTAATGCATTTTTCACATTATCATGCTCGACCCACAACTAGGAACTCTGGAATTGTAGGACAATTGAAGTGTTTTTTAAGCTACTTTTCTTTTCCTTTGAATTCTCGTCATTATGGCTTACTCACAATTATCAACGTTGATTTGGGAAATTTGTGTGTAAACTCTTTGATTACTTGTTCATGTTTTCCTGATTCACCTAATTAGCACACCTTATCATAATAATTCTCATGGCACTAAGTGGTTCACACGTTTGATGTTTTTCTAGTGTGGAGGAACAAGTTATTAGTCGTGCTCATCGTATGGGGGCTACTCGACCTATCCACGTTGAAACTTTAGTAATGCGTGGTACAATTGAAGAGCAAATGGTTCAGTTTCTGCAGGTGCGTCTTATAAAAATCGTTACGTATATAGTTGGTTCGTATCAGACTTGTCTTGGAGATCTAATTTTCTGAGTCTCGTAAACCTATTATTATAAGTTATAGAATATACATTCAATTTTTATCAAACTCAAGCTTAATTTAGTTTGATGTACTCCCCGATCATTTGTTACTCTTTTTTTGTTTGTGATGTCCTGTTTTCAGACAAAAATACCTTTCAAGCGGGGACTGGGGTTTTCTTCGTTATTTTATATTTTTAAATGACTCTTATTTTTTGACTTCCTTGTTTACTGAATGCATTGTGGCCTTTGTTGTTATAGGATGATGATGAGTGTAGAAGATTTTTGAAGGAAGAATTTGGAAAATCAGACAAAGAAGGTGCACGAGGTCGTCGATCCTTACATGATTTTGCTGGAAATAATTATCTGTCTCAACTAAGCTGCGTGCGAACAAACCTGAAAATGTAGAAGGTGTGTAGTTACACTTCTTTAATATGCATTGTGAATAGTATTGTTTAGAATAATTATCAATCGATATTATGTAGTTATTAATATTTTTTAAGTAACACTCTAAACTTTAATTTTATCAATTGATACTTTGAAATAAGAGCATTTTTTAAATAAAACTTTAAACTTTTAATTCTATCAATTAACGTATTAATGTATTCCAATTGACACTTTAAATTTTAAAATTTCATCAACAGACATTTTAACATTAAAATTTTCGTAATTTTTTTATTTAATTATGAATTTTTTCATTATAATTTTTTATTTTCGATCATCCTAATTGATAATAAATAGTAATTCAAAATTAAATTGTAAAAACTAACTTAAATTTCTTGATAAAATGTTGGTTGGTAATTTTGAAGTTTAAAGTGTTAGTTGAGAAATAGTCATATTTTGAAGTGTCAATTTATACAATTAAAAGTTTAAAGTATCAGTTGAAAATTACTCATAATTGTAAGGTGTTCATCGACTTATCGTATTATTTATCTAGTGTGTGGGTGTGTCTTACATCTACATACAGAAAAAAAGTTTTCATAAAGCCACTTTTATTTGAATAATCAAAAAGATTTTGATGGAATCCTTATTTAAGTAAAAGTTGGGGAAAAATCAGTGTACATGTAAATAGGGTTGTGATACCTTTCATGCTACTAACATCTTATTCTCGTGTTCAGGGACCTCTAAGCGTGCTGATGACGGACTCAAGATCATCAATATTTTTTTATGAAATTGCGATGGGTAGAATATTCGTCTTTCATTTTTTTTGTTGAAAATCTTATGTCCATGTTATATGATCATTCCTCCAACACTCTAATCTGGTTGATTGAAAGAAATATTATGTTTAAATTGTGGAAGTCTGGTTACAATTATCATGTTCAAATCAGGAAAATTGAAATGTATAAAATAATTTTAGGAGAGCAAAAAACTCATAGAATATGATTCTTGAGTGTAACAAATGAAGACAATAGATAAATAATATCCAAAAGCTGTATCTATTAATGTGAATTTTGGTCCTCTTCTGAAAAACAATCACTCTTCCCCTATACATTTGTAAGCTTGTTTGATGTATCAGACATCTGAGGTTGTCCACTGTTGTTTTCATCTACATTCTCCTTGTCTCTACCTCTAAGCACAATTGGTCTAAGCTTTCTCACATCACCCATTTTGACTGGCTTTAGTATAAACTCTTCTGCTCCTTCTTCCAGGCATCTGATAGACAAGAAAGATTAATGAATTAGAAAATCCTTCTCAGATTCTTTGGGTGGATTGAGCTTTTACTCAGATATGGTGGAATTTCAGTCAACCTGTTGATTCTTGAAGGATTATCTTCTGAGGACATGATCACCACAGGTGTGTCTTTCATAAATTTAGATTGCTGCACAATTATCATTAAAATTTAGAAAGATTATTTATTTTTTAAGATAATATATATGATATATCATGTATAGTGAAGAAATACCTTGATTTTTCTGAGGAGATCATAACCAGTCATTCCTGGCATACAGTAATCTGTGATAATCAAATTTACTCCAATATCCTGTAGGAATGGAGTTGCAGTGACAGAAAATGATCATTTTTTTAACAAGATTTACATTTTTCTTTCATGATTTTAGACATCACAACAGAAGGGTGAAAAATAATAATACCTGGTGATGATTTTCTGAAAGAACAGTATGATCACTGCCCTCTCTCTTCTCTTCTTCTTGTAAACTTAGAAGTTCCAGGGCCTTAACGCCAGAATCTACTGTTTTTACTGCAAAAATACAGAAGAAAATCAGTCTTTGAGTGTATATGTATGTATATTTTTGTGTTAATTTCATTGGATATCCCGAAAGTTTAAGGTAATTTCACCGAAGATCTTGAATAATTTTTTTCTATGAACAATCACTTCTGATCTTTTGATTTTTTGTATAACACCTTCAGGTTTAAATTTTTTTAATGTCAATCTATCGCTCAATAGTCTTTTTCAGCCCTAGTCTTCCTTGGTTGCTTGCCAACTACGTCAATCAGTAAATGTACATTTTATTTTTAAGTTTTTCAATCAAATTTTGACTTGATTTTTAGGTATATATACCAAACTTGAGCCACTTATTTGATTTTTAAAGAATGTAAATTAAAAAAGGCTAGCAATCGATACACATTGATAGATTGTCGTTAAACAAATTTAACTCTAAGAGTGTCTTATGAAAAATAAAGGTTTTTGATGTTGGTTGCTTGAGAAAAATTCATTCAAATTGTCTGATCTGAGCGAAGAATACCTTGACAAGAAGAGGGTGTGAGAGGGTTTTCAGGAAGAACATGATGATCATTTTCTCCTCTATTCTTCTCTTCATCTTCTTGTAAACCCAGAAATTGCAGGGCTTTAATCCCAGAATCCACCGTCGTCACTGCAGGAAACCATGAGAAATTCAGCCCAATGAGAGTATAAATGCACGCCTGTACAAACTCAAGTAAGTGAAGAACACCTTGATAGCAGGAATTTGTCAGGAGCTTTTCGATCAACTTCCGATCAAGTGGACTGTCGTCTACGGCCAGCACATGAAACTCAGCTCCTGCAGACAGACCCATCAATGGCGGACCCTTCTAGTTCTAGAGAGAGAAAGTGGAGAAGAAGAAGATGAGTTTTGAAGAGTGAGGAAGAGGGGGTTTTAATGGCGGATGAAGCCATGATGGGATCGTGATCTTGTTCGAGGTAGACGAGAAAGAAATCGTGACAGTATGGAAAGAGAAGATCTGAGAGATTTGATCCAGATTTTGATGGTTTGATTTGTGAATTGTAGAACAAGGAAAGAGGCTGACTGTTCTTCCCTCGATTTGGAAAACTTGACCAATATTTTATGTCCCAAATTTCCACAATCTCAACCATTCTCGATTTGGTGAGAATCATTTTCATTATTCATGTCACGTGGATTTTGTAGATCCAATCCAATCCCTCTTATTTAATCACTACTATTGAAATATGCTATCTGCATTTTTTAATGATTCAATTCGATAGCACGAATCTAATCGTATTTGATTGCCGTGAAACCTTAATTTCTCCATTCCATTCATCCCATTCTAAGATGATGTGACGTTTATGCACGAGCATGAGTCGGTACTTGTAATTAGAGTGGGCGCTAGAGCCGACTCAACCGAGTCGAGCCCGAAATCGTCCGGTTTGTCGAGTTTATCGAGTTTTTCGAACCGAATATGTCGAGTTTTTTTCTTTAAAAAGTGAGGTTAGAGCCAGTTTGCGGGAAATTATTGAGCTCGTTTGGCTTTGCAGACTTGAAGCTCGAGCCCTATATTTTCCGGCACAATTATTTTGTATATATTTTTTAATAAAATTTTTTTCGGTATTATTAGATTAAAAATGTGATAAAGTTAGTAATGTATTGTAAATATATTATTAGAATAAATATGAATTTTTTTTATTAAATATTATAAATAATTATTTTAAATATAATTTATTAAATATATTTTAACTCGTTCAATCTCAACTCAATTATATATGTTAAAATAATATCTAAGCACGTAAACTTAGCATTATTCTTAACTACAAGGTAGAAGTGGAGAAATATCTTCTCAACAACCTTTGTTGATTTTAGACTATGAGATTTAAGTTAATATATCATAGGCTCTTACTTATATAATACAATTACACAATTAAATAAGGGTATCATAAACAATAAATATAAAAGCTATTTTTCATACCGGAAAAATAAAACGGTTATTATGTAAGAGAAATAATAGCGAAAATGGACATCCCGAATTTATGGCATAACGATCACTAGGGATAGTCAAAACTGGATCGAAATTACCAGTTTTAATCTGGCATTGATTCTAATTAAAAAAAAGAGATTTATGGGCTAATGCCTGTTTTTAAGAGTAAAAAACTATGAAATCAGAACTGAGAACGTGAGTAAAAAAAATTCTAAAATTGAGCAAAATCGGAACCAAACTTTAATAAAATCCTATATAAATACTAAAATTGGTTATAAACTCGCATAATTATTTAAAACACAACCCAAATATAATAAAAAATATATTTTTTTATTACATTTTAATTTTTTTAAATATAAAATAAAATTGAGTCCAGAACTGTGAGTTCCAGTATTAATTTTATTTCGGGATAAAACTGGCCGGACTGGCCCGTGCCCACCCCCAATGATCGGTGAGGACGATGATCGAGACAAACACAAGCGTCCGATGAGCTACTCAGTTGTGACGAGAACGTCAATAAAGACAATTCTACCCCTTTGGTTGTCATTGGGCTTCAAAGATCAGAGCCCTGCCCAATTAAATAAATTGTGGCCCAATTTCCCTTCTAGGAGAACTATAGTTTTAGTTCCGATTGATTTCCGTTCAGTGTGATGAATTCATAGTCGTCGTCAATGTCGTCTCCGGTGGCTGACTTGGTGGTCACCAATGCAGTGATATTCACCGGCGATGAATCCTTGCCTTTTGCCGATTCTATGGCTGTTCTTCACCGTAAGGTCTTCCGAGTCGGTTCATTATCCTTGATGCAGGTCTCTCGCTCTCTCTTTCTCTCAGTGCTCTCTACTTCCGTTCCTGTTTTTCGTGTTTTGACGTAGTTTGATTTTCAATTTACTTGAATTTCAAGAGTCATTGAGAAATGTGGATGTCTATTATTCAAGTGAGCTGAATAACTTGTTTCGAGTTATCACTGCTTGATTTTATTTAAGAGTAAAACTAAATTTTGGACCTTGATTTTTGGAAAATAAGCTAAATCGGGCTTGAGTTTTCGGAAAACAAAATTTGAGCTAGTCGGATGCAAAAATTCTTCCTTTATTCGTCCGAGTATTTATTGACTCATTCGTCTCATCATGCCTCACTCAGACACATCATGCCTCACACGGAAGCAATATTCAAATTTTTTTAAAATTTTTTTATTTTTAGTTAATTTGACTAATTAAATCTAATCAAAATAACTTGAAAATTTTACCACACAATAAAAGACACTTCTCTGCAAGTTTTTAAATTTTTTCGACAACGGTACGATTTACTATAATTTTTTTAATGTATAAACAAAATTTTTTTGTTAAAATTACATACGGTAATAAAAATTCTTGAAACTTCTATCACACATTTATAGCACTGTAAGACAATAATATTACACAAAGTTTAGTGATTTTTGTTACAATTATTAACATCAATAAAAAATCACGAAACTTTGTGTAATATTTTCTTACAGTGCTATAAGTGTGTGATAGAATTTTCAAGAATTTTTATTACCGAATGTAATTTTAATAAAAAAAATTTGTTTATGCATTAAAAAAATTATAGTAAATCGTACAGTTGTCGAAAATTTTTTAAAACTTCCAGAGTAGTGTCCTTTATTGTCTTAAATGTGTGGTAAACATTTTAAGTTATTTCGATAAGATTTGATTAGTCAAATTAATTAAAAATGAAAAATTAAAAAAAAATTTGAATGTTTCGTCTGTGTGAGGCATGATTTATCATTTCTTGCATCATTCGTCCGATCATGCCTCACTCGGACGAATGAGGCAAGAATTCTTGCATTAGAAATCCTAAATTTTGTTTTACGAAAACTCAGGCTCAATTTGGCCTATTTTCCGAAAACTCAGGCTCAAAATTTATTTTTACTCTTTATTTAATGATGTTCATTCGGAGCTCTTATATGGTTATTGCATTTTTTTTCTTGCCTCATTCGTCCGATTATGCCTTACTCGGACGAATGAGACAAGAATTCTTGCGTCCGAGAGCCTAAATTTTGTTTTCCGAAAACTCAGGCCCGATTTAGCTTATTTTCTGAAAACTCATGCCCAAAATTTATTTTTACTCTTTATTTAATGCTGTTCATTCGGAGCTCTTATATGGTTATTGCATTTTTTGAGCTATTGTGATGCAGTTTAGCTGTAAGCATCGTTTAATCAGTATTTGATTTTTTTCACAGGTCTTCATTTTTGTTTTTCTGTCGTCCGCTCAATCTATCTTCAGCGGAAGAGAATGCACACTATTGAATTACTACGTTGGTATCCTCATCATTTAATTATTTTTTATACAGGATTTGATAGGAAGTAAGACTAAAGTTCTGAATCTCGGCGGCAAAATTGTGGTTCCTGGATTCATTGATTCTCATGGGCACCTAATTTTTCAAGGACAGCGGGTTTGATAATTTTCATTTCTTTAATTCATTCCTATATATACATGCACAGAAAAAAAAAATCTTCTAACCATGTGCAGATATTATTATTTTCCTTAAAATTTCTTTTTTCTAGCTTTGTTTGTTTCTTTACTGCAAATTTCACGCATTGATGTGAGTTATCTACATGGAAAATAGATGATGCAAGTCGACCTTCGTGATGTAAATGATAAAGATGACTTTGTGAGAAGAATTGAAGAAGCAGTCAGAAGTAACTTTTCTTTTCATTCATTAATTTCAAGTAAAAAGCTACATCTTTTTTCAATGAATTGATGGATTCATTGAAGAATTTATAAAGTTGCTTTAAGTTTTATATAAGCACTTCTATATGGAGTGATTCAAACATATGAACTTACGGCTCATATGAAGTATAGCAGTGATTAGTTCAAACATTCAATCGAAAATAAAAAACTCATACATGATTTTGGATGTATGAAAAGGAGTAATTATGTCCAATGGAGGTGTAAAATGGATTTTGATATATTGTTCCGTTGAATGATACAAAATGTTAAATCTCTTTGAAAATATTTTTTAGTACTTGGAAATTTGCAAAATTTAGCATAAATTATCATTAGGCTCTAGTTACAGTCTTCCAAGGAATTCCGAACTTAATTATTTTCCTTTTTTAGTTATAAATAAAAATAGAAAGTGGTGATTTGTTGTTCTCAGATTTCATTGTGCATTTTACTGATTTCATAAAATTATTTTAGCACTTCTACTGTTTATAGCATTCATGTTACAGGCATGACTCTCGTAGATTCTATCTTAAATATATTATGATTCTTCTATGTCAACAAATGTTAAGGATGAAACATTTTTCTAAATATTTCCATGGATGAATGTAACTTTGAACAAACTACATGCTGTGAGTTAGCTACAGCAGTTGGGGATGTTTTTTGGTAAAACTACGTCCAAAATAATTTGCATTTCCACACAAATCCATTTATTGTGAATTGCAGGCATGGAAAAAGGTGCTTGGGTATTAGGCGGTGGGTGGAATAATGACTTGTGGGGAGGCAAAATGCCAGATGCAACATGGATAGATAATGCTACACCATTCAATCCAGTAAGTTTCCAAACCCACTTAATTTTGTTTACTAGTTTTAAAAAATGGACAATATTCTCCTTACCCGGTTTCATTTTCCATATATGAATACTCTTTTCTCGCCTGCAGGTTTTGCTATCAAGAATTGATGGACACATGAGCTTGGCTAATTCAGTGGCACTTAAGTTGGCTGGGATCACTAATTTGACAGAAGACCCAGATGGTGGAACTATTATGAGAACGTCTAGAGGAGGTGTGTTAAAGAACAGCTTAGATATATTCAATGTAAACTATTATGTGGTTTCCTTTTTTGCCGACATATATTAAAGTTGCATAGCCAATGAACTTTCAATGGAGTGGTTTGGGCTTGTAACTTCAATTGTTTGTAAAAGGTGGGAGAGAACTAGAGTTTAAGAAGAAAATTCAAAGTTATTGTTACATTTTGTTCTCATATGGGGTTTTGAGTGGGAATAGGAATGACAATAGAATGTAAAAATTGAGGTTGATCGTGGCTTAAGAACTCCAGTTTAATCGCTTTTGTTATGTTGTTCTGCGACTAGAATGAGAAGTTGAAGTCTCTATGATGACCTACGGTATCACTATTCTAATAAAGGATATTTTCTGTACTGCAATTTTGTATATGGGCAGTTGTTCTGCAATCCTTAGGTTTTGGCTTTATAGTCTTTTACATGCACCATAAGAAAAAAAATACACTTAGTCTAAAGTCAGCATGCGTATGAGTACATATATGTCCTACTCTTAACAAATTACGCACATCTCAAAACATATTGAAATGGTTATTCATAGAATAATTTTTTTGTTTTAAAAGATAAACTACTTTGACGTCTTTATGTTGTTCTTCTGATAGGCCCAAAATATTTTTCTGGATTAGTCTTAAGGTAAAATGAGTAAAAAATTTATGGTATTTCTTGTGATGGGATGTTAATTTGTATTTACTGATGCAAACTTCTATGTTCTTTCCTTTCTATCCTAAGATTCAAGGTGAGAATTAACCTGAATATCTGACCTCTTCCAGGGATTAACTTCTCCTACAAATGTGTCCTTCACAAAATGAAATTAATTACAAGTTCTTCCTCTTTTTGTTTTAATTAGTTGTTACTAATTAATCATCCTATACACAATATGCAGAGCCTACAGGTTTGCTTATTGATTCTGCTCGGAACTTGGTCCAATGTTTCATTCCCAAGGTTTCAATAGATGAAAGGAGGGAAGCTCTACTTAAAGCCAGCAAACTTGCTTTGAAAATGGGTGTGACAACAATAGTTGATTTTGGGAGATATTATCCTGGTGGATCGATTGACTCCTCCTGGGAAGATTATAGAGGTATTCAATGTTTGTTTGGAGAAATTTAGTTTGCCAGCGGGCTCAAGGCTTAATGAACAACTCAACATGTCATCAAAGTTGAATTATCATGTGAAGCAACATTTTAGGTGTTCAGTGCTACAAGGTGCACCTGATAAAAGTCTAAGGCTGATATCAGATGTGTTTTTTTATATATTTTGTTTAAGATTGTTATGCATGTTAGTAACACCAAAAGATAACATCCATAGGAAAAGAAAAAAACATTGATTGAGAATATTAGGTATATGTAAAGATTGAGTTGAATGTTCAATTTGGACAAAGATGTCATATGAGTAAATTGTAATCATGTCATCCTTAGTGATTCATAATGATGTATTTTTGAGAAAGGCATTGTCCTTGTTCTTCTACTTGTACTCTTAAGGTAAAAATGTCTTCTTTATTTTTTCTGAAAAAATAAAACTCAGTAATTAACTCTCACATTCATTTGTGATCTGGCAGATGTTTATCAATGGGTTGATTCTATGGAGAAGATGATTATTAGAGTTTGCTTATTCTTTCCCATTGAAACTTGGTCATGTTTACGGGTATGATTTTGAATGTTATGAGATAAGAACTTATACAATGGCTGGAAATATTTTTGTGAAAGACTTTATTGCTTTACCCTTACAAAAACGATTTCATTGCTTAAGATTCAAAGCCTTTCCCTATGATGTATGCTTCACTCCCTTTTTGTATTGTTTTAGCTGTTTGATGTTTAAATAATTGATATCTCCAACTATGTTTAGTCGTCGGATTGTACCATGTTTTCAATTGTTTTGATATGTATTTTAATGTTTAGAATGCCTTTGGAACAAAAAATATAATGTGTTATGATTATTTGTGACACTAGAATGCCTTAAGTTCAAAATATAGAGCATAAGGACCTTGCATTTGAAGATGATTTGTCCAAGAAGTGCAGAAACAAAGGTTATAAATATGAGATAGAAGAAAACTTGCAGATTGCTTAAAATCTTGGATAAATTATTTTACTTTACTTTAAAGAATTGTTAGTTATTAGACTGATACTTATAAATTTTTTTAGGGAAACTAAATTGAATTTAAAAAAATGTCCAAGATATCCTTGTTTTTGGGATTATTTCTATTGTTTTGAAGTTACCTAGTTTTTTGGCACAATTGTTATTGCTTACAATTTTTTTCCATTTGTTTAGGATCTTATGAACAATATGGGTTCAGTTGTGAGCCAATGGATTTACTTGGGTGGTGTTAAAGCTTTTTTTGATGGGTCATTAGGTTCTCATAGCGCATTGTTTCATGAGGTAATAATGACTCTATAATATTATCGACGTTCAAGTTGTCCTTTGATAATGCAGTGGCTCTATAATCATTCTTTATTTTCTTTTGTTGCACGAAATAAATTTTGTTGGCATGTATATTTAAAAAAAAGTGTAAAGATTGATCCCCGCAAAAGGGAAACAACATAATTGAAAAACATTAATGTCACATATATGTTTATTCAATTGGAATATTATAGTAAAGACATCCTTAACCGTATTTGTCTTCAGCCATATCCTTAATACATGTTTGATCTTATATTTAGGGTTTCACACACCCCTCCTTATGAAATTTTAGATTTTGTCCATATTTTTGTTTCCCTGGATTCTGACTTATGGTAATCCCTACATTGAGGCTCTTTTGATATTGGTGTGATCGGATAAAAATATGTTGACTTTATTACCATTTGCATATGATGGAATTTCACCCAAACGTAGTTGAATTTAAATTTCAGGTTCTTGAATTTTTTACATACCCGTAAGTCCTTGATAAGGAAAATTTGAGGCATGTTCGTAAGTTCCATTGATTGAATTGTATTGATTGTTTATGGCCTGAAAACCTTTCTATATGTCTAATTCATCTTTGATCAATGTTCCTTGTTAGATCACCATGTAATGTTTTTTTTTCTCTTTTACAGCCATATATGGACGAGCCTAACAATTTTGGCCTGCAAGTTATGGAATTTGAAAGTCTTCTCAGCATGGCTATGGCATCTGATAAATCTGGCCTTCAGGTATTTTACTTGTCATTTAATTACCAATAGTGAAAATGCTTTCTTGAATAGTATTTCCTTTACTTTTCCAGGTTGCTATGCATGCTATCGGCGATAGAGCAAATGACATGGTTCTTGATATTTATGAATCAATTTCTTCTGCAAATGGAATGAGGGACCGTAGATTCCGGGTAAGCCTCATTGTGAGGATGATAAAAGGATAAATATGGGTTCATAGTTTTCATTTCGTGATCTTTTTTCATTTTTGTAGTTTGCATATTTCAAATGAAGTTCATCATAACATGCTCTTAAATAAAAATGTTTTCAGGTTGAGCATGCTCAGCATTTGGCCCCTGCTACCCTAGCCAGATTTGGTCAGCAAGGAATTATAGCTTCGATGCAGGTTTATTGTCTTTTCTTAAGGCTATATTTTTATACTTTGGTTATTTCAATGGTTTTGGTTAGTAGCTTGAAATCAGGTAAAAAAAAGTTATGCACTTTCCTTTATAACAATTCAAAGGCAAATTCTAAGCTGTGTGGAGACATTGTGTTGGATGCTAAGATGGTTTGCTTAAGGCATCTTTGATTCAAGATCTTTTGTGCAAACGATTTTAAATGTAGTATTGAGCCCTAAAAAATCATGTTTGTCGATAGCTTTTTCGGCATTATTTAGATCGCTCAAGTGGGATTTTTCTGAGTAACTTTATTCCCTCGCATATATATGGATGATCATTTCTTCTGATTACTGTATAAATAAATGACAATTCTCAAATCTCATAGCCAGAACACTTGTTGGACGATGCTGATTCTGCAACAAAAAAACTTGGGCCAGATAGGGCTCAAAAAGGATCGTTTTTGTTCCGCTCCCTTTTGGCTAATAATGTCCATTTAATATTTGGCTCTGATTGTCCAGTAAGCATTTCTTTACTCCTTTATGTTTTCGAAGTGTTTGCATATGCTTTTATAACCTTCAATTTCAATGGGTATTGAAATAAGGAATTTTTTTTCACAAAAAAATAAAATAAAGAAAACTAGCCAGTGTAAAAGCATACTTCAAGATATTTTACTCATAATATCTTTATTTCATCAGGTTGGTGACGTTAATCCACTTGGTGGCATCCAGACTGCCATAAAACGGATACCCAGAGGTTGGGATGATGCTTGGGTTCCATCAGAGCGTCTCACTCTATCTGAAGCATTGAAGGCGTAAGCCACACTTGATATTTTCTCGCCGCAAATTTTCTTAGTTATTTGTGTGTGTGTATACATACATATATGCATATATAACATGTATGAGAATGCAACTTCAAAATTTGGTTAGATGAGACCTAAAATAGCAAAACCAGAATTATTTGGCAGCACACCAGATAAGGTATCTAAATTTATCTCTCATTCATAGTACTTAATCAATAATCATAAAGAGGGGCGTAATCGATAATGTTAAAAAGTCAATCGTGGTTATGTTATTCGGTTGAAGTCAAAAATCATCAAAGCACCCTGAAGTGAGTTCTCCCTGAAGTGTTGCCTTACGAGACACGGTAGGAGACTATTCCGGGCAACATAAACGTTCTTTTTATCACATCTCATTCTTTATTTAATGGAAATATACTTTTAGAACTTGTGCATTGCTTGAATTTGAGAAACTTGCATGTTTATTGCACATTCTGTTATAGATTTGAATTAACCGAGGAAACTAACAGAGTTTGTCTGCGAGAAAGCTTATTTTGACCATTCCAGGTACACTAGCGCAGCTGCACATGCTTGCTTTCTTGAGGGAGAAATCGGGTCTTTATCCCCTGGAAAACTAGCAGATTTTGTAATTTTATCTTCGGATTCCTGGGACGAGTTTGAAGTGAGTGGATGCGCATCTGTCAAAGCTACTTATGTAGGCGGTGAACAAGCCTATCCTTGAACAGACGACTCGTATGTTGTTTAGTATATTGTTGATCATAAAATATTTTCGTTAGGACAATCCAAAGATCATATCCGAATTTCGGGTAGAAGAGTAGAGAAATACGATTATTTCCTATGGCACTGATGATATTTGATTTTGATTTTCTGGTGATCTAGCGTCCAACGCTCTCTCTCGGGAATTGATGGACGTTTCTACGTGCTTATTGCTGAGTGCTAACATTGGATGTCATGCTTCTGCTTCTGCTTCTGTGTAGGTTGGTCATCAACTCTTCTTAATCCACTTTCTTTATTCCATACTGGTTTCCCATTTGTTTCATGTTACATGAGCTAATTTTTGCTTATTATTGGATTGTAATTCAGAAATCTCTTCCTAAAAATTGAAATTTGAAGTTGAAATTGTGATTTTTGAAAGAATTAGTCTAGATTTATCATCTTGTCATAATCTTTTGTCATACTTCCTGACGTGTTGCGCGTGATTGAATCAATTCAAATAATAAATAATTATTTATATTTTTATTCATTAAATGCATTTAAATTGATTCAATCACGCGATGATACGTCAGAAGATACAGGAAGAAGATAATTCTAAAATTACTCATTTACGTTATATAACTGCCAAATCATCTTCAATCATTGACATTGAACTCTTTCAAAGATTTAAAACATGTTAATTCAAAGAGTGGTTGCCATTTTAAGGTTTGAACTCCGGTGGTGTTCAAGTTGGGGCTATATTTTTGTTCTTAGATTGGAAGAAAGCGAAGAACTTGAAATGAACAGTTCAGCCAAACATGAGAGAGAAACTAGAGTTAGAGAGAGAGAGACTAGAATTCTTCTAGAAAGAAAGCGTTGACTTTGGAAAGAAAACAAATCGATTTAAGTCAAAGGCTGTTCTTCCTTTTGATGAAATTCATGTACAAATCGGAAAGACTTAGACGCTGATTACAATTTTCTCTTTCTATAACTTAGTCTAAAACAATATTTCATGTTTCTAATCGTAGTTTAGTTTATAACATAGCATCATAAAAAATGGTCAAAATTACTATGCACGATTACCATCGGATGGCCGGAGTCCACCTCCAATCCAAGCCGAGCACTCTCCTCGGCTTCATCGGAAGGCCGTGGGTGGCTTCAGAAGCCGTACGTTTTATGGCCGGCCATGAAATCAAGTGTCTTCCACGAATATTTTAAAGACGAAATCTCGAAAACGTCTCGAGTACTGTCTTGGATCAACGGCAGAGATTGAAGTCGGGTCGTACTGCATCGATTTGTAGGCATGCTCGAGTTTCTTGCTTATATCGTAGTCTTGTAGAATGTCGATAATACCAAAGAATATAATAAGTTCGTATAATTCTCCGGTCGGCTCTCCGACCAGCTGAGCCTCTCCTTCTCTTCGAACCGTTCTTTCTGCCCTTGCCGGCATGTTTATACCTAGTGTAATCGACCCCCACCTGCATGTTTTCATGAGAAGAACGCTCATTTGCTTAGAACAGGAGAATAAGAAATTCAATTACGATCGAATTATACTTGTTCGGGTCAAGATGATCGTCCATGTTGACCCCGGAAAGTAGATTAGAGGCTTCGTGCCTGAGATCGCCATTTCCTGTATAAATACATATGCATTAGTTTATAAGTTTCCAACCCGAAAACTAGATTCAATTTGGACGAAGAGAATACCCGATGAAGTTGGAGTTCGAGGTTCCCGAATCGACGTTTCTCGGAAGTGCAAACCGACTAATAGACTGTAATCCATAATTCTTTCTTGTTCAAGAAAATCACAGTCCCTGTCGACTTGCCTGAATAAAAAAAATATTAATTCCCAAACAAATAGTTATGTTTATTGCTATGCAATTGCTTTACCTGCAAAATTCTTGGAACCAGATTCCTTGCAACCTGAATATGTAATTGAGGTCGAGATCTTTAAGAGTCGTTGTAGCATCGATTTCTGCCTCGGGTTTATCGGTCAGACGGCCATGGGAGGAGCCTTTAAGGTCGAATCGCCTATGAATAACGTATTCCGAGCAAAAGAGGTTTCCCATTATGACAAACCGGACCTGTAAATCGAGAAACAATGAGATCGCATATAATCATTTGTACTCGTTCGATCAATTTCAAGCCATTTCGAGCCATTTTATCACCTTCTTCTGCGCGGCTCCGGTCAATTTCACGCAATGAAGGCCATAAAATTTGGTTACTAATGTGTTCTCGAAGGATCGAACGTGATTGTAATAGGCAGGAAGCATCCGAAGAAGAACCTGCAATTATATGTCGAAATTAAGATTGACAAATAGAACTCGGCCGAATTGTATGGATTAGAACTCACTTTAACTTCGGCTTTCTTCATCGTTTTAATCATGTACCGATCATCGTGCGTTAAGTAAAAGAAGCTTCCACTTTTTCCTGGAGACGATAACTCTCGAAGCGCATCGTTTCCACAGATCGATATCATGTAGTCAGCAGCATCTACCTTGAAAAGTTTCCTAAGAGTCCTGAGAGTACAAAATTTACCCAAAAAATCAGTCTAAATTCAATCTAGAACTCGAAAATCTCGAAAATCATAGCAATTTTTCAACAATTCCCATCATAAACCCTGGTTTGAATACTGACAAAAACACAGATTTCATACCAGAAGATTAACTATTTTGGCTCATACCTGAAAACAACAGGGCAATAATCCTTCCATTTGAAGTCACAAGATTGATGGGGAGGCGTATATTTCGATCCCTCGGGCGGGAATTTCGTCCAAACTTTCTCTTTCGGATCGAACGCAGAAGTCTTCAAATCGAGGGAAGTGGCCGGAGCGGGCCTCCCGACGGAATGCCTGTACTAAGAAACAAATAATCGATACAAAAGCGCGAAGAATCGAAGCCTAAATTTAAGAACACTTGGTATATAAATCTTCTAAACCAAGAGCTTAAACAAGACATAGAAGCCAAAAAAAAAACATCATAAACAATTCATACCTGATTCCCAATTGCAAATTCAGCATCAAATCATAATTCTTATGGCCTTTGGATATTGTAACTCCTTGTCTCTTTGCTGATCTTATTCTTAATGGGGATTGGCTCTTACCTCTGTCTGGATCTTCTCGCCGGAGGCTGGCCAATCCTTCTCCTCCGTTCCTCAAACCCCTGTCGTAAGGGCTGTCGGCCGATGGCCGTCGTGGCCTGGGCTGTTTCTGAGAGAGCTCCCCTTCAATTCCCGGCCAGTTTAGCATCTTTTGTGAAGGGTAAATCATGACCTTTTCGCAATGGCATATTTGGCAATCGTTGAGTTCTATGGAGAACACTTCCTGAGGATCCCAATCTGTATTTCCAGTTGGTGAATCCGACGGGTAATAAGTTCCGGTTTGTTCTTTTGGATCTTTGCTCCAAATTCCGACGTAGAAACTCCCGTCCGACCACCGGAAAGTTCCATTTCCTTTTGGAAATCCGGCTTCCCAGTACCCGTCGTATCGATTTTCGTTTGTCCAGATCATTGTTCCGTTGCCGTTGATCATCCCGTTTCTCCATTGTCCAATGTAATGATTGCCGTTCATCCACTGGTACCTGCCATGGCCGTTTTGCACTCCTCGTCGCCATTCGCCTTCGTAATGATCGCCATTGGCGTAGCTTTTGGTACCTTGGCCGTGCTTCAAATTCATGACCCATGAGCCTCTGTAAGTGTCCCCAGATGAACCAGTGTACGTGCCTTTGCCATCCATGTACCCTCCTTTGAAATCTCCTTCGTAGGTTGCTCCTGAGGGCCAGCTGAACTTTCCCTTCCCCATTGTTTTGCCCTTGTACCATTCTCCTACGTGCATACACCCATCTGTCCACAAGTATTTCCCCTGTCCGTGAGGAAGATTGTCGACCCATTGGCCGGTGTAGAAATCGCCATTGTTGAGGACCTTCTCTGAATGGTAAACCTCGCCCGGGCCTGGCTCGTCGTCTGCAGGGACGACAGACATGATTGCAAATATACTATTTATCCTCTTTTTCGCTGTAGCTTGTGATTTTCGCACTGTGGCTTCCCAGGACTTGACAATGCCACCAGGTTTTTTGCTCATCCTCTCTCTAAACTCGGTCTCTTTGTCTCTCTACGTCCCTTCCCCCCGCCCTTTCTCTCGTTCATCTATACTCCACACCGTCATTCCCAAAAATCCAGATGAAAAAAAATCTCCGAGCTCGAAGAACCAAGAACAGGAAAGAAACGAAATCAAAGGAAAAGCGAAGAACCCTCGAATTCAGTATTCAGATAGCTTATGGTGGAAGCTTTTCTTTCTCGATTCTGCGAAATGGGTAGCCCTTTGGAGTTGGAAAAAAAGAATAAAAAAAAACCCAGATTGAAAGAGAGAAAAAGGAGGAGTTAGATTGATGGAGAAAGCAAAAGGTTGTTGGTGGTTCCAATGGCGACGACTGTTATCTTTCTGAATTTCGTTTGTTCGTTTATCTTTTTTCCCATTTTGCTCATCGCTTCGGTTTGATTTTCCAGTCTGGGTGGCTAGGTTTGGACCAAGAGATCCTAACACCTCTCTCGTTTGACACCGAAAATGGCGTCTAGACCCACTTGCAGACCAACCAGTTGGAGGGAGGAGAGACAACGTTGCTGTTTTTCGCCATTTTTAGTCCTCTCTGTTTCCCCTCCTTCCAAACTCCTCTCTTTTTTAGCCTTTTTCCTTTCTTTTTAAATATTTAATTAACTTGGTTTTTTTATTTTAAATCTCATATTTACTTTTAGCATTTGAACCAAACCCACAATTTAATATTAGTTGAACTTTAATTATATCTTAATTATTTATAATTTATCTACATTGTTATAATAAGCATGACTAGCAAACCCTAAAGTTATTCTAAGTTTATTCCAAATGTGAAAAAAGAATGACTAATTAAGGTAAAAAAACCCGTTTTAAATCTAGCCGTTCGAGCAACTATATAAATGACACTCTAAACTTTAAAATATGTTGCGACTCAACCTTGATTGTCGTCAAATTTTGAATTATTCATTTTAAATCGTACAAATGCCAAATTGAGATGTTTAGCTTGATTTTTATCGTATAATAATGTTATTATTTATTATAATTAATTGAAAAACAATGCAGAATGCATGCTTAAAAGAGAGGTATGATAAATTCTAGTAGTTACATTTTAGCGGTCGACTCTTTTTACAACGTCGGTCGACACTTTGTGTATACCGGTCGACCCTTTTATAATGGCGGTCGACACTTTCACTAACGAAAAAAATATTGCGGTCGACATATATAAACGTGGTCGACACCTAAAACATTCTGTAACATTAGCCGGACGACACCTTCAAATGCGGTCGACCTACAAAATTTATAATGTCGACTAAGTGTCGATCGCTGTTACACTAAGGGTCGACCGCACAACAAGTATCCAAGCTCACGAGACAGCTCGAGCAAGCCGATGTGCTGAGCTCGGAATTGGCTCGAGTTTGCTCAGACTGCTACAGTACCGAGCCGGCCGATTAACATTAGGTAGGGGCTAGTATCGTAAATGGACCCACAGAAATTTTGAGTTGATTGGATGAAAAGTTGACACTTGTCTTTTTTACTAGACCGCTCAATCTTGCTAAAACTTTAGTTTTATTATTTTAGATGAAATTCCATTTAAGTCATGAGATTTGGAAATATTTACGGATCATACCTTCAAGTATATTTTTTAACAAATCAAACTTGGAAATATATTCTATGTACTTCTATTTAATCGATTCTTGAACCTACCCAAAAATTTCGTATCTTGTCAACCTTGTGATAGAACTTGAAATCGAGTCATTAACTCGGGAAAGGTTAGAATTAGGGGTGAGACTCATGAGTTCGGTTCGAATCTTTAATACAAAATAAATCTAATTCAATGGGTCAGATTTGTTGAAAATTAGATCTGAAATCGATCTGATAATATATTTGATTTGATCTAAATTTGAATCAAAATTTTGAGTTAGTTTTAGTTATGATTTATCTTTGGTTTTGTAAAATTCGAACTCGCGGGTTATCTGGAATCATAACTCACAGTTCTGAATTTTTTTGTCAGATTTTAAGTAACTAAGTGAGTTTATATTTGATTTTATTAAGGTTTGGGTCAAGTTTTACTCGAATTTAGAACTTTTTTGACCCAAGGTCCCGGTTCTGGTTTTACGGTTTTTACTCCTAAAAGTGATAACTGACCCATAAATCACAGATTTTTAAAAATTAGAACTAAGAGCAGATTAAAAATGGCAATTTCAGTCTGGTTTTGTCGACTCCTAATTATATGTTCAAAATTACATGTACTCTGTTATTTATTTTAGAAATTGGATTCATGTACGATAGTTATGAGATGGGAACCCACTACATTAGCAAAATTCATATTTGTTTTCGCCATAAATATAGCATGGTTGACATGTAGCGAAAATAGGAGCCCCACCTTCAAGACAAAATGCAAATCCTTTGTGTTGGAATTGTAAAGGGCTTGGCAAATTTGTCACCACTCAAATAAACGAACATTGTCACTTTTCTCTGCTTGATAAATCTCTCGAGCATAACCAGTCAAACGAGCTGAGCTTAACGAGTCAGACTACACATGCGTATAATTTTACTTGAAATTCAATTACCATATCTTAATCTTAATCTTCTCTGGCGAACAGTTGACTCTGGTGTCTAAGAAGAACTACGAGATTGAAAAATATTCAAATTTTGGGTCGTTATTGTTATTTTTTCGAGTAAATAAAGGTAACCCTAGAAAGATTCATGCATATTTGGTGAAGGGTACCTTAAAAAAGGATGTTTTAGGGGACATGGGAGATTGAGGAAGGTGTGGGGATACATGTAGCTTGTTCGATGTGTACAATGTTTAAGGGTTGGTCTCCCATGTTTGTGTGGATGTCCTTCTCACTCTTTCCTTGTGTCCCTTTCATTCACTCCTTTTTTTATTTTTTTGTTCCATGAAATGATTTTTTTTATTAATTTAATAATATTTAAAAGATAAATTACAATTTGTTTCTTTTTAGTTCTCTACTATAGACTTCCATGATAAATATCAGTTAAAACTAGAATTCGTAATCCATTTTTGCCTCTTAATTAAGTATCTTAACCCGATATGTATTCTCTTGATTTAAATTTTATCGATATTTTATCGATAGTTGATGAGAAGATAGTAATCACGTTAAAAAAATTGTTAGCTCCATAAATTTAAATGGATAAATGGAATTATTGGCTTTATTGTTGGAACTAATTGATGGAAGAAGATGGGATGAGAGAGAAAAACATGGTACGAATCAAAGCTATGGCTCCAACGAGGTGTCATCGGTTTCTTGTTTAATCAAAGCTAAGCTAGAGAGAGAGAGGGAGGGAGAGAGAGAGAGAGAGAGAGAGAGAGAGTTCTTAGTTAGTGTACGTATGAAGAGAGGATTAAAGGAAAGTTGGTAACAGGATTAAAGGAAAGTTGCAGGGAAAACGAAGGAGGTTCTGTCACAAGCTAGAGAGAGAAAGAGAGAGAAGAACAGCTGACAAGCTTCATAAAATAACAAAAAACCAGAAACCCATCTGAAAACAATCATATTATAATCGACCCTTTTCCTCCCTTGGAATTTATTCAACGTCTTCTTCAGCAATCCCCATGAATATCATATCAGAAGCAGAACCCAGAAAAAAGAACGAAGAAGGAAAAATGAACAAGCTACAGACAGAGGAGAGAGAAAGAGAGATAGAGAGAGAGAGAGAATAGGCGGCCATAGCATGAGCAAGCGGGTACTGAAACGCAGAGAAGAGCTGTTGATTCATAAACGAAACCAGAAAGGAGGCTCGATGCGCGAGGAAGATGGTGAGTTTGAGAAGAAACCCTCAAATGGAGGAGGCTTTCCCATGTACAACTATGCCCAAAAATGGCACCTTCATTTATTTTCTCCCTTTTCTCAGATTTTCACGATCCAAAGTTCATCATTTGATGCCCCATTTTCCCTCCTTCCTTCCCCTTCTCCTTCATTTCTTGCTTACACTTCCCTATCGCAGCTGCTTTCCAAATCTAGAAATCTATCTCTATCATTAATCCCTCTTCAAATCAATCACTACAGATATACATTCTTAGGGTGGGTACGGTTTAGGCCGGGCCGGGTAAACATAAACCGAAATAATGAAATATGGGCCGATTCCAGTTTGTCGGATTCAATTCTTCATTTAAAAAACAAATAATATTTTATTTTATATTTGAGCCAATTTTTTGAGTGATTAGATCGAGTTTTGAACCATATCTAGTTTTTTCACCTCTTATCCAGGTTTCAGTTTCATGATTTCTAAAAAATAAGGCTGATAACCAGTCTAGTTTTGCCCACTCTTATGTATATATATATATATATATACACACATGAAGTCATGGTCGGCTCATGTGGGTTTGGTTTTCAACAAGATATTGGTCTGGTTTTTTTATCCGACGTGCCATTCAATTATCTTCTAGATGTCATGGAACGAAGATTAGATAGAGTGACTACTTAATCTTGTCTCATTCAAAAACGAAGTACAAAGGTTTCGAAGCGACTAACAACGAGAGGAAGCATGCGACAGATAAAATGTAACAACCAAATCCTTCTGGCTTGTTTGTTACCCTTCAAATAATATCTTGCATTTATTATTATTTATAAATGTATAATAAATAATAATTAAAAGTATTTTTGGGTTAGATTTTAGATAATTCTCCTTCTCCAAGTATTTGTTGTTTGAAATTAAGCTGCCTCAACCTAATCTTTGATTTCCCTCCTAAAAATACAGCTTCTTGCTGCTTAATTACCAAAACAGGCCTCCTGGAAACTTAGTCGCCATATCATTCAAAGTAAATACAGGGAGAGAAAGGGGTATTTTGGACCTCTTACGTAAGATTTGACCCCTCTCATGCAGCTACTGCAAGATATATTAAGCTTCGAATCAGGATTTTATTTTTCCAAATCCACTTCCACATTCATCTTTCTCATTCATCTTGCTGCTTGAATCCTCCATTTTCTCCTTTTATCCTGTTCAATCTGCTTAGGCTTCTGATGACGACGAGTCGTTGCGATCAGGTCCGTCTCCGACGTGCGGTGACACTCCGAACGGTGGCCATTATCACGGACACTCATTAGGGTTTCGGCCAGGTTTGAAGCGCGAGAGGATCGGGATGTCTAAGGAAGATGATCGCTCCGAGAAGAAGCGTAAAGCGGGTTTCGTAAAAAGGCGGTGCCTTTTGTTGATGGAAGCGCTCATCGACCATCCGTACAGGGAAGTTTTCCATGCATTCTCCACTCACTTTTCAAGCCCTACTTGTCACGCCCCGAAGTAGGGCCTGGCAGAAACGCCAGGTCAGATAACCAAATCCACCTCGGCAGATTCAGAAGTCTGACCCAAAGACTATATTTAAACTTGCGGAAGATTCACTTAACCAAAATACCACGGGTCTATCCATCCAAAGTGTTATAAGTCATAGCATAAATAAATCATTAATACAACCAAATCGAAAGAAATATTGTTCAAATATATTTACTCACAATTTATTACCAGTTACAACAAAGGAAAATATTAAAGAGATTCTTCCAAGAAATCTCTACCAGTTCCAAAGTCGACTGCTAGCCTGGTAAAAAAATATTGTCGATTGGGTGAGTGACAAACTCGTAAGTTACCTATATTTAATGCATTCCGGTTAAAACTTAGATTTTAACCTTTTTCCCCAAAAACCGCGATCTATTCTACATGATGCATATATTTTGAAATTCATTCAAAACCATGCATATTTCCATTTCAAATCCCGGCTCCGCGAGCTAAATAAAAACAAATCTTTTCCCCTTAGGAAAAACCCGGCCCATCGGGCCCCTGTGAGGTATTTAGAAAAACTCGTCACATACGTAGGTGACTATACTACAAAATACCCTCACAGCCATATCAAACATCAAATACCTGTGAAAAATGAGTGTCGCACAAAGACCACCCCGGCACACCACAGAAAGATGGGCAAACGGCTCACCATCTCATGAGACAGAAAAGAAATCCCGGTGCCGGTCCTCCTGGGTACCATCCATTACCACCCGGATCAAACCACAGTTGCCTCAGCCAACTGTCATCCTAGGCCTCCCGGTAAGGTGTACCCGACCTACGCTACCGTAACCCTGCACGCATGCAGTAACCCTGGCCAGGTTTAGGGGAGTTTAAGGTGCCCCAGGGAACGCGTCATCACCGCCCCGTCACCATCCCAAATCACATCAAGTGATAAGGCATAGGTCGACCCTACCAACTCCGACGAATGGGGTCGATCCTCTGACCAACCCTACCAACTCCGACGAATGGGGCCGACCGTCCGACCGACCCTACCAACTCCGACGAATGGGGTCGATCCTCTGACCAACCCTACCAACTCCGACGAATGGGGCCGATCGTTTCAAACAAAATCCACATTTATAAAACCAAATCCAGTTTCTAAATAAACGTGGAAATCCAAAACACAGTTCAATATCCATTCCCATCCAGATAAGGCAACAATTAAGATATCAATCATTTAAATCAATGCAACCGGCAATATAAATCAAGCCTTATATGGATTATAAGTTTTAATATTTTAAAACTGACGTGCGCCACGTCGTTTTGGGTGTCAACAACCAAAATATGGTTATTACCAACTTTAAACCATGCATCTAGAATTAATGCAGAAAATATAAATGACTTACCTCTTTTTACGCAAGTTTTCCCGTTCTTTTTCCTTTTCTCAGGTTCCGGGCTCGGTTCAATTTCGTTAAACTCCTCTGAAATATTCCAATTATATTGTATAAGAGAAGAGAATCGAAAACCGAGCAAAAAGACGCGAAAACGGGCCCGGGAAGCTTGCTGCCCGGTTCGGTCCGGTCAACTGTCCACGTTGACCGGTCAACATCTCCACGTCAGCATTGATCCGGTCAACGCTGCCCGTCATCGTCCTAGTCAGCCTGCCTCGTCAGCGTTGACCCGGTCAACATGCCGTCAACGTTGACCCGGTCAACGCCGTTGTCCGGCGACTCCGGCGTCCGTTCTCGACGTAATTTACGTCAAAATACTCGTCTCGACGAGACGGACTCAACCATACCAATATTCCCAAGAGAACTTGAGAGTTGAAAAACTGAAATCAAAAACTCTGACTCTCGGTTTTTCTTAGATTTCTCTCAAAATACGAGGTTACCTTCAAAGCCGCTTTAAAGGATTGCTCTTCTCGTCGTTACAGTTTTGACACCTTGATCTCGTCGATTGGACGACGTTTGACGGCGATCCCCTTTTCTCCCTCTCTTTCTCTCTCTCGGCGTCGGGGGAAACTGAAGAAGACGAAAGTATTATAATTCATCAGTTTTCTTTTTATT
Source organism: Begonia fuchsioides (assembly GCA_003255005.1). Taxonomy (NCBI): domain Eukaryota; kingdom Viridiplantae; phylum Streptophyta; class Magnoliopsida; order Cucurbitales; family Begoniaceae; genus Begonia; species Begonia fuchsioides. Next base: position 335,815 of record QAOC01016895.1, read on the forward strand.
TATTTTATAAAATATTATAATTAATAATATTATATTATATTAAATAATATAATATTATTAAAACATAATATTTATTTTTGTAACGTTTTTCCGATTTTCGTTCGATTCCCGTTGTTTCACTAAAATTCCAACACGATCATGTGTCCATTTATTTCGTAAAATCGGCTCTTACGTTACATTCGAAAATCGTAGCTCGATTTCGTCCTGAGATATCCCAATTTATTTAGTTTGACTAAGTCGTCGCACGTGACATATACTATAAATTTACGTTCCGCAAATTGATTAGTCAAAGTTCGCCCTAAATTTTCATTCAAATGAGTTATTACACTACTCATGGCGCCGAGTTCAAGAAACGAGCGATCAAACAAATGGATCTTGCGACGATCAAGGTCGGGTTAGAGAAGGGGGAATATTCTGCAATCGAGGGATTCATCGGAAATCTCAGACTCGTCTTCTCTAACGCACTGACGTCGTTTCCGGTCGACACCGATGTTCATAAAATGGCGGAGAGGATGAGTAGATATTTCGAGATGGAACTGAAAAAGGCGATGTCGGAGATCGAGACGAACGCCGGGGAAACGATACAGACGGCGGAGATGTCGCTCCTTGGCGGCGGCCGAGAGAAGAGAGGGAAAGAGATGAGGAGAAAGAGGGAAAGAGAAGCGGCAAGAGAAGCTCTGATAAAAAGTTGGCTATGAGCGAACAACATAAAAATGGAGAAGTCAGTGAAATTCAGCGTCATTGAAGATCTTAAAGCTGCGAAGGATCTGGAACATGTTTGCAGCCATTCACGCTCAGATTACCTCGGCAGAAGATTTGGATTGTTTCTCAAGAACGAAGCTTCGGAGCTTGACTGAACATTCTACGTAAATTTGGAATTTTTAAGGATTAGGAACTGGCGTTGAATTCAACTGCTGTTTTTGTTTATCGAAGTGTCGTTGTTCATCGTGAGTTTGGCATCACCTGTCGTTGGATTTGTGGATAATCATTCGCTGAAACTAATGATTTTTGAAACCCATCTTTGGTCGATCCGCCATGGAAATGGATCTTGAGTTTTGTCTGCTTGATGAGATGGTTTGGACTCCGGTTGATTTAAGTGAAATTATCTTATAATGTTTGTTTATGAGCATTAATATTATGAATGGGTATATATGAAATTTGTTTTAAATTAGTTTCAAAGATATTGGAAATAAATTATTCTTAGATTGAATAATATGGTTTAATAATATGCTTAAGATATTCCAACATAGAGCTGTCATGGTAAGGAAGAAGGGGGAACAAGCACACTTGGAGAGCGCAGTACAACGGAGAGTTGTATGCTGCGTTTGGGAAGGATGTATCGCTCCCGAAAAGGAATCTATTGATTATCTCCCAATTGATTGGACCGTAGGTGCGATGATTTACTTCACGGGCGAGGTCTTTGGTTCAAGTCCAGGATGGCCCAGCTGCGCCAAGGAAAAGAATAGAAGAAGCATCTGACTCCTTCATGGATGCCCCACTTGGCTCGGGGGATATAGCTCAGTTGGTAGAGCTCCGCTCTTGCAATTGGGTCGTTGCGATTACGGGTTGGATGTCTAATTGTCCAGGCGGTAATGATAATATCACACAAGACAATTTGAGCGAGCCAAGTCTAAAAAAAATCGCTCGTCAAGATAGTTAAACTTTTCGAGTCGAATTTGTCAAGCTTACCAAGTATGTCGAGCTTTTTTTCAAAAATTTAGTTCAACCTGACTCACTAGCATTGAGTTAAGCCAAGCCTAAACGAGTCGTGCAATACCTTGAGGAATATCTAAGCTCGCCAGCACAAAGGATCCGAGCTGGATCGGTTGCAAGCTAGAGAGTCTGTCTTAGCTCGACACTGTAGCAATCGAGTTATACCATCTTAATCTCGATCTCAACTGGGTCAAAGTATTTACTGATTATTATATTAAATTAATTTCTAACTTAAGTAAATTGAGAAAAAATATAAATTTATTATCACAAGTTATGCAATATCTTAACCAAATATATAAAAATTAACAAATATAGTCAAAATTAACCTAAATATATATTAAATTTAAAAGTATCTATTGATAATTTTAAATTCTACCAATGTAAATATCTCTATAGTTTAAGAGGGTAAATACTGATACCCACCCTAAATTTTAACAAATTCAGTCTATTTCTTGGATCAAGCATTTACCTTTATCTGCTTCTGATGTCTCTGCCTTTCCGACCACTTTGTAGCCATCAATTTGGGTAAGTGAGCTTCTCTCTACCTCAACAATGGCGGCTAGAGAAGACCAAGCCTCTCTGGGTTGCTCATGAACCCAACACATGATGAAATACACCTTTCGCTCCCCAAGCTTCAACTTGCTCCTAATTTCTGAGATTTTATCCTTTCTGTGTTTCTCTTGTTTCATCTCTTTCAACCCAGCCTGAATCAGCCTTCGTAGATCAGAAAGCGCGCAGATTAAGGCCGGACCGCCCAAGGATAGTAATCTCACAACATCTTCGATCACGCGCAGACCCAGCTTGAAGCCACCAAAGTGTTTGTAGGTCGAAGAACACGTCTGCTCCAAGCAAAAACCAAGAGCTTCTGAGTGAGTTTGGGGATGCCCGGTTTGACCGAGAACAGAGGAAATGCTCAAAACCACCATGGCGGATCCACTGGCATCGGCTTGCCATTCTCCGTTGTAGAGGCGAAGCGTTAGGCAATAGCTGTATATTGTATCCACAAGATGAACAGCTAGAAGAGGCGATGGCTCAGTAGAAGTAAGTTGAGCAAGTGGTGGCAGTGGAGTTTCTGGTCCGAGAGGAATGTCGGTTAAATGCATGTCTTCTAATCGATCTCCTTGTGAAATTGATGCGAGTGGTTTGATAAGTTGGATCCCGGACTGGCCGAGGGAAATGTTCTGGGCAGAGGGTTTGTACCACCATGGCTCCCATGGTTCGATCATCTTGCTCAATTCTCCAGATGCCACGGCTCTTAAGAACTGCTTCTTCGCCTCCGATGATAGATCATCAAAACTGAGCTCACCACCTGCACATAAAAAAATAGAAAGTACATCAATGGAACGCAATATGATCAAATTGTGAGAGCACACGACGTTTATAAAGAAAAAAGTGCTTGCCTATACAACATAACGCAATAGCCAACAGGGGAATATACCTGCCAAAGTCTTTTGAGCTATCTCCTCGGACAGGGTTGGAGCTGCAGAAGTGCAGGAAGAGTTACAAAAAAATATATCATAAAAGTCAGTGCCATTCCCACATAATTCTGAGTGACACAAATTTTGTTTAGTTTTTAACAAAGACAATCACATTGCTTGACATTTTGAATATAGCTCCAAAAGTTCATACACCTTATAAAAATTCATAGTGAATCCAGGAAGTTTGAGATGAACAGTAAAAGCAAGAAAGGCCGCTTAAACATGATAAGTAGATCCAGCTATGAAAAAGATCTTCATAATAATGATGGCACATCTCAACATGGACAGATCTTGAAGAATAGTGAACATCATCTCGTAATAAACCCAATGCTCGAAGGTGTATAAGCAAGCAGTAAAAAACTCTCCCTAAATGAAAGTCTGCAATAGCTTCAGTTTTCTTACAAGAGATTTGGCATTGGTTCTCTGGACTTCGGCAATAAAATTAGGGGGCTCTCATATCAAAAAAATATTTTCAGACTCTTTAACAACTGAAAAAGATATAGCAACTAGGTAGCGTTCCATAAATCAGAGGACCACTCATTGTTGTGTTAGAAACACATTGTGATAGCAAATTATGGATCCCTTAACTAAGTGCATTCATTCAGTGCTTAGATAATTACTACACATACACCAGAAGATGTTGTACTCTCTCAAGAACATACCATCAGTTAAATCATCCATTTCGTCTTCAGAATCAAAATGAAACCTCTTCAATATGTCGACCATTTTCTGCTTGGTTTCATCATTGGGCTCCATTTGTTGCAGCTCCTGAACAACGTTTTCTCTCATAAAAGATTCAGTACAACGGAGACTATGCGACTGCCACACCAAAAGCATCACCAAACAAACCACAAATCAAACACAAAACATTATTAGAAGTCACTCAGCTGAAAAGTGAAATTTCAACTAGTCTTTCGCTCACTACCTTGTAGCATTGGAGGGAACAATAACGAGAGTTGCATCGAGGGCAAGTGTACTGCGAAAATTGCTTATGGCACCTACGGTTGTTAGAGATAAAATTGAGTCAAATCAATAAAGTAACAGTAAATAGAACACGCTTAAAGCCAAAAAAAAATCAAAGAAACGCAAGGAAATTTTGGAGAAGAACATACACATGGCAGACAATCCGAGACGACGGAGCTAAGGGAGATGAAGTGGATGAACAATCAGAAACGAGTATCTTCTCCGCCATACCCTGAAAGTACGAACTCAGACAACCTTCAACCTCAATCAACACGACTTTCCGAGCCAAGATTAGGGACTTTTCTTAAATTTAAACCCGACTAAAGCCAAAATACTTTTCCATTGCCGAGAAACTGAACTGTCCTCTTTTCATTTCTTTTGCTTCGATTCGCTCCAACATACCAGATTGTAGAGAGAGAGCCTGCGTTGGTTTGCAGAACGTCGGAGTAGAGAAACGAGCAATGCGTAAGGACGGCTGAACGACGCGCCAGAGAGAGTTTCAGCGAGAGGGAGATTCTAGAATGGAAATGGGAGACTACGGGGCCAGGTTATTTTGAAGTTTAAAACCGGTTTATTTAAGGCGGTCCAGTATTTTAAAAATAATACTCAATTGAAACTTTGAAGAATAAGACACACCTTAAATTAAATTTTTTTAACTAATCTAATTAAATTATTTATAATATATTATAATTAAAATAATTATTTATTATATAATTTAAATTTAATGCGTTAAAAAATAAATTAAAACATATTGTTTACTCCTGCAACTCTTAAATCTTAACTCCTGCAAGATGAACACTATCTCTGGCTATGTATATATAACATAGGCCACTTTCAATTTCTTCTCACGAGAGACATTTCCCGAGANCCACGAGAGACATTTCCCGAGATAATAGGATCCGATAATCGTGTATAACTATTCGTATCTCAAGATTTTAGATCCCCCGCTCTTTGTTCTCGGTTTTAGTTCGAATATGCACAAGAAGAAAAAGGCCAGGCAGGATGGTCCGCAAGAAGAGAAAAACTTACAGCCCCTAATTTTTCGTCCCCTGGACGAGAAGGATGGACTACTCTTGTTCCATTTCCGTTGCAGTACTTTTATTTTCAGGAGGTGCCGACTCTTCTGAGGGGACGGCATTTTCATCAGTTTCGTCATTCAAACTGACATTGACGTCTTTCTCGACGGGCAAATTTTTATCGAGAATTAAATCACTGTCTGAACCGTTAGCAGATGGTTTTTCAGTGTCCATAGCGCTTTCATCTTCGAAGGTTCCCTTCAGCACCCCATTCGGTCCATCGTGGGACGGAGGATTGTCATAATGATGGCTCGCCATTCGAACCTGAAACATTGTTTTATCATGAAACGGTATTACATCGCATAATCAAACGAAGAAAAAATCTTGAACTTTCAGATTAGTAAAATCAGAAACTGAAATCACTTAATAAACTTCACACCTTTAAGCACTAATCAACCTTAAATACTGAATGAATGCTGAGAAGGTACCTGATATAGTTGATCCAGAATGTCGGCCATTTCCTCGACGCCACTAACCAGATAGACAGGCCCAGTATCTGTAACATGTCGCTCGGTAGATGAAGTGATTTCATTCAGATTCAGAGCAAGATGGTCAGGCCTTTGAAGCAGCAGTTGAAATGTTGGCTGCAGTTCATAGCACTGTTCATACAGAGAACGACGACAAAACACGTAAAGACCAAGCCGAGCACGAGACATGGCCACGACCAATCTTCTAACATCTCGAAGGTGTCCAACGAATCGCGTACGCACAAGAGACAACAGAATAAAATCATTTTGCTGACCTTGAAATTTATCAACTGTGGTGACCTAAACATAATTATTGATAGAACAATTTCAATAATTTGTCAACAGAAAGCCTAAAAGACCAAAGAAATGAAAAGATAACAGCAATGCGAGACCACTATCTGAATTATTCAATACGAACAAATGAAAAATCAACAACCAAATTCATTCCTGTTGATATTTACACACGTTGACGAGTCGAACTATGATTCGTCTGGTTAATATGTATTTATTATATTACAATTAAAATAATTATTTACTATACTTATTGCATAAAATACAACTTGACATATCAACATGTACAATAAAATAGTATGTTAAAAAAATAAATCTAACACTACCCTAAAAATATTAACCAAAATAAAAAATAAGTCCAACTATAAAATAGATAACATTACCCTAACCTTGTTTGGTGCCCCAATGAAATCGTATAGAATACATCACATTTTAAAAAATTATTTATTATTTATTATTTATTACACCTATCACAACTTGATATGTCAACGTGAATAATAAAAAATTATATTAAGAAGTTAAATCTAATATTATCTTAAAAATATTGACCGAAATAAAAAAATTCTAATTATAGAATAGATAATGTTACACTAACCTTGCTTGGTGCCCCAATGAAGTCGTATGGAACACATCTTCGATTGATAACGTCACGAAGTAACAGTTTCTGACCATTGTAAGTTGTCAAGATGGATATCTTGTTTGCAGGATACCCTAGCAAC
>QAOC01016896.1:0-17794 GCA_003255005.1 Begonia fuchsioides
AAAGTTCGTACTATGTACAAAATTGTTTTGTGCATTTGAACAAGTTTGCGCAGAAATTGTGTATGTCTCAGGCAACTCAACTTAACATGGGGTTTTAAGGGAGTATTTACTTGGCATTTGAGCAAGTTCAAATGATGCGTGAAAAGTTTGTATGATGTTCAAACACGTTTCATGTGTTGCCTGAGACATTTATTTGGCACCTTTGGCTATCGAGGGGCTTAAACTGAGTTTGTTGGAGGCATTTTAGCAAGTTCAAAGGATGCTCAAAAAATTTCTACGACATATGAAAATGTTTTTGTGTTGTCCAAAACATTCAAAAGGCCCTTGAACCTACCGGGCGACTTTAATTGAGTCTTTTGGTGTCATTTGAGAATATTTGGAGAATGTGCAGAATTGTCGCACAACATACAGAAACGTTTTGTGCATTGCTTGAAACATTTATCGACACGCTAACCTGCTAAGGAGCTTAAATTGTTTTGGCTATATTTGATCAAGTTCAAACATTGTGCGAAAAGTTTGTACTATCTACAAAAATGTTTCTTCCACTGCCCAACACATTCATTCGGCATTTGAACCTACCAAGGAGATTGAATTGAGAATTTAGGTAGCATTTGAGCAAGTTTAACACATATAAATATTTTGTGCAACACGCGTTAAAATTTTGTAGGACAAAAGAAAATGTTTTGTGTATCTCCCAAATGTTTATTTGGCACTTCAACCTACCTAGGGGTTTGATCTGAGTCTTTTAGAGGCATTCGAGCAAGTTTGGATGATGCGTGGAAATTTCATACGACATTGAAAATTTTTTCCACATCGTTAGAAAAGTTTGTTTCGCACATCAACCTACCGAGAAGCTTGAATTGAGTCTTTTGGTGTAGTTTGAGCAAATTTATACGACCCACAGAAATTTCATAGGACAAAAGAAAATTTTTTGTGCATCTCTCAAAATGTTTGTTCCACATTTCATCCTACCTAGGTGGTTGAATTGAGCTTTTAGAGGTATTCGAGCAAGTTTGGATGGCGCATGGAAATTGTAGGATTGAGATTAACCTAAGTGGGGGAGGGGGAGGGGTGAATTAGGTTAACTAAACTTTTTAATTACTAAGTCAAATTCGTGCGAATTGTTTAGTTATTTCCAAACTCTAGTGCGAAATTCTTAAACAAATAAATAAGAGTTTAGAGTAAGAGAATAACACCGGTTGGTTCGGCCAACCTTGCCTACGTCCGCGCTTCAAGGTACCTCCTTGAAGATCTTTGACGCTCAAACCTTGAGCTTCACTACGATTGACTTACGGGTGTCAACCAAACCTTTGACTCTTTTCACGAAGGAGCGTCACCCCTTTTACAATGACTCTTTTCTTGAAGGAGCGTCACCCCTTTCACAAAGATCGTTCAGAGAGAACTATTACAATTTGTACGGTTATTAAAAAACTGACTCACTCAATCTCAAGAATGATATACAAGTTTAGTAATAGGATTTGAGAGAGTAAAAAAGTTCGAGAATAAATTTGGCAGCACTTCGGCGTAGTTTTCTCTAGTCAAAAATCTCCTTCTCAAAATGAGATCGCTTCATCTATTTATAGATTGCTGCTGATCTGTCCAGTTGGGTCGACACAATTCCTGTTGGGGTCGACACAAACACTAGCCGGTAGACACATAAAAAATATAGCCGTTGAGAATTTTTTGACCGTTGGTGCTAATATGCTGAATTGGGTCGACATATTTGCTGTTGGGGTCGACACAAATTCTTCTCTGAAATCTTTAGGGTTGACACAAATGTTTGTGTTGTCGACACAAGTATGGTTTCTCCGACAATTCAAATCTTTCTGTTCTCTGAGCGGTCGAAACAAATTCTTGTGCGGTCGACATAAACTCTTCTCTGGAATTTATGGGGTCGACACAAAAATTAAGTTGGGTCGACACATGAAATATGGTAAGGTCGACACAATGTCTTTTCTAAGGTCGATACAAATGTTTGGATGGGGTCGACACAATTTACATGTTGCACTGCCTTTTTTTGGGTCGACACAAGATTTATAGGTGGGTCGACACAATTGGAAAGACTCGCCCTCTGTTTTGAATAGGGGTCGACACAAAACACTAAGGGTCGACACAAATTATGAAAGGCTAAGCTTCTGGATTTTAAAAGGGTCGACACATTACACTATGGGTCAACACAATTAGAAAGACTCAGCCTCTATTTTGAACAGGGGTCGACACAATTGTTTGGATGGGCGACACAAAACACTGCATATATTTGAAATTTCTGCAGCACTTAAACAAATTGTTATACTCTAATTGTACCCTTCAAAGAGGGTATTTCTCATGAATTATTAAGTCTAATTTAAGCATTGTAAAGTAGTTTATTTTATCTTTCATACTTATTTTACATAGTTATCATAAAAAATAATTGATTGCTTTAAGAACACTTTTAAAGCCAACAATCTCCCACGTTTTGATGATGACAAAAACTTTTGAAAGATAAATTATTTTTCCATAGACATAGCATGTATAAAAGATATTCAATGCTCCCCTATACAAAGACACTCATGCATGACAGAATAAAATAACTTATGCATAACTTATGCATAGACAAATTATCATAACTTATGTATTTTCTCATTTATTTTCTCCCCCATTGANCCTTTTGACAGCTTTTAAATGGGATTCTTTAGGTGCCGCTTGAAATCTAGCACAAAGACATACACTAAAAAGAATGTATGGACGACTAACGGTTAAATATAGAAGAGATCCAATCATACCACGATATTTCTTAACATCCACATCTTGACCATTTTCATCTTTGTCCAATTTTGTTGTGGTACTCATGGAAGTTCTAGAGGATTTGCAAGAGTCCAATCTGAATCTCTTAAGCAATTCTTTGACATATTTTTCTTGACAAATGAATGTTCCCTCTAATGATTATCTAATTTGGAGTCCTAAAAAGAATTTAAGCTTTCTCATTATGCTCATTTCAAATTCATCTTGCATAAGAGAAGCAAAGCAATCGCAAAGCAAGTTTGAGGCTCCAAAAATGATATCGTCACATAAATCTGGACAAGGAGCAAATCATTACCATCGTGTTTAGTGAAGAGAGTTGAATCAATTTTTCCCATTTTGAACTCTCTTTCCAAAAGAACGTTCTTCAACCTATCATACCAAGCACGAGGAGCTTGTTTAAGACCATAAGAGCTTTATGAAGCTTATAAACGTAGTCTACATTGTCAAAGGCTTCAAAGCCAATAGGTTACTTCACATATACTTCTTCCATTATATAACCATTTAGGAAGACACTTTTAACGTCTATTTGAAATAGAGTGAAATTTTTCTGGCACGCATGCGAATTGACTCCATTCGGGGTACTGGTGCAAAGGTTTCTTCAAAATCTATCCCTTCTTCTTGATTGTATCCTTTTGCAACCGATCTTGCCTTGTTTCTAATGACAACACCATGTTCATCTAGTTTATTCTTGAATACTCATTTAGTTCCAATGATGGTGCGATCATTAGGTCTAGGAACTAACTCTCATACTTGGTTTCTCTCAAATTGATTTAGTTCCTCTTGCATGGCCATTATCCAATTTTCATCCAATATGGCCTCATCAAATTTCTTAGGCTGCACTTGAGAAATAAAAGCTACATTAGCACACAAGTTCCTAAGGGAGGCTCTAGTTTTGACGCCCAAGTTAGGATCACCTACAATGTCCTCTAAGGGATGGCTTTTGGAATGTCTCCATTCTTTAGCTACAGCTTGCGCCCAAAAATACTTGGGAAGAGAGTTTTCATCGAGCATTGTCCTAGCAAGCTCTTAAAGAGATCTATTCTTTCTCTCAACAACTCCATTTTGTTGAGGAGTCCTAGGAGAGGAGAAATTATGATTAATCCCATTCTTAAGACATAGGAGCTCAAATTTCCCATTTTCAAATTCTCCTCCATGATCATTACGGATAGCTACAATGGAGAGACCTTTTTCATTTTGAACTTTCTTCCTAAAGGAAGAGAAAGTCTCAAAAGACTCATCTTTGATCTAAGAAAGTATACCCAAGAGAATCTAGAGAAATCATCAACAATTACAAGGGCATAATGCTTGCCACCTAGGCTAGCTACTTTAGAAGGGCCGAAAAGATCTAGGTGGAGAAGCTGGAGATGTTTGGAGGAAGACACAACATGTTTTGGGGAAAAAGAACTCTTTGTTTGCTTCCCCATTTGACATGCATCACAAATCCTATCCTTCTCAAAGGAAATCTTTGGAAGGCCTCTAACTAAATTCTTCTTAGCAATCTTAGCTAAGGTATCCATGCTAACATGGCCTAATCTTCTATGTCATGCTCAACTATCTAGAGAGGATGTGACATGCCCCGAAATACCTCACCCTTAACCGAACATCAAGGAGCCATTACCCGAGCCCGAGCTCGGGAATTTTCTAACACGTGTGCTCTTTTTGTAGGGAAGCTTATGCAAGGAATTAACATTGTGGAACAATCTCTAATGGACCAAGAGAGGCCCAAGAACTCCGTGAATTACATAGAGAAGCCGGCGGGCGTTGTTAATATCCCGAACCCGAGTTGGACCTTCCAAGGGAGTTGTGAGAAGGATTATAAGGAGACCAGCCCAATGGGAAGCAAGCCCAAGACCAATTGAAGTGGAGGAGAGAGACTTTTTACTTTAAAATTTTGTGTGTTTCTTTTTGTGCACAAACTTTAACGTTGGTTTTTGCATTCCTTTTCATGAGAGTCTTTTGACTCCCTTATGATATCATCTTAGGAGTGGCAGAGCTGTTAATTAGGCTGCATTTTGGTGGCTCTAGGGTGGCTCACGTAGGTATTGATGCTGGCTTAGATTTGTCCCAAAACAGTTTGGTCAAGGGGTCACTTTTCCCTCCCTTTTTGTGTGTGTGGCCAAATCGGGTAAGCTTCCATGAGCCATCCGATTTGAGTCCTTTTCCCATGCATCTTTGTGCATGTTTTAAGATCAACTCCCTGAGCATTGTAGGGTCTTTGGTTAATTTGAAAAACTTTGCTTTGCATTGTCATTTTCCTTGTCGATCTTCCGATCCCAAGACTCGGCTTCCCGGTGGACTTCCGGCAACCGAGAGCAACCCCGGAGTTGGTCATCCTTCCGAGCTAGGAGGACCTATCCTTACTACATATCTCCAGCCACACTCGTGGTCTTGAGGGTGAGTGTGTAGATCATTAGCTCTTCCTTCCATTCTTCATCTCGAAAGCCCATATTTTCCGAATCTACCCGCACATACCATTTTCCGGCTACCTTCTGTCCATTTTCACTCCCGTCTACATATCTTCCATTCTACTCGTGAGACTTATTTCATATTTTGAGGTAACCTTCTACCTCTCCCCATCTACGCCTCCTCAAAATTTCAGGCCAAATACCACCACCGTTTTTGAGATCTGCTATCCACAAGTTACCTCTATTTTCTGCTTATCCGGATTTCCACCCTTCTCCACCCGAATCTAGAAAGTGTTCGTTTTCCCATTCAATTTTTCTATCAGGATGTTGCACTAAAACATTTTTCATCGAAGCATGCAACATTATCCAAATCAATTGTATAAACATTATCAGATCGATAGCCAATGAATAAGATTTTACCACTTGAGCTATCTTCTAATAAACAGGATTTGGATTAAAAAAATACTCTATATCCCTTATCACAAAGTTGACTAATGCTCAACAAATTATGCTTTAAACCATCAACTAAAAGGGCATTTTCAATAATAGGGGAAGAAGCATTACCGATATTGCCAATACCTATTATTTTCCCATTTTGATTTCCTCCAAAAGAGATATTCCCCTTCTTTTGCTTGATCGAAGAAAATCTTGAAGGGTCTCCCATTATATGCCTCGAACAACCACTATCAAGTTAACAAAGATTTTTTTGCAAGGGAGACTTCCACCTACACGACAAATCAAACAAGTTTTTTAGGTACCCAAACCATTTTGGGTCCTAGAGAGTTAGCATTAGTTCCTTTGGGAACTCAATTCTTAACAATCTTTGATTTTCTAACTTTCGAGTTCACAGGACAAGTAAAAGCTTGGTGTCCTATTCTATTGCATTTGTTGCAAACACTAGGTTTCACAAAGAAGTTCTTATAGTTCTTTTTCTTAGTATGTGATTCATAACCTATGCCGGCCTTTTTAAATGTCACCCTTTGACTTCCTAAGAGCATGTTCAAGTTCTTACTACCGTTAGTGAACTTGAGAACTATGTCATTCAAGTCAAGGTTCTTTTTCTTTAAAGTTTGCAACTCATCATGCACAACTGTTCTACAACTATCATGTGTCTTAACTAGTGCAACATGCTCTTTTTTTAATTGCTTATACTTAGATTTCAAGATATTGAAATCGTTAAGTAAGTCATTGAAAGCATAAAAAAAATCATTATCCTCATCAGAATTTTCTAAATCACTAAAGGAGTCAAGTACCTTATCCTCCTTGGCCATGAAGCACATGTTAGCTATCTCCTCCTCTTCGGATGAGGAGCTTGACGAATCACTGTCATCCCAAGTTGCTTTCATGGCTTTCTTCTTGTAAGCCTTGGGATGCTTCTTGATTCTTGGCCAATAAGACTTGTAGTGTCCCGATTTCCCACACTCATAGCATTTGACTTCTTTTTCTTGGTCATCAGATGCTTTCTCTTTTTGCACTTTCTTCTCGTTGGCCTTCATTTTCAACTCATGGGTCATCAAAGATCCAATGAGTTCTTCAAGCTTTAACACCTTGAGGTCTTTGGCCTCTTGGATTGCGGTCATCTTTGGCTACCAAGCCAGAGGTAGCACTCGTAGGACCTTCCTCACGCACTCCTCCTTTGTGTATACCTTACCAAACACTTTCAAGCTACTGATCAAGTTGGTGAATCGAGTATACATACAACCAATAGACTCACTACTATCCATGGTAAACAATTCATATTCATGAACTAACAAGTTAACTTTACTTTCCTTAACTTGGTTAGTTCCCTAGTGTGTTACCTCAAGTAGACGCCATATATCTCTGCGTTTTCACACCCTTGTACCCTATTAAATTCATCACTAGAGAGAGCACAATATAAGGTGTTCATGGCTTTAGCATTAAGACTCAAATTCTTTAAGTCTTGTTCGTTATATTCTTGCCTAGACTTAGAGATAGTTATTCCATTGTCTATTTTTGTGAGCACATAAGGTCCATCTTCAATAATATTCCGAACGCTAAAATCCATAGCTTGAATAAATATTTTCATCCTAGTTTTCCAATATACATAATTAATTCCATCAAATAGGGGAGGTCTAGTAATAGATTGACCCTCTGTGTCTGAGTTGTTCATATTAAAAGCCATAATTCAAATTACCTAAAAACAACAGCAAATATAGGTTAATCAATTTAAATACCTGCTCTGATACCAATTGTAGGATCGAGATTAACCTAAGTTAGGGGGGGGGGTGTGAATTAGGTTAACTAAACTTTTTAATTATTAAGTCAAATTCGTGCGAATTTTTTAGTTATTTCCAAACTATAGTGCGAAATTCTTAAACAAATAAATAAGAGTTTAGAGTAAGAGAATAACACCAGTTTGGTAACGCGGTTCGGCCAACCTTGCCTACGTCTGCTCTTCAAGGTACCTCCTTAAAGATCTTTGACGCTCAAACCTTGAGCTTCACTACGATTGACTTACAGTGTCAACCAAACCTTTGACTCTTTTCTCGAAGGAGCGTCACCCCTTTTACAATGACTCTTTTCTTGAAGGAACTCACCCCTTTCACAAAGATCGTTCAGAGAGAATTATTACAATTTGTACGGTTATTAAAAAACTGACTCACTCAATCTCAAGAATGATATATAAGTTAAGTAATAGAATTTGAGAAAGTAAAAAAGTTCGAGAATAAATTTGGCAGCACTTCGGCGTAGTTTTCTCTCATAAAAAATCTCCTTCTCAAAATGAGATCGCTTCATCTATTATAGATTGCTGCTGATCTGTCCAGTTGGGTCGACACAATTTCTGTTGGGGTCAACACAAACACTAGCCAGTAGACACATAAAAAATATAGCCGTTGGGAATTTCCTGACCGTTGATGCTGATTTGCTGAATTGGGTCGACATATTTGTTGTTGGGGTCGACACAAATTCTTCTCTGGAATCTTTAGGGTTAACACAAATGTTTGTGCGGTCGACACAAGTATTGTTTCTCTGACAATTCAAATCTTTCTGTTCTTTGAGCGGTCGACATAACTTGGAGGCGGTCGACACAAATTCTTGTGCGGTCGACATAACCTCTTCTCTGGACATATTTTTGAGTAGAGGTTGTAAAGACAACATATTCATTAAGTACTCATGGATTTTGGTAAGATAATGAATTTTTATACTAAATCAATAATTTACGAGACTGTGCGGTTAAAATATTAACATAATGGCAATATTCTACCAGCTATCTCTTGAATGACAACTAAGGAAAGTAGGGAATTTCCTACTTTATTCCAGAAATACTATCATAGCCATCTTATAGACATTTCTTAATGCTAAAGACAATAAACTGATGCCATCAAGTTGAGGCTTATCTTATTCTTTATCAGATAGTGTTTTTATGTTTGGCTTCTAATTAGGTGGATAAAGGTAATTTTCAACTTTATGCTTTGCATTTGCGCTTCATGAAATGACGGCCCATTTAGAGCAATGGATGAGCTTGATGTATTTATGGTGAAGAGTTGTTTCGTTTCTGTGTCACTTGGAGCAATGGATGAATTTGACTAGAACAAAAACAAAAAAAAGGTTTAGGGGATTATTTACAGGATTAACATGTCACACCCCGAAAAACTTTACTTAAAAATGATCGCGGTAAATTTTTTCTTTCTTTAAAAACGTTCATCTTGAATTCTTTTTTTGTGAAAACACAGCAGAAGACTTTAATTAGATATCATAGTAAACCCGACATTTACTTGAAATAAGACATTGTTAATCAAAATATTCATCAAATTAAATACCGCAAAACTCATATAACACATAGTTTAATCAAAACGTGTAATATACATAATAAACATCTTTACATAACATCATTTAACAAAACCAAACTTTTAAAAAACATAATTTTTCAAAGGTAAAACTCCAAAATACTTCAAATGTACATCTTGACGTCCCCACCGGTCGGCACTTAACGATTCAAGCTTCCCACACCGGATCCGCCTCCTCCACGACATGATTGTTACATTAAACAGGGAGGGCTAAGTCCATCACCTTCATCTTCATAACCTACATCACAAAGCACAACCTATGAGCCTAAAGCTCAATAAGTAATTGAATGAGCTTATATGCCTAACATGAGCATAACGTTTCTTGAAAAACATGCACATTCATTTTGTTCTTTATTGTTTTCTTAACTTAACTTAACATGTATGGGCGTCACATCGTATGAAGGTGAATAGGCACCA
This sequence comes from Begonia fuchsioides, assembly GCA_003255005.1. NCBI lineage: Eukaryota > Viridiplantae > Streptophyta > Magnoliopsida > Cucurbitales > Begoniaceae > Begonia > Begonia fuchsioides. The sequence continues at coordinate 9,413 of QAOC01016896.1, forward strand.
CATGGCCTCCATGAGGCAGCCAATTCCACCTTCTTCCATAACTTGATCTTGAGTATACATTTATGCATTGGATGATGAATGTGTCTCATACTACCTTCATCATCCGTTGGGTGACATTTTAAAACATGCATGAGAAATTTTTTTTGTATCTTTCATAAAACATGATGCATGAACATGATTCATACATATATATGACATAGTAACATAATTTAAGTACAAGCAACACAATATATCAAATATCTCTCAAGTTAACCGTAATAAACATTCCTAGTAAACTTGACTTAACTCTTGACTTATGATAATACATAAACATCAAACAATGTCAATTAAGCAACAATCAAACCCAAAACACTTGGGTCGGAGTACAGTGCGATACACTCTAACAGAATATCATCAATAACATTATCATAAAAATAAACAACTCCAAAGACATTCTTTACTTAATGGATATCTAAGTAATCAAACACATCATCCTTATGTCCTATCCTTTGTGATGTAGTCTCACAAGGGCTAAACACATGCATGAATTACTTACTTAGATTCCTTAGCTTTAGCTTGGTATCCTGAATCCTTAAGGATCCAATGAGCTTGCTTATATACCTTAAAATCATAAAATAAAATAATATAAGCAAAACCCGTAATATCATATTTTACTAGAAACTTTTGGCATTCATAACTTTTGTTAAAGAACTCTAATCAAAACACTTAAGGTACCAATTTCATACTTAAGATGTCTACTACATTTCTTCACAAGAAGTTGTGATCAGATTCTCACTTAAAAGTCTTCTAAATTGTACATCTTTAAAATCAGATATAACAAGACCCTATTAGTTCGTACCCTGTTTTTACTTCAACTTCCGATACACACAATTTTCACTACACTAATCAAAATGCATTAGGTACCAATCTAAACCTTAGAATGTTGGTTACACTTCATTATAAGAGATTATGACCAAATTGTAACTCAAAGACATCGTAAAATTTACATTTCAGAAACTGGGTAACATGAGTTATAAAGTGTATACCCATAAACTACCTTCATAATTTCATGTATTCTTAACCATGTAACACAAATTCCATCCCTTATAAGTCATTGCAGAACCAAAATGAACATCTTAAAGGTATTTCTTGGTACCTTAGAGCTTGAGTCGTAGGCTTTTCCTTCTCTTGCCCTTCTAGCTCTTAAACACCACAATTTCTTACACAAAACACTAAAACCTCATACTTTGATTTCAAACCCTAATTTTTCTCACACGAATTTGAAGAGGATTTAGAGAGGAGAGAGATCTGCAAGAGAGAGCAGAGCGAGAGAGCTGATGGTCGGGATGGCTAATAGCTGAAGACTTCAACAAATTTTATCCCTTTAGAAGGTGAGTCATGATCAAGCATGAGGTGTGACCATCCAAGCTCATCACCTCTTCATGCATGAGGTGTCATCATCCTTTCCACGTGGCACTTCCCTATTGGTCCATCCTTAATTAATCATGGATTGAATTTCCTAAAATTTCATTGAAAATTTAATACTTCAGCAATAAGAAGCCAACCTTTCATTCAAGGTGTCGACTCTTAATGAAACCAGAGAGTTTCAAGGGGTGACCCCTTTTAAAATTTTCATCACTTTCTTTCCACAACTCGGAATTCACTAATTCAAAACTCATCTTTTTCGTATTGAGTCGCGTGTAACTTTGTAGAAGACTTAAACTTCAAATTATGCATTTAACATAAATAAATATTCAAAATACCAAACATCGCTCAAAATCCATAATTCTATAGTCAGGTTTTCTTTCACCAAATTCAAATAAACATAACTTCCTCTCCAAAAGTCCAATAGAATTGATCTACCTATCAATATTCTTATCATGACGTCTACTACAACTTTTTAGAAGAACACTTTACCAGTTATTCTCTTCTAAGGCATGATATGAGTGTAACACAGAAACTACTCTGTTACAAAATTTCAAACCTGTATTTGTTCCAACCTTTGGAGTCTAAGATTCATAACTTTCTCTATACATTTTTAAATCAAGAAATTCTTGTTGATGTAGTTTCATCTACTAATCTATTAAATTCCATTAGAAGAAATCAACTTCATGTTAAGACCCTAAAACCTCAGAATTAGGTAAATACCAATGTTATTTCTGATTCGTCAATTTATTACTTCTAAGGTGTAATTTCGTCTCCATATTCATCTTTTCGTAGCACATTTCATTATTTAACCATAAAACATTATATTCACATAATGTCATTGAACATCAAAAAGTTGGGTGTTACATAACAACACTCTAGTATCATGAAAAAGAGATATTAGACATTATGATCATTAGTACAGAATCAATGCCAAAGTTCAAATTTAATGAATAGTATATTTTTTATTTCTCGTATTTTCAGGATGCTGTTAGCCGTGGAATCAGCTTAGGCACTCTTGTTGATATCACATTAGCCCGAGAATCTCAATGGATATCAAGTTATTATTTATAGTATTTTATTGCTATTTGATAAGAATAGAAGGGGATCATAAATGTTTTTTTAGTAAAAGCAGCATGGCCAGTGTAAGAGAGATCTTGAAACCTAAGTACAATTACTAAAAAAACCTGTTAAATAAGAAATGTAGGAACAAACCTGGAGAGAAACTTGAACAGTTCAAATTTATGAACGATTACGATTTTAGGTTCTCAATCTATCGTGTACCACTTTTAATTAATTTAAGGTTGATAAATAATACATAACCTGTATGTGGACCACTCGAAATTCGAAGGAATTAAGTTATAAGTCTAACAATATTTTAAAGAACATCCCCCTTGTGCATGCACAATTTGTTAACAATGACATTTTAGTTCGTGCATTAATTCATTTGATCTCTCTCTCTCTCTCTCCTCTATCGAAATCATACCACAAAGCATAAAGCACTTTGAATTTGCAAATCTATCACACTAGGATGTGTATCATTTTTTAAGAGTATTGAAGCTTTGGAGAAAATCAAAGAAAAAATGAATTTGAAAAAATAAAGATAAACTGGGAGTGGTCAATTCTAAATGGAAAACTATATCACACTATGAGAAAATCCTGGTTCTTTGCAATTTTCTAGCCAACAGGTTGAATTGTTGACTTTATTTAAAACAAGTTCTTTTAAAAAAAACCTCTAACTTGTTCCTTAGTTAAACAATTAAATACCCATAAATAAATAAATAAAACTTAATTGGGTAAATTTCTTTTTTCGATTGCTGTGCTAACCAAAAAAAATATCATTACAAAATTGTTCTTTTGATCATTCAATGATGTTAAATGAATTTTTATTTGACTTCACCGCGATCTGACATTCCATCAACTTGTCAAAACCTTATACTAAATCAAAGTAGCTAGTAAATTATAGGATTGCAAGGAATTCCAAACTATCCCACAATCATTAAAAATACTTTTAAAAAGTAAGTCAATTGTAAAGTAATCTCCATGGTAGTGTGATACATGATCATTTCCCCATCATCACCATCCTTTGTGCTCGCCTTTGCCTTGTCATAGTTCACAAAACTAGGTTGATTTGTCAATACAAGAAGTCTTGCCCACATCTAGACATTCAGCTTTACGATGTTTTGCGTCTCGGCACCCGCTGTCTATGTAATATTAGTGCCGGCATCCAAGCGAGCTAGTTTGTGGGCTCGCTCAGATCGCTCAGCACTGTAGTGGTCTTCCTCCAGATCGTTGGCAGTCGTCCTCCTCTGGTCTTCGAAGCGTCGAATCTGTCGTCGTCGTCATCATCGTTGCCATTGCACTTGTCGTCATCGTCGTTGTCGTCGTTCCTTGTCGCCGACGATAGCGGTCGTCGGTCGTCGTTCGCCCTTGCTGTCGAGAGGGAGAAAAATAAAAAAATAGGGCACAATGCAAATATTGTGCAAATTACTATGCGTACGAATCTACCACTAGCACTATTGGTCGACATTATAAAAAATATCGTGCACACGAGCAAACGAGAGACTGAACCCAATTACAATTAAGTGTTGGTAGTAGAAAAAATTTCATCTATTCACAAAAAAGATTATGAGAAGGTGCTGCAAAATATGTAACACAAAAAGAAGTCTCGCTTTCGATGTTTGATATCAAAGTCATTGAACAATTTATGAGAGAATATGTTAATCCTAGTTTTAAACGAATTCCTCGTAATAGTTTACAAGGTGACATCATTAAAATGTACAATAATATAAAAAATAAGTTAATTATTTTCACACGTATTTACTATGTGTATTTGTATTACGTCTGACTTATGAAGTGCACATAATACACTCGGATACATAGTCTTCACTTCTCATTTCATGATGATAAATGACAACTTCATAAAAGAATATTAAGATTTTGTAGTTGTGAATATTCTCATAATAGAATGACTATTTATTGATGCATTTTAGTCATTGTACAAGAATATAATATTAGAGATAAAATTTTTAGTGTTACTTTATATAATGCTTCCGCTAATGATGTTTTTATTTTGCAATTTAAAAGATTATTTCAATTTGATAGTTATCAATCTTTTCCTTTTCATATGCGTTGTACTTGTCATATTTTAAATTTAATTGTTAATTTTATTTCCCCGCATATTGATCCAACTAAAAATACATTTTTTTATTACTTCTTCTAACTCCCAAGAATAAGAATATAAAGAATTTTGTAAAGCAGTTAATCTTCGACCTAGAAAATTAAAAACAGATGTATCAACAAGGTGAAATTCAACTTATTTAATGTTATTAGAACATGATAAACAAAATTGAAATGTAATTTGTGATTTTATTAGTAAAAAAATATAAGTTATTACTTTAGATAATAGTTGTTGTGATATGGCTAATTTATTTCTTAATTTTTTTAAACCATTTTTTGAAGCTACTAAGAATGTTTAGGAATTTATTACCCGACTACGCATCTTGTTCTTCCTATATCAACTTAACGGGTACTTTCAAGAGATATAAAAAATAGATGAATTTTCTGAAATCGTTAACAAAATGGAAACAAAATTTAAAAAATATTTGCTTGACATACCCAATATTTTTTCATTTGCTTGCATTATGCATCCTACATATAAACTTAAATATTATAATTGATGCTTGATACCATTTTCAGTAACTTAGGGGATAATGTCGGTAGTTTTGATAGCTTCATTAAGAAATGATCTTTCTAATTTATTTGCTTCTTACCAACATAAACATTGTACTTCTCATTCATTCCATTTGTCTAATATTGGGTCTACTTCTAGTGAAATTTTCCGTTTTGGACAACCAATTAATAGTATGGATGTCATTGATAAAGAAATTGATAGCGATGTGCATTTTTATAGTTTCGATAAGAATGAACTCGATATTTATTTAGACACTCGTTATCAACTTCCTCATGATGATGCATTCGATATTTTAAGTTGGTGGAAAAATAAAGTGATCGTCTATCCGATTCTTTCTAAAATGGCACGTGATTTACTAAGTCCTCATATTTCTACTATAGCTTCCGAGTCTACTTTTAGTGCAGGTGGACGAGTGTTCGACGGTCGACGGGGAAATCTTGCACTGGATCTCGTTGAGGCATTGATATGCTTGAAAGATTGGAGCGATGCAGTTTCAAGAAACTAACAACGAGAGGATAACTTAACGGAGAAATTCAAAAATTTAGAATTAAAAAATTATTAACTTTTAAAGTATAACTTTATGTAATTTTCACTCTAGTATTTTTTTATATGTAATTTTTTCACTTGTAATTTTTTTATATATATTTTTTTACACTTGTAATTTTTTTTATATGTAATTTTTATACTTGTAGTTTTTAGAATTCATACAATTTAATTTTAATGATATATAATTTTTTTTTACAAATAATAAATGTTGTTACGTATGTTTTGCTCTTTTAGCTCAGTTCGAATAGGCTCGACCAGCTCGGTTCGAATAGGCTTGAGGCTCGGGAAGCGGCTCGAGCTAAATTTTTAGAAAAAAGCACGAGCCGGCTCGACTCAAATAGGCTCGACTCGACATGCTTGACGAGCTAGAAAATTTCTGGCTCAACTCGCTTGAGCCAACTTGATTGCCATAGCTATGTGTGTCACAATAAGACACCAGCTAAGAAATGTTATTTTTAAAAGCAAAATAATATTAAGCTGTACTTCATGAGCTTTTAATGAATGGGATGGATCATATAATTTTGACATCGTTTACACCTTCAAATATGCTAATTACCTAGATAAAAGCGCATTAGAAAAAATCTAGCGCCAGACCTACTAAAAAATCCAAAAATTTAATTATTTTTATGTCATTCAAAAGTGTTTTGTAGGATACTTTGGTGGAATTTTAGGAGGTTCAGAAGATGCACATAAAGTTTGTGCGGTGTACAAAAATATTTTGTGCATTGCCTGAAACATTCGTTCGACATCTTAACCTCGTGGAGCATTGAAGTTAGTAGTTTGGTGGCATTGAAGAAGGTTTGGACGTGATATGAGCTTTACTGATAAGAAGTTGGTAGATGGAACCTTGACCCGAAGCCGATATACGTTTGAACTTTAGCTTGGAAAGCTTACGATCCAAAAGACTTAACGCGACTCAGAACCTTGGATATGATTCTGTTTGATAAGTTAGAGACAACATTGCTGGATTTACAATGAAAGATCAAACATTGCGTTGAATAAGAGAAGTTTTCTGTCAATATAATTTTTAATTCAAAACTCAAGTTGATTTCAAATGGTAATTCTGGTACTTATTTATAGAACTCAATTTTTACCCAATTTCTCCCCTTCCAACCTCACTAACTTTCTCATCTACTTTGCTACCTACTTTCTCACATACTTCCCTTATCATGTGTAGCTCAGATTATAAACAATCCAATATAATACATAAGGTAAGTACTTAATAGTCTAATCTATAGCTATGCAATATAGTTCTTTTTGCATTTTAATGAATATTATGCATTTGAATTTGACGTTATCTGGAAAAATGATGCAACCACAATGGAGGAGTTCTTGGGTATATAAGCTTAGTTGTTCTTTGAGCTTCTTCTCTCGAGCTCGTGTCATAGGTCCTTCTATGCTTGGCCCGGTTATGTTTCGTTCATTCCTTTTCATCTTCATTATGTCCTCATCAAGACGAAATGTGGAAAGTTTGTACGAGGTAAGAAAACATTGAATGCACTAACCAAAACATTATGTAGAAAGCATAACCTACTCATGTCCTTGAAGTGCTTCGTTTGGTGGCCCTCGAGCAGGTTCAGATGATGCATAAAAAATTCATGAAGCTTGAAGTGGGTTATTTGGTTGCATTTGAATTAATTTAGACAATGAGCCAAAAAATTTTATGTCGTACAAAAATGATTTGTCTGCTGCTCAAAACGTTCATTCTTCACCTTAAATGATCCACAGACTTCAAGTAGATTTTTTACTGTATTGAGCAGGTTCAAACGATGCACAAAAAAGTTTGTATGTTGTACAGAAATATTTTGTGGTTTGCATAAAATGTTCAATCAACAACTTAACATACAGAGGGCATTGAAGTGCATTAGTGGTAGAATTCAAGCAGATTCAGCACCTTAACATACAAGGGATATTTATGTGCTGCCCTAAATGTTCATTCGGCACCTTAAACTATACGAGGGCTTGAAGTTGTTCTTTGCATTTGAGCAGGTTCATATGATACATGGAAAGTTTTTATGTCATTCGAAAGTGTTTTATAGGCTGCAAGAACATTTTTTTGGCACCTTAAACTACTATGTGGCTTGAAGTTAGATTTTTGGTTGTACGACGGATGAAAACCTTTTGCATGAAACATGAAACATTCGTTCGGCACAATAACTTACGAGGAAGCTTGAATTGGGTAGTTTGTTGGAATTAGAGTAGGTTTGAATAACATGCAAAAAGTTGCTATGATGTACAAAAACATTTTGTACGATGCCCAAAATGTTCATTCAACACCTTAAACTACCTCAGGGCTTGAAATGTATTGCTTGGTTGCATTTGAGGCAGTTTGACGACTCACAAAAACCTCTTACGTCGTAGGACAACGTTATATGTGCTGCCTGGAAAGTTTGTTCAACACCTTAACCTATCAAGTCCTTTAAGTGGGTCATTTGGTGGCATTAAGCGCATTCATACGATGTATCAAAATATTTTGTGCACTATCCCAAATATTTATTCGGCTCTTCATTCTACGTAAGGCCTTGAATATAGTAGTTTGGTGGACTTTTAGCAAGTTTGGATGATGCAGGAAAAATGGGTACGACGTACCAAAATATTATTTGCAAAGCCAAAAATGTTCGTTCGTTAATTTAAACTACCTAGGGACTAAAGTTGAGCGTGTTTGGTTGCATTCAAGCAGTTCAGATGATGCATTTAAAGCTATAACGTCATATAAAATATTTTGTGCGTTACCCAAC